>OW203733.1:8954881-9324881 GCA_934045075.1 Yponomeuta sedellus | reverse complement strand
ATTTCTTAAATGCAATTCAACCCACAGCGCTTACCTTTCAGAATTTCTTATACTTCAGTAGGCTGACTAGGTTTTTTTATGTACCCCATAATTGTTCTCCTGCATTAGATTATACTATAGATTATATTATTTTTTAATGCACTAACCCGTGCTAAGGACAATTTTAAAAACCTATTTAGAGGCTAAAAATTCCACCCATGCCGGGATTCAATCCCGCGACCTCTGGCTATCCGTGGCGACTCGCCCATTAGCTCAGTTGGAAAGAGCGCTGGCACGGATAGCCAGAGGTCGCGGGTTCGAATCCCGGCATGGGTGGAATTTTTAGCCTCTAAATAGGTTTTTAGAAGCGAAATAGGTTTAGCGATTCTCAATACTCAGGATCGTGGTAAGAAGCAAACTCTGGTTTACGCTTCCGACGTTCATGGCGTGAGTGTATTTTATTGACGTATGATCAAAAGCCCAATGGTCCGTAGTGCATTCAATCACGCTAATGCCCCACGCATAGGTATTGCATTCCGCGCCCAGTCCAGACGGGGTAAGCGAATATGCAGTTCGATCACCTGAATAAAGGTTAGACGACTCCCTACACACACACGTTTAGCCCCTGTATTCTATGCCTATATGGAGTAATATGGAGTAAGATGAGATGATTGTTTATTTGAAAAAAGTTAATAAATTAAATTTGTTTACAATATCTTTGTGCCCTGACACCGCAACTAGGTTAGGATCTATATACTAGCCAGTGCTGTCCCTAAAGTTATTATACAATGTTATTCTGCGGAAAATTACACATATAAAACAATCAACCCATATGATAAAATATATCAGATCCTATGTACAATTAACTTAGGAAAGAAAGAAATAAATATTTCTTACAATTTTTTTAAACATGCCTAATTAAGTACTTGCACCATAACCTCAGTAATTCCAATCAAGTCGATCACGATTGGAATCGTTTAAGTTTTTTGCGGGTAAAATAGGGGCTGATCACTTTTTTATCAAATGTTCTGCTACTGCTGGCCAAGTCGTCAACGTTCACAATTCGCTCAACCACGTTTGACCAAGTTATAAAAATAGTGATCAGTATTGAAAAATCTCAACATTTAAAATCTTGTAACACATGAAACGTGGAGTTGTCAACGCTCACGATTCGCTCAACCACGTTTTATATCAGATCCTATGTACAATTAACTTAGGAAAGAAAGAAATAAATATTTCTTACAATTTTTTTAAACATGCCTAATTAAGTACTTGCACCATAACCTCAGTAATTCCAATCAAGTCGATCACGATTGGAATCGTTTAAGTTTTTTGCGGGTAAAATAGGGGCTGATCACTTTTTTATCAAATGTTCTGCTACTGCTGGCCAAGTCGTCAACGTTCACAATTCGCTCAACCACGTTTGACCAAGTTATAAAAATAGTGATCAGTATTGAAAAATCGCAACATTTAAAATCTTGTAACACATGAAACGTGGAGTTGCCAACGCTCACGATTCGCTCAACCACGTTTGACCAAGTCATAAATAAAGTGAGTACTAAAAAATCGCAATATCGAAAATCTTGTAACAAATCAAACGTGGGGTTGTCAACGTTCACGATTCGCTCAATCACGTTTGACCAAGTCATAAATAAAGTGAGTACTGAAAAATCGCAATATCGAAAATCTTGTAACAAATCAAACGTGGGGTTGTCAACGCTCACGATTCGCTCAACCACGTTTGACCAAGTCATAAATAAAGTGAGTACTGAAAAATCGCAATATCGAAAATCTTGTAACAAATCAAACGTGGGGTTGTCAACGCTCACGATTCGCTCAACCACGTTTGACCAAGTCATAAATAAAGTGAGTACTGAAAAATCACAATATCGAAAATCTTGTAACAAATAAAACGTGGGGTTGTCAACGTTCACGATTCGCTCAATCACGTTTGACCAAGTCATAAATATAGTGAGTAATGAAAAATCGCAATATCTAAAATCCTATAACAAATCTGGTAACGTTTGACATATCTTAATATTTTCATGACCTGCATAAGTCTTACTTACTGTCTATGTATCCTTACTTAGCCAATTTAGTAAACAAGATTCTAATCTCAAATATTTGATGCCGAAACGACATATTTTATTGCAACTTAATGAACTTTGTTAATAAAATTGACAGCGTATTACCTATCTAAAATAGTCTCCTCGATTACGTCATTTACGGGAATATGGCGCTTTGCGACTAAAATCCATACTTTACGGGTAGAATCTTGTTTACTAAAATGGACAAGTAAGGATAAATAAACTGTAGATACTTATCATAGCAACGATGACAGATGTGTGGAAAAAAGTCAGAATGAAACGCATTTCGTTTTTGAAAGTGCTTTAATTATCCTAAATACTGCGCTTTAATTATCCATAGACACTGAAGAAAAGTTTGCAGGTTTTATGTTTTTCAATAGAATGACGATAATTTTGTAACATAAGAGTATTATATTATACTTGTATAGTATGTTTCAAAATGATCGCTAAGCCTGCTTGCGTTTTGACCTTTAAAATTAACGAAAGGTCAATTTTAAACGACAAAGGTCACGAAACGCAAAAAAAAATGTTTGATCTGTTCAATACTGATAAAATTCTACTAGTTACGAGTTTACGAATAACCCGTAAGTTAATTCATTTTCACATATTGTCACATTAAAAAATTGTTTTTTTGGCAAACCCCGATACGTGTCCTTTTTAAATTACTATCTACAAAAATTCCAAAAATTCCAAATTCCAATTTCGATAATTGAAACCAAACTACGTCTGTAACAAATCTTGACATTACATTGCGTTCCTATATTTGTACAAACGTGATACCCCGCAATCTTCGCCATGATGTAATTGCACTGTAAACACGGAGTGGCTCGAAGGGACAGGGGGCCATTTGGGCGTTGTTGAAAAGCCGGAAAAGCAACAATCCATCATTGAGAGTTACGACGTCCTTCCCAGCGAAATACGGTCGGGGTTGCCGCGCGGGCACGTTCATATCGGCCGTTGGGAGTCTGCCCCACTATTTTTGCCACACGTTGGGTTTGCTCCAAGTCACTGGATAAGCAAGTGAATAAATCCAGAGATCAGTGATGTGAAGGAAAACATGCTGATGAAACCCGCAGCAACCGTTGGTTGGCTCCGTACGTATTGATTTGTCTTTCCGGTGGGCAGGCCGAGTAAGGATGGTATAGGTGCTGGGCAAGCATATTTCGTCCAAAACAATGTCCCAAGCACTCACACACATCTAGTGTGGGCAAAGGTTCCACTAGACGCTGTGTAACTCATCTTATTACGTAGATCCAGGGTTCGTAAGGACGTATCTACGGACGTATCTACACCAATAAATAACTGATTGACAAGGTGGTCACTCATACAATTCAAGTATGGATAGCTCCGAATATCATAGTCACCTCTGTATAACCAGATATAATGCTGATCATATTCTCTTTAATGCACTAACCCGCGCTAAGGACAATTTTAAAAACCTATTTAGAGGCTAAAGATTCCACCTGTCCGTAATACAGAGAGTATTGTAAAGAGGTTCGAAATTTTACTGATGCTGGTGAGTAGCCCATTAGCTCAGTTGGAAGAGCGCTGGCATCGATAGCCAGAGGTCGCGGGATAAATAACTGATTGACAAGGTGGTCACTCATACAATTCAAGTATGGATAGCTCCGAATATCATAGTCACCTCTGTATAACCAGATATAATGCTGATCATATTCTCTTTAATGCACTAACCCGCGCTAAGGACAATTTTAAAAACCTATTTAGAGGCTAAAGATTCCACCTGTCCGTAATACAGAGAGTATTGTAAAGAGGTTCGAAATTTTACTGATGCTGGTGAGTAGCCCATTAGCTCAGTTGGAAGAGCGCTGGCATCGATAGCCAGAGGTCGCGGGTTCGAATCCCGGCATGGGTGGAATTTTTAACCTCTAAATAGGTTTTTAAGGAATTATGCTGTCAGGTAGCGGTGGCACAAGCAGGACATGGCTTATTAGTTCAAAGAATTCGCAAAGAATCGATGGTTCCAGTGGAAGACGTGTTCATGAAAGCACTGCCACTTTCGACCTTCTGGTGTCTTTCCTTGGGATTTTTGAAGACCGCATTATTAAGCCATAGAACAATTTCTTAAATTGCTAGAAAAAGTACTTTAGCTCGTAACAGTTTTGTTGCTCACATGGCTGTAATTCTTTTTTTTTCTGACTGTGGAATAAAGTGTTCTCTATCTATTTAAAATCCTCCCGTAAGTACTACATAACGATGTTGGCTTTTATGCAGATGGATCGATGACATTAAGTAGGTAGTAGAAGGACAATGGACGAGATTGGAATGGACGAGGGAATGGCGTAAAGGTAAAGTGGCCTACATTTAGCAGTGGGAATCTTTCGTGAGTTATATAGGGACATATCCAACAGGGTTTGGTTGGACCTAGTTCTAGCTAGAATGATACCAGCTAAACCTAGTTTCACCCGAAAACAATCGGCTAATACTAGATTTAACCAAGAGGCAATGGCTATAGCTAGTTCTAACCGGCTAAAACTAGGAGTAGCCGCGCTTCAGGTTTTAGCCGTAACATATACATAGATAAATAGATAGATGTTGCATTTTAAGAGTCAACCTGTAGTCTAGTGTAGAACAATCCACCTGCTACGTTGTTTACTCCAGTTAGTGGAGTAAGAAACATACAGACCATGAGTGAACCAGAAACAGACGGTTGTCCGGTTCTCCCTAGGCATTCAGTGCACGTACGTTGGGAGACACTCAGTGATACTACACTCTTATTTCGTGTTCAGAAAAGCTTCTGGAAACTTAACCTGCATAGGTAGTATGGCAATGCGAGTCAATTCAATTCAATTCTTTTTTATGGCACCCCCTAGGGTTCTGCCAATGTCAGGTTTGTGGAGAAGGCACTTTTTTTTCACTAGTCTCGCACCTCGCTAATTGCAGTACCTAGATAGTTGAGGAACATATATAAATAAAATAAAAGAGGAACATATAGTAACCAAACATAATCAAAAATAATAAAATTGAACATAAATGCGAGTCGTGCGTTTCGCATGTCGAAGGTGGCCATTTTTCTGAACATGCATTGGCAAATTTTGACGTTTTAGTGCCACAAACGCAGACCTTAGAATCAGCCTACCTTTTCGATCGGACCTTATTGAAATATAGAGGCATTGTCTTTTTATTCCGGCCGGATTACGGCCCAAGAGACGTGACCAATTTATCAGCTAATAGACTTATGACTTACGAAAATACAAAAAAAGCGTGTTTTTATAGTTTTCTGACCCAAATTGTCATGATTATAAGCAGCGTGATTATCTGCATTAAAAATATTGAGTTGGATTTACATATAAAGTTTGTGCCAAATCCTGAATCCTTAGTGAAAGGATATTGCAAAAAGGTTTGCTGAAACTAAAGTGGGTTGTTCTAGATATCAACCCTTTGTATGTCCCCACTGCTGGGGCACGGGTCTCTTCCTGCGTTGTAGCAAGGTTAGGCCATACCACGGGGGCCAAGTCCGGGTTGGTGGTTATTCTACTAAAAATAAATTAGAAATATACTCTCTCAGTTTAAAGAATATACATTGATAAAACCTTGTTGGTTCTAAATATAAATAGTTTATTGATAAAAATGCGGGACACAAGTGAAAGGCTGCGCTGCTCTAATCACACTGGTTTATTTTATCCGGCTACCTTCATACATATCATCCCTCCACCTATATTTAAGATATACATTCTTAACTAATAATTATACTAACACTGCTATAAATACTTCTTATAATCCACTCGTGGTATGTTTCTCAAGCTCATACCGGAACATGTAGTGGCTCGAGCCGGTTCTGGTTCGGGATTGTCTGGTAGGTCGTTGGTTGCGTCGTGAGCATCCTCGAAGGTGTCGCCCTCGTCAGCCTCACCAGCCCCATCGCGCGGCGGCGACGGCGGCGCGGGCGACTCGCGCGGCCGCGCAGTCTGGTCCTCTGTGATCACGCTTGACGCAGCCGGCGAGGCCTGATCTCTCTCTTCCGTCGACTCGAAGAATCCCGCAAGGCTGTCGTTCTCGTTTCCCTCTCGAAGACCTGATGCCGAGGATGTTACGTCTCCGATGTCCCGTACACCAATTGTCTGTCTACTTCCTTCTGAAGGTCCCTTTATGACTTGGTTCTTATGCCTTTTTAGTTCTATACCGGTATTTTGATCTTGAAGTACCAGCATTACTTTTCCAACAGTGTTTACTATCTTGGCTTGAGACCAAGAAAATTTATTTTTACTTTGATATTTCTTATACATAACTATATCCCCTATGCTTAAGTTTTTTCTGTTTTGGCCGCCATAATATTCAGTTTGCGAGCACTGTTTGAAATGAACAGAATCGAGAAGGTCAGGATGTGGCGATGGCGCAGGACACGGGTTAATTAAATCTATACGTGATCTTAACTGCCTACCAAATACTAATTGTGCTGGTGATTTACCTGTTGTTGTATTGATGGAGCTCCTGTAATCGAAAAGATACCTTTGTAATTTTACGTGAATTTCGTCTCTATTTCGACATGCAATCAAAGCCGCCTTAATGCCTTTTTTTAGTATTTTTACAAAGATTTCAGCTTGACCATTACTCATTGGATGATAAACAGCTGATGTTTTGTGTTCTATTCCATTTAATTTACAGAATTCATTAAATTGTTGTGAACAAAACGACGTGCCATTGTCACTCACAATAGTAGCTGGGACGCCGAAAGTGGAAAAAAAATCACACAGCTTCCTTATCACCGCTTGTGACGTAATGTTGTTATGCATGGCAATACATTCCACCCACTTCGTGTAGGCATCAACAATCACTAAATACATTTCGTTATTTATCGGGCCCAAGAAGTCGAGATGAAGCCTATGAAACGGGTGGGTAGGAAATTTCCACGGCGACATAGGTACCCGCGGTGGTGATGGCCGCAGTGATAGACAAACGGCACAATTGCTTATCATTTTTTCTATTTCACTGTCTAGCCCAGGAAACCAAAACTTTGATCTCGCTAGTGCTTTAGTTTTTACAATACCAAGGTGTGAGTAATGTATTTCCGATAGCACTTTTTTTCGAAGAGTCATGGGAATAACAACCTTATGGCCGCGCATTAAGCAACCTTTTTCTTCAGCCAATTGTAATCTACACTGAAAATAAGGTTGTAAATTATCCTCCACTTTTCGCGGCCAGCCGTGTTGCACAAATAACAACACTTTACTTAAAACTAAGTCACTTTTAGTATCCTGCCTTAACTCTTCGACCGTGACGGGTAAAGTACCTTCAGTTACAAAGTTTATGTAGCTGGCATTGTCCTGTGTGCAAGCGAACCCGAGCTCGCGAGCTCGGGACCCGACCGCCGTCGCCGTCAGCTGACTGGGGGCGGCTGCGCTCGCGCGGGATAAGTAGTCCGCGCTGTTATCTTTGCTTCGGACATACTCCACGACATAATTGTATGCCGATAGATATATAGCATATCTTTGAAGTCTATTAGCGGACACTTCAGGTATGCCCCTTTGATGGCCAAAAATGGACACTAAAGGTTTGTGGTCCGTTTTTAAAATGAACGGCTCTGATCTAGCGTACAAATATTGATGGTACTTCCTAACACCGAAAATTATGGCTGTTGCCTCTTTCTGAATTTGAGAGTACTTTTTTTCAGCTGAAGTTAGAGTCCGTGACGCATAAGATACCGGTTTTTCGATACCGTCAGTTCCAATTTGAGACAATATTGCTCCTAGCCCTGTAGGCGAAGCGTCTACCGTTAGAATTATTGTAGCCTTAGGGTCAAAATGGGATAGCACATTATCCGAAGCCAAGCTTATTTTTATATTTTCAAACGCCTTGTTGTGTTCTTCGGACCAAACCCATTTAGTGCCTTTTTTTAACAATTCGTATAACGGTGCCAACAGAGCCGATGCCCTTGGTACGAAACTACGATAGTAGTTAACCAAGCCAAGAAAGGACTGCAATTGCTTAACCTCTTTTGGTGTTGGCGCCTCCAAAATGGCTTTTACTTTGTCATTCGATTTTCTTATGCCCTGTTTGTTAATAACATGACCCAGGTACGTCACTTCGTCCTGGAAAAACTCACATTTATCAACTCTAAGGGTGAGGCCTGCCTCCCTAAATATGTCTAGAACTAACTGTAATCGGCTTAAATGCTCGGCTTTTGTTTTCCCGGTTACGAGGACATCGTCTAGGAAACAAATCACCCCCTCAATGTGACCTAGCAGGCCTTCCATTGCTTTTTGGAAGATCGCGGGGGCCGAAGACAGTCCGAATACTAGTCGTTTATATTTAAATAGGCCTTTGTGCGTATTAATGCAAGTAATGTTTTCATGGTCATCGAGGCAAAGCTGATTGTAAGCAGACGACATGTCAAGCTTTGTGTACTGTTGACCGCCATGCAGTTTTGAAAACAGTTCTTGCACTGTAGGCAGCGGGTACTGATCTATGCATAACTGTTTATTTATAGTTTGTGAATAATCTGCACAAAGTCTGACTGCGCCGTCTCGTTTGAGCACTGGAACGATAGGTGACGCGTACTCCGCGTGCGAGACCGGTTCTATTACGTCATCTTTGACGAGCCTATCTATTTCCCTATCTAACTTTTCTCTTAACGCAAATGCAACTGGTCGCGCTTTAATAAAAACAGGTTTTGCACTGTCCTTTAACTGTAGTCTTACTTTGTGCTTAATAAAACAGCCTAACTTTTGCGAAAATACGTCAGAATATTGTTCTAACAACTGACTCAAGTTCCCTGATTTTTCTCGTGTAATTAATTTTTTGCATTGCTGAATTGGGGCAAGTTCTAAGTCAAATTTAGAAATGAAATCCCTACCTAGCAATGGTGGGCCGCCCTTTTTGACAACATAAACATCCAACGTTTCCGTTCTACCTGAATACGTAACTGGCAGCTGCGCTATACCTATGCTACAAATTTGCTCGCCTGTGTAAGTAATTAACCGTTTCTTTGTAGGTAGCAATGGCACACTTAAAAAATGTAAGTTGTAGGTATTTTGAGAGATTGCCGAAACAGATGACCCGCTGTCTACTTCAAACTTAATGGGCAGATCACAAATACTTACCTCCTCGGTCATGGGAGCCCCATCAGTACAACGAATTGAAAACAACAAACCGTCATCGCCATCGTCCGAATCCTGACCTTGTACATAGTTTACTTTGTTACACATTCTGCTCAAATGACCCTTATTATTGCACTTTTTGCATTTATAGTTGGCGAAACGACACTTATTCGTTTTGTGGTTATTACGACCACACACTAAGCACTTTTCACCGGTAGACGCCTTGACTATCTTAAACACCGCCTCCCCGCTGCCGGACGGCGCCGCGGCTGCCGCACCCTGGCGCGCGCACCGCACGCTCTCCGCTAGGTCCACCGCCTTCGCTAGCGAAAGATCCTTTATGTCCAAGCTGAACAGTTTGTCCCGTTCGGCACCATGGAGCATACCCATCACGAACTTATCGAGCAATGAGTCTTCTAGGTTTCGGAAGTCACAGTAAGCAGCAAGCCCTCTGAGACGCGCCGCCCATTGCGTGTGCGTCTCGCCTGCCGCCTGTACCGCTGCGTAAAACCGATGTCTTTCAGCAAACCCGCACCGCTTTGGAGTGAAATGTTTAGTTAACGATTCCACCAGTACGTCATAGCTAATAGTATTCAACGTTTTCGGAAGTACTAGGTTGCTGGCCAATTTGTACGTATCTTCGCTGAGTGCGCTGAGCAAGATGGCGCGCCTCTTTACGCCCGCTTTGTCTTTTTCATCGTTCAAGTCATTCGCTACGAACCAATGCTGGAGTCTGTCTCTGTAGATTATCCAATCTTGTTGTTGATGATCGAAATTTGATACAGACCCCACTGACGATGAACTGGAGCCAAACATCTTTTGACTTCCCAAATGCACACGTTTTAGTTCGAATCGCCGCCACTGATAAAAATGCGGGACACAAGTGAAAGGCTGCGCTGCTCTAATCACACTGGTTTATTTTATCCGGCTACCTTCATACATATCATCGACTCAAAAGATAATAATACTCAGACTGTTATTGGAAATCTCAGCTCGTTGTCCAAGTTTTATTTCTCATCCTTATTCAATACACGGTTAAAGAAAATCCAACTTCATTGTGTTCTTCATAGAGAGTTTATTTTTTGCGAAATAAAATTTCTTTGTAAAGAAATTACGACAGACTGTATTCGCCGATCAAGTTAAAAATTCCTTCTCCAGCCTTTGTCTTTACTTTGCCCGCCCCTTAACTAGGTACGTATTTATTTTATTAAAATTGCCTGTTGAGAGATGTAGACATTATGTATATCACGTCTCGCTATCAAACCTTGTATATCCCCACTGCTGGGGCATGTGGTTTAACAAGGTTAGGCCATATTCCACCACGGGGGCCTAGTCCGGGTAGGTGGAGGATTGTATTGTCAGATGATATCAAGGCGCCCATAAGACCAGCCGGCACCAACGGCTTTACGTGCCTTGCGAAGCACGGATACACTCGGAAAAATGCGGTAGCCACGGGACGGTCACCTATCCTGCATCTCACCGCGACTATTGTTGCTTAACTTAAGTGATTGATTCCAATCACTCGGTTCGCCTAGGTCACGAGCGCTTCAGATCACGTCTACGAGTGTTATTTTTGAAGTTCTGTCAATCTACCCTCGTTTTGAATACGACATTTATCTACCTGAAAGCGTATAACGGCGCGCTAACTGTGAAAGAAGGAATCGTGAGGGTACCTCAGCGCTTGAAATTGCCAATCCGCGGTGAGTGCGCTCTCTCTCTCTGAGAGAAGGTTTGTGGCCTAAAGTGAGCCGTATATAAGCAGGGGTTATTCCACTAATCCCCATTGAAAATCCCCATTGATGGGGATTTCTGAACTTTTTGTTCACAAATCCCCATTGCCAATACTAAGATACGCCAATGGGGATTTGTGAACAAAAAGTTCATAAATCCCCATTGGTATATAAAACAAATATAAAGAACAACACATTATTATGAAACAAGTATTTATATTGTATTACTACTACTCACTACTGTATTATTACTTTATTGTCAATTAAATTCTATATTTCAATCATCTTAATTTTTCCAAGCAATGGCCAATCGTAATTTCGCCATTAACAAGCTCCATTTGGACCTCCCGTATGTAAACATCGCGATTAATACTTTGGATTGATCTTTCTGTAATCCCTATGCTCCCTTGAGTAAGCCGCAATGCAAGCACTTCGTAGTACAATGCATCTTCAGCCAACAAAGTGAGAAGCTTCATAAGATTAGGATTCTTTTTCACCACGCGATGTTTGATTTGTTTGTTCCATGATTCGACCAAATTATTAGTGCGATGGCTCTGACAAAATGCACACCATATTTGAATGAAGTCCTCTTTTACCCATTGAACAAGACTTCTAAGTAAATAAAGATAGTAAAAAAAAAACTGATTTAGTTTAGTTAATAAGAAACATGTGATTTTATCAATGACAATGAAAATGTGATTTTTATGTAATACCTCCTCTTCCTCTTCAGGCTATATTAGTCAACTGCTGGACATAGCCCTCCCCTAATGAGCGCCATAGCGCAAGGTTGTGCCATCATTGGGATGTAATGCCCATAATAATGTAATACCTAGTTACATAGAATCTGTGATTTACTTAGTAAATGTAAAACTCATGTTCAATTAAGGTAAGGATGTCTGATTCAAAAAATATGTTAAGCACACTTTGTGCCACAAGGGCTACTATAACATAAAGGATTATTTAGATGACAATGAGGTCTGGAATTAAAGCCAGTACAATGTATCAGTTCTATGTTTATAATAATTATGTAAACTATGTTAATTAAGGACTTTTTGAAAATACTAAGTTAGGTTTTTTTTTGTCCATTTTTTCTCCTAAATGATCTAGATTTTGAAATGGACAACTAGTCTGAATTGTACGTTCATTAAGCCGCAGTTTCTATGCTACTTTGAATAAAAACTTTTCATTTCATTTCCTTTTCATTTCATGATTACAACTCTGATTTTATAAATTGTTAAAAAACTGTGTTTGTATAATGTAGGTATTGGTATTACAAAATAAGTACTTTGTGATTCATAATTAATGTGTCCTTTATATTTCGTTTTATACCCCAATGGGGATTTATGAACTTTTTGTCCACAAATCCCCATTGCCAATACTAAGATACGCCAATGGGGATTTACGGACAAAAAGTTCACAAATCCCCATCAATGGGGATTTTCAATGGGGATTACACAGGACGCGTTCAGTGCATGGATGGGTAAAACGTCTATGACTAACGCTAGAGGCATTTTTCCGAGCGGTTCCGTGCTTCGCAAGGCACGTTAAGCAGTTGATGCCGGCTGCCGTCGATATAGTAGTCGTAAAGCCATGTCAGAGGCTTTAGGGCGGCTTGAAAACTTCTGACAGTAAGACCAACCACTAGTCTTGCAAGCCCCCACCAATTCGGACTTGGCCCCCGTAATGGAGCATGGCCTATACCTTACTCAGGGAAGAGACCCGGGCCCCTCAGTGGGGACATAATGGGTTGATGATGATGATGTTTATACGTGAAAGTGGCTGGGAAACATTGGACGACATTAGCAAAGGACCGTATGGGTTGGCGTGAAAGAGACCTATGCTCAACGTGGGCTCTGCTTATGGGCTTATAGGGAAGAGCGGGTGATCGTGCTCTTCCACTATAAAGGGAAATTTTCCGCCAGGCAGATCGTATGCCTGGGGACGGCTGGTCCGACTGTTGTTAGTCGGATGTTATATTTATTGTATGTCAAGTGAAATACTTCGATTGCGCAGTGCCGGAACATTGGAGTTTGTAGCGCTAAGACGGATAAATAAATAGATATTGCATTTAGTTAGTTCGGGTAGTTTTTTAGTTTAATTTGTTATTAATAATCTATATATTTTATACATTTACATTACATAGATAGATAGAATAATTCTTTATTGCATGTACACCAAGGATTACATAAGAGACTTTTAAAATAACAGTACAGTACAAGTGGCGGCCTTATTACTAAAAGTAATTTCTTCCAGACAACCATTGACGGAAACGGAAACTGAAATACGGGTAGTCGGCGCAACTAAACAATATTAGATGATATATTATTTTATAGTTGATATACATACATAAACGATACATAAATATGAAATTGATATACATACATAAACGACACATAAATATGAAATTGATATACATACATAAACGGTACATAAATATGAAATAAATAACGATAAATACACAAAAAAAAAACATAGGACATGAACGAAAAATATACCTACATAATACAAGAAAGAGATTTCACAAATACAAATAACAAACATATTCTAAGGAAAAATAGTGGTTATGCACTCTGTTCTTAAATATTGGCAGGGCGGTTATTTAACATGTATTATAGTTTGTTGACTTTTAAATGCATGATACGACAACCTATAAGTGGGTGAGCAGTAACCGTGTCATGTGTGATTTTTGTCTCTGTGTGAATGTATTGTTGTATGGCCTGTTGGTTGTACAAAGATTATTTCAGTAATAAACTCTGTTCAAAGTCATTTTATGGCCCAAATCGGTGAAATACAAAAAAAAAAATATCAGCCTCATTTTTGTTAACTTGTGAAATTAGTTCTATACTTTGTCCAAAAAGTGTAGAAATTAAAGAGTAAAGTTTTGCTTAGACTTTTTGTCTGTGTTAGTTAATTTCTTGCACTTGCAAGCATTATAAAAATAAAAACTACAGTCATTGCATTAAAATTATTTATTGTACTTAATCAAAGGTAGTAAGTAGTCGTGATTTTCGTTAATACCAATGATAAAGTTTCACTTCCGGTTTCTTGAATTTTTTGACAAACTACGCGTTCAAATCTACTAAGGTTCTTAGTATCCGACTTAAAAAAGGACATTCTCAATTCGATACTTACTTTTTTTACGATGTAGTCACATACAGGCTATTTCCAAAATGTGCTAATCTCGAAACATGTCGGTTAGAGATTGTCATTTAACACAACTTTTATACTACACATTGAACTTGTAAAACAATAAATACATAACAATAAGAGGTTCGAAATTTCACCGATGGCGGTGAGTCGCCCATTAGCTCAATTGGAAGAGCGCTGGCACGGATAGCCAGTGGTCGAGGGTTCGAATCCCCGCATGGGTGAAATTTTTAGCCTCTAAATAGGTTTTTAAAATTGTCCTTAGCACGGGTTAGTGCATTAAAAATAAAAATAGTATAATCATGTGGGTACAGTGATATCATTCCGATGTAAAAACCTAACTGCAAAGTAGGTAGTCGGGGCTGTAAGTGATGCAATTTACTTAAGCTAGATGTCGCTGCCTGTACGTAATACAGAGAATAGTGTAAAGAGGTTCGAAATTTCACTGATGCCGGTGAGTCGCCCATTAGCTCAATTGGAAGAGCGCTGGCACGGATAGCCAGAGGTCGCGGGTTCGAATCCCGGCATGTGTGAAATTTTTAGCCTCTAAATAGGTTTTTACAATAAATACATGTTTCCCCTGATACGAGTATTTGGAAAAATTGTAATCTGAGAAAAAAATTATTGAACACAAACTGTATATTTGCGAGATTAAAAAATAATCCTATGCAGAGGCTTATCTTCTATAATAATGATTCTATAATTCTATAAAATGAATCGCTGACTGTGTTGGTTAGCGCAAATCTCGAGAGCAGCTGAACCGAATTCGCTAATTCTCTTTTTAGAATATTCCTTGAAGTACGAGGATGGTTCTTACGGAGAGAAAAATACAAAAAAATTAAGAATCGACTGTTATTCGGTACGAAGTTCTCTGGGTCAGCTAGTTAATAATAAAGTGCTCATTCTTTTAGGTCGCCTATAAACGTTCCACTGCAGAGCACAGACTTTCTTTCAGAGAGAGAGTATGGACAGTACCACGCGTGCCCATCGCGGATTGGCAAGTTCAAGCGCTGAGGAAATCTCTCATTAATGTTTATTTATTGCCGTCATGTTGTATATAGGTGGTTCTATATTATATAATTGGATCATACAGATGGCCTCTAGATGAATACTTATAGAATTACAATTATTTTCAATTACTAGCAGTTCCCGCTACTACAAACCTGTTATTAACGGTTTAACCTACGCCCACACTAAAAGTTCATTTAAAATACTGGTGAAACAATGTTTGTAGTCTGACAAGTACTTTCCGAGACCACACCATACAAAGTTATTAAAATTTAATAACTTACAAATGGGTTAAAATTTAAAGAGATGTTCTACTAGAAATAAACAAAACACAAGATGATGCAGCAGTTCAAAATCGTATAGTTTATTTTATTACGTAAACGTATGTACATTAATATTCGATGAGCACCAGCTACCCGTCTCAATTTCTCCTTCTGCAATCTTTCCTGGAATCTTTCTCTTTCCCTTTGCCTGGAAGAAATTGCTATCAGCAATAAGGCCGCCAATTCTACCTCTTCTTTTGTAACTGTTGTCTCTGTAATTATTTTCTGGTGTGTACAATAACGTTAGTTTGTTGATCAATTCGAAACATGTTACAAATGATTTCACAAATGTCGCTCCGTGGATTTCCTTTTCTAAATCAAGAACAACAAAACTAAATTACAATGATTTATGCGCAATCATTGATTCCTGTAATTCGAAAGCTAATTTTCAAGTCCTCACGAAACTCTCCTGTTATTCTTAAACCATTATTCCTCTGTGCAAGATAAAGTACCCTTCAAAACTTTATCTGAAGTTATTGTTTACCTCAAAATAGATTGATACAGCCTTAAGTAAAATTTTGACATACAGTCGACTGCTGCTGCCAGATTTATTATGTAGCCGATACACGTTCCACCTGCTGTGTGGTGTCGGCCTAGAGAATAGCACTAACCCAATTCTTCCCGCGGGTGTCGTAAAAGGCGACTAAGGGACATAAATCGGGGGGTAGGCAGCAGCGCCCCCCCTGCAGTACAATTCCACCGAATAGCGATCCCCAACCCGCATGCCCAGCGTGGGGATCATGGGCATTGCCCCCTATAATAGCACAACTTGGCGTTCTTTAGGGGAGGGCTATGTCCAGCAGTGGACTAGTATAGCCTGACGACGACGCGTTCCACTGCAGGGCACAGGCCTTCTCTTAGCAAGAGAGAGTGTAGGATTCATTACCACGTGTGCCCACCGCGCATTGGCAATCTAAGAAAGTATAATGTTTATATTTTCATGTAGCCTTATACGTCCCCCTGCAGGGAACTGGCCTTCTCTCAGAGAGAGAGAATATGGGCTTATCTGCCATGGTGGCTACACCGCGGATTGGCAATTTCAAGCGCTGAGGTAGTAAACACATGAGACACTTAGGTTTTCTCCCGGTGTTTTCCTCTTTCAGGGCATATCTGCTGGAGCTTCAGAGACCGCTGTTCCACTCCCTTCCAACCTCTCGCCGTAAAAACAGACACGGGTCTGTAATCGCATAGTAGGGCTGTGCAACATTGTATAATGTCTATATATCTTGTATTCTTTTCCTATTTAAGTATATACACATGTATATTTAAGTATATACACATGCGAATTTTATATGTAACTACATTTATCTTTTTATCAATATAATTACAGCTAATTCATTTGCGTATAACTTTATTTGTATATTATTGTAGCTTACTCTGTCATTTAATTAAAACTATTTAAGTATATTTTTCATTCTGTATAGATAATATGTATTCTATTGATATAGGTACTATTCTATACAACATATTATAAGTATTTTATTCAATATGGTACTGCCCATGTTTGTTCGCACCGCAGTCTGACGCTCGTGGGGTATAATCTGGCACTGACTGAAAATCAACGCTGAAGGCTTGTCCATCAGCATATTGCTGAGTCAGTTGCCATTAATAGCAGCAGGGACACGCCGTGACCTTTCGTTTATCTTCTTTGTTTTTGTTTTTTGTGAATGTCATGCTTAGTTATATGTTTTAAGTTTGTTTTGTTACTGTGGCGTGTACACTGTCTCTATAATAAATGTTTTTCTTCTTTGTTTGTTTGTTTGTTTGTTTGTTTGTTTGTTACACTTTATTGCACAAAATATACAAAGTAAAGCACTTAAGTAACAGGGTTAACTTCTTCTTATACTAAGCGCACCACATCCCGAACGATTCCAATCATCTACTTATCAAATTCCATATTAATTACTATCGCAAACGGATTCAGACAGGATTTGGTGCGCTCAATCAGGCCTCATAATTGGGGGGGGGGGCTTATTGTGTAGGACGCCCTCCGACCTGGTGGGATGACGATCTGCGTAAAACTGCCGGCAGATGCTGAGTGCGGCAAGCTGAAGACAGGGCGCTATGGCGCTCATTAGGGGAGGGCTATGTCCAGCACTGGACTACATAATATAGCCTGAAGTAGAAAAATAAAGCCACGGATCGGTGTTTAAACTTGTTGCAAAGTACCCTTAAAGTTACTAAGTAGAGTTTTTACATGTCAAGATATTGCATACGTGTTGTTGTTGATTTGTAACTAGTGATGAGCAATAAATTGTTATCGTTGTGTTGTTACGGGGGAAAAACTTCCCAGGTCTTTTACTACGGTCTACAACCTCCGGCGAGGTAACGACGAGTGACGAGCTCTATGGCAAAGCGGGAGCGCATTTACCTACCATGAAAGAGGTCCCGGGTTCGAGCCCCGGCTGGGGACAAAAAAAACACTTGGATGTTTACATGTTTGTGATGTCGCTGTTTCTGTTCCCGACGACACAGGGTATCCTAGTGTGGGGCGAGAAGAAATGTTTGTGTATATATGTACATGTCATTATTATTGTAAATGTTATCGACTCATTTGAATAAGCAAGGGTGTGTATGCAATCAATAATAAATCTAATGAATCTATTAACAATCGACAGTCAATAAAATTTTATGCTGCTATGTAAATTTAGGTTTTAAACATAGGTTTTTACAGAAATTGGAATTAAAATTGAACGACCCGTGTCAGTAATATTAAATTTAAACAGATTAATAATTCGATATCACTGTATTTTAATACAAATTAGAACGGCACAGCACGGATGTCAAAAAAAGACATAACATAACATTTACATACAGGCACATACATTGCTTCTGGCCCCACACTAGGATACCCTGTGTCGTGAGAACCAGAAACAACGACATCACAAACATATAAACATCCAAGACCTGGGGTTTTTTTTTTTGTTCTCAGCCGGGATTCGAACCCGGAACCTCTTGCATGGTAGGTAGATGCGCTACCGCTACGCCACAGAGGACATCCGTGCAAATTAGATTGTTTGAGGGATCACGCACAATATACTGTTTTATTTGTTTATGCAGAACGCAATGCGGCCACAGACAAGGCGCAGCGGCCCGCAACTTTTTTATTTTTTAGTTAGTCATGTTTGTGTCTCACTGCTGGGCAAGCGATGATGATAAATTCCTGTACTACAACAGTGATAGTATTAACAATAACTTATGTTGAAAACTTTTTCTGCATTTTACTGTAGTTTTATTGTTATTTTCTGCGTTTATTTTAGATTGCTAGTTTGTTAGAGGAATGGCGCAGTTAAAAGAAGGCCTGTGCTCAGCAGTGGGTTGATGTGGGCTGATTATAGATACATATAGTTATAGTTTGTGATTGAAAGCAAGTTATGTTATATAAGTTTTTCTCTCACATTGACATTTAAAAACCTATTTAGAGGCTAAAAATTTCACCCATGCCGGGATTCGAACCCGCAACCTCTGGCTATCCGTGCCAGCGCTCTACCAATTGAGCCAATGGGCGACTCACCGGCATCAGTGAAATTTCGAACCTCTTTACACTATTCTCTGTATTACTTACATTGACATTTAGTGAAACTTCCGCGATTTGCGCTTATTATCGTTTTAGAGAAGTATTTGTTCATTCCGAACTCCAATTGACGTTTTTTAAGAATCCCAAATATCACTAAGGGCTACCTACCTTCTGCAGCTTTGTGCTACCAAGAAAATAATTTTGATAGTAGAGTTCAATTCAATTCAATTTCAATTTATTTCAACGTAAAGAATTTACATTCTATTTGTTGAATGTCAAAGTACAATGTAACATAAAAGTGAAAGCCGCTGCCTTCGGGCCGTGGAGAAAAAGGCAGCGGGGAAAAAACTCCACTCTGAACATCTTTTTTAAGTCCTCTTAAATTTATATACATCAGATACACATATACGTATGATAAGATTCCATGATTGCCATTAATGACTTTAAATTCTAAATAGGTCGTGAAAACAAAACAAGTGCTGCGGCCAGACACACGAACAGCATTCGTTCACGAGCATAACGCACAGGTCAGCCATCATCAGTCTCAACCATTTTGGAGGGAGATAGACGACCCGGTCACCACTCCACCATTCAAATGAACTTTAGCAAAGAGTAGAGTAGTTATTTAATAATTTGCATGCACCATTACAAAAAGATAGAGGTACATTGCAAAGTTACTCGATTTTAAATCAAACATTACGGTGATCCCCACACTAGGCCTAGCCTGTATCGTGGGGATCGGTAATAAGATTTCTTCGCTCCATTGCTTCAGCACCGTAATTTCTGCCTGTAAACATAACGTTTATTCAAATCTCACTGTACCGTCGCTTTGAGCTCAAAACAATTACGTAGCAGATTACAGAGTTACCTCTGGCTTGGACAATACACTAGTTAGGCCTCGGCCATGAATGGGGGAACACACATGGATTAAACCTAATTCTAGAAATTAATTCCCTTCCCCAACATTTTCTGGTGAACCCTAGATTCATGCTTTCAATATGAATCTTGGGCAACCAGAATTGTTTCATAGCTTACATTATTCTAGGTGCCTAACCCTCACGTAGTTATGGCCAATAGCCCTTTGTAATTGTTGTGGTTATATTGGCTATTTAGGTACATTGCAATCCTGATTCATGGAGAAAACAGTAGTAGTCTAACAATACCATAAGCTACACATGAAGGAAAACTTCGTGAGGAAACCTGCGAATGAACTCTTGCGAGTGAGTGAGTGAGTACGTATGATACTATATTTCCTGTCGACTAAGTCAACTGAACTAAATAGATGGTCTACGGAATGATTGAAACAGGGTTTATGATTTATATTTGTCATTAAAGAACAAATATATTTGATTTTGTTATTGTTTTTCTTAATGTAGGTATGTCTTTCTTTTTATCCTCTTGTAGAACTTTATTGTAAATAATGTAACTTTGTGTATTACACTATTTTTATTTTTAATGCACTAACCCGTGCTAAGGAACAAATTAAAAAAAAAAAAGTGAAATTTTTAGCCTCTAAATAGGTTTTTAAATTTGTTCTTTAGCACGGGTTAGTGCATTAAAAATAAAAATAGTGTAATCATGTGGGTACAGTGATATCGTTCCGATGTTAAACCTAACTGCAAAGTCGGGGCTGTAAGAAATGCAATTTGCTTAAGTCAGATGTCGCTGCCTGTACGTAATACAGAGAATATTGTAAAGAGGTACGAAATTTCACTGATGCCGTGAGTCGCCCATTGGCTCAATTGGTAGAGCGCTGGTTTGGATAGCCAGAGGTTGCGGGTTCGAATCCCGGCATGGGTGAAATTTTTAGCCTCTAAATAGGTTTTTAAACTTTGTGTATGTTTATAATAAATTGCTATTTGTATTATACAGGGTTACAGGTTAAGTCGACCTATTCCCGTTAAGGGCGTGTAGTTTACATCGTTTCTGACTAATTTGACTATGAAATAGGTATCCTATCCTTAATCTAACCGTTTTTGAGATATTTCAGTTGGACAGCTGATGAAACGCAGATTTTATTAAGCACATCCGCAAATCAGGCCCCATAGTATTTTTTTTTGTAGATATGAACTATCTAAATGCATTTATATTTTTTTCACTTTTAATCGTCTATGGCGACTTATTTATTTTATTAACGTACAATATTGATTACTAAGATCCTAAAGCATCTTATTTGAAAGGTAAAAATTCAATAATAGTATTAATAGGACGTAAACATTTCAAAATATCTAAGCTGACAGCCGAAAATCGGGAATTTTCATCAAAAACAATTAAATTGAAATACCTCAAAAACGTTTAGATTTAGGATAGGGTATTTCATAGTCAAATTACTCAGAAACGATGTAAACTACACGCCCTTAACGGGAATAGGTCGACTTAACCTGTGACCCTGTAGGTAATGGTTTGTGTAAGTATATTATTTTTAAGTATAAGTATCAATATTCATATTTGCACCAACTACCCGTCTCACTTTTACTTCAGCAACTCTCCATCGTAGGTTGTCTGGAAGAAATTGCTCTAAGCAATAAGGCCGCCGTTGTACTGCGTCTTTGTCTTTGTAATTATTTTATGTTTGTTTTTTCCTGGTGTACAATAAAGAATATTCTTCTTCTTCTTCACGGATTTACCTCTTTCTTGGTGTGGCTTATATACGTCCCACTCCAGGGCATAGACATTCTCTCAGAGAGAGAGAGAGAGAGTGGTTTAAGAACCGCGCGTGCCTTCGGCGGATTGACAATTTCATGAGGTATGTGCACAACTCAATTCAATTCAACGTAAAGAATTTATATAGGTACTATTCTACAATGTAAATTGTAGGCCGCAAAATGTAAAATGTAAGATGTTTTCCTTCCCTGAGGGGGTTACGTCTAAAATGCGCAATTCTCGAAACAATTAGAGTTTGAGATTTACAAGAACTTTTGCTCTGTGTGTTTTTTCTCAGCACACATTTTTAGGGTTCCACGTTAGAATGGTACCAACCTACCCTACCTTTTGTAAGTAGTCGGGGCTGTAAGTGATGCAATTTGCTTAAGCCAGATGTCGCTGCCTGTACGTAATACAGAGAATAGTGTAAAGAGGTTCGAAATTTCACTGATGCCGATGAGTCGCCCATTGGCTCAATTGGTAGAGCGCTGGCACGGATAGCCAGAGGTTGCGGGTTCGAATCCCGGCATGGGTGAAATTTTTAGCCTCTTAATAGGTTACCAAACTAATTTGTTTCTAGCGACACGTCGCACAACATGTCCTATGCGCTAGTTGAAAATAGCTCCCTTTCTTATTTGTACAAATTGAATAAATAAATATCGTACGGAACCATACACTGGCCAACCAACACGCGTTCTTTGACCCAATTTTAATTCGCTATTCCGCAATATTTCGACGGTCCGTGGCCATACCTCACATGTCTAGGGCGAATATAGCCAGCACCTCAACCTCGCCGCCTTCACTCAGTCGATAACAGGCTTAATAAATACGTTGCAGACCACTGCCGCGATGTAGAGGAGGTACTGTTGCTCGGATTTCGTCGCGCCGCTAGAAGTAAGAAAAACGTTAAGCAGCCTCCAATTAGTTACATTTTGCATAAAAATTGTCTTGAAGATATTGAAAAAAGTAATTAGTTACTTTATTCGGAAAAAAATAATTGATTGATTCAAAGTTTTTTCAGGCGCAGAAAAATGTGTTAAGTACACTTGTGCCAAAAGGGCTACTACAGCATAAAATATTATTTAGATGACAATGATTTTTGGAATTGAAGCCAATACAATGCGTGAGTTCTAGGTTTTAAAATAATTTAATTTAAAAAACTTTAATTTAAAATAATTTTCTAAACGATGTTACTTAAGTACTTAATTGAAAAGACTAAGTTTGGAGGTTTTTTGTCCATTTTTTCTCCAAAATGATCTAGATTTTGAAATGGACTCCTAGTTTGGATTGTAACGTTTCTGCGCTATTTTGAATAAAATATTTTCATTTCATTTCAGAAATAGCAGTAAAATAACTATTGCATTCAGGTTTGTTTAATTAAACATAGAATCGATCATTTATAAAACTTTTTACTGGCTCCTCACTTGAAAAGTTACTATTCAGTATTTTCACGACAATTTTCGGGTTCGAACTGATTAACTATAATTCATCCACTGGTGTACCTTTTGACAAAAAGGTGACAAACAGTTATAACTATAAACCACAACATTCACCTGAACGGAAATTTCAGAGCTTACATAACTACATCAACCCTTTGTGTATCCCCACTGCTGGGGCTCGGGTCTCTTCCTGTACCGCAGGAAGGTTAGGCCATACTCCACTACGGGCGCCAATTCCGGGTCGGTACAAAACATTTATAGTCAATTCAGTTTTCCGTTGTACGGAATATTCGTGGGGATCACCAATCATATGATAACTTCGTGGTCGTAAGAGTTCTTGATACTTGACAGAGTGGTCGTGGTCTTCATGAAGACGTAACCAAACCTAAACTATCTGTTATAATCAATGAGCTGTTTTCAGCACAAATTCACTCAGCAATTCATAGATGGCGCTTATAGGCGTGGCCATAGAAGAACCGGAATACGGCTGTCAAAATTAATCTTCGCTAAGCAAAGTCTGAAAGACATGACCCTGTTCTTGTATGACCATGGCTGAACTGATTTGTGAACTTGTGCAGAAAACGGCTCATTCATATTCATACTTCAACCTTGTTCCTGGGTTCCTCTGCTCTGTACCTCCGCTCTACCACACCGCTGCAGTTAACAGATAAGAGTGTGATACATTAGCGGGCGCGGCTGTTGTTCTGTGTTCAGGAACACAGAGTAAACAGTGCGAGCGTTATCTGTGACACGCCCCTTTTGGCTCTAGACGGACGGTGGGAACTGGAGGTGTGCTGACTGCGCTTCTTAAATACAGTGTTGTTTCCTGGAAAGTTAACGGGTGTTTTGCAAAATGGAGTACTGCTCTTAGGTAGAGTAATTTATGCTTTGCAGTTCGGAGTTTGTCTGCCTTGCAGATAGAAAAACAAGGCGATATACTCAAATGTAAATCATATGGATGTAAAATCACAATTTTAGTACTTTTAAAGAATAAATAAGCTAATCGGTTTTCACTCAATGATTGTATCTTTACTTAAAATCTTCTTACTCTGGAACTAACCAAAAAATCCCAAAACCAAATATGTAAATCCAATTGTTATGGATTCCTTAATGAAAATGCAAAGGCTGATTGATAAACATGGCATTTTCTTACTACGCGTTAATTACCATGCGCATTAGGAAATAGCATCAGATCATAGATGATCTGAGGAAATAGCTAAACTATTATGTATAGTTTGTGAGAAACTAACAAGAAATTTCATGCTAAATTAATAAAACAGAGAAATTTCCTGAAACCTACAAGATTATCAAACTGCAGGAAATGTTAGAAGCCTTTAAGAGATGTATAACAAACGACTGAAGAAGACGGCTGAGCATATTTTCATACATGGAATATTAAACAGCTAAAAATTAATGAAGCACTCAGTCAACTGAAATTAACAATAGAGTCTCGGATAATTATTATCGAAAAGCATAGAGTCGATTTCCGATTACCAATGTAAAGTTCGTGGTTTGTGTGCTGTCATAAAAGGGCAACCGCATCAAAGGAGACCATTTTTTTTTTCACCCAGTAGAAACCCCAATTACGGGTACCACCGGCTCGGGGGAGCACAGTGGTTATGTCGGACTCCCGCCCTGAAAAGGGCGGTATACCGACTAAAACTCCTGGGGTGTTCCTCCGCACCGCAAAGGACGGGGCCACGGGGACGCTTGCGCACACTTCCGCGACCCCGTCTGCGGGCGCCCTTTCGGGCACTCCTTCGGCGGCGTCCCTGCCCCGCCCGCAGGAACAGGGCGAGGGAACGCCGCGACCGGGTCGCGATGGGGTGGAGGGGGTGGCGCGTTGGGGCGTGTGGTGGCCGAGGTCTTTTGCACTCGGCCACCACACGCCCCAACGCGCCACCCCCTCCACCCCATCGCGACCCGGTCGATGAGGCGAGGAGGGCGGCGCACCTCCTCGTTGAGGCGCGTGAGGGCCAAGGCATCACGGTCCCCACACGCCCCACACGCGAGGCCCGTCGGGTCGCCCACCCGCGCCTCTCTGAAAGCAGAGATGGCGGTGAGCTACCGCGCGGGCCCCCTCCGTGCCAGAAGGCACCCTCGGAACACGCAAGGGCGCCTTCCGGCCCCCCGTGATGGACGCGGAGAGTCCCCCGAGCCCCGACCCGACAGGGCCCACGCGACCCCTCCCGCCAGATTTTTCGCCGCTGGCCAGCAAGATCCCATAAAGAGAAGTTACTGACCAGCGCCCAGGGTGCACCAGCCCTTGCCACTTACCCTTCCCACTGGTTCAAGATGAATCAGTAGGAACGGAAGCGGAAGGGCACACGGGAAGGTAATCTGGCATCGCACCCCGCATCAAAGGACACCAAACCCAACGCCCCACAAGCCCCGACCGCGTGTCAACATCCACGTGTCACTTTAGCCCGAGGCTAACCCGTTTACAGCCAACACGAGCCTTATTAACAGCCGCAAAGTTATCTTCTGCATCGATCATTCACAGAGAGAGAACTTTTGTACGGAACCCTTTAGCTCCTACCAGGATAACCGTCCTTGCGAAAATGAAAGGAAGCCCACCGCCCCGACATAATTACTTACTTTTGACGCTGCATATTTGTACAGTCGATAGCACATCAACATTTACAAGCGTGCACTCTGCTCGGTTACGTTACAGGCGACTTTGCAACGAAGGTTGACCTGCACATTTGGAAGTAGACTGTACGTACAAAGTAGTACATGAGATAGGGTTTACTGGGGATAAGTAGAACAAGTAAACATAGTTCTTGATGCGATCGGAGGACCAACGTTAAAAAACATGCTGGTCCGGGAACAGTAGGTTAGGTCGTAGGCTTGTGATCTCGCTACGGTTAGTGAGCGAAGCGGGCAGAGCTCCCTATTTGCTTGAAATAAGGGCTTCTGACTAACTAAAGTGTTTGTTTCTTTGTTACACTATATTGAACAATATAATAATGGAAGAACAAGAAAGAAGTGATAAGAATTACGTACATATTCGGACTTAGTTCAAGTGAAACCGTATGTCTCTATGAATGAATGAAAAGGTTTTATTCAAAGTAGCGCAGAAACTGCGGCTTATGAACGTTACAATTCAAATTAGGTGTCCATTTCAAAATCTAGATCATTGTGGAGAAAAATGGACAAAAAATCTTCAAACTTAGTCTTTTCAAAGTTCTTAATTAACATAGTTAAAACTTCAATAACACCTCTTTAGTCAATTATATTTTTTTGTTTTTTCCGCTCTCATATAGCAGCGACTTCTTGTAAGTTATTTGTGGATTAAATAGTGGCACAGAAGAAAAAGTAGTTAGTAATACATTTCAAATGTCTACTTGATTTATGCAAATACTAAAACGCTGGTGGCTGTCATGCAATAGCAGTCCTTAAGCCATGTCAGAGGCCCTATCGGCGGCTTGATAACTTCTGACAGTAAGGCCCGCCACTGTCTTACAATCCTCCACCAACCCGGACTTGGCCCCCATGGTGGAGTATGACCTAACCTTCTTGCGATGCAGGCAGAGACCAGTGCCCCAGCAGTGGGGGCATACAAAGGGTTGATACAAAAATGCTGGTGAGGTTCTTAAGGTCTAATAAAATTAATAAAATAAAAGTAAACCACATTTTCTCTGAAACACTCCGCCATAAAAAAATCCCGAAACTGTTTGCCTGCTACGATACGACTAATGAATGTTCAGTTCATGAAGCGAAGCTGAAGTGTCAGGACCGTGACAAGTGGCAGATCCTGCTTTCTGCCTACCCCTCCGGGATGTATGATGTTGTAACAATTAAACCAATAAACAAAACCAATTTCCATACAATTGGCAGTAATAAGAACAGATTGGTTTTGTAATCCATACTAAAATAATTCTTTACAGGTTTTGAGTTATTTAAATAACACGTTGTGTAACTAATGCTAAATATAACGCGGCTGCATTTTAGAACAAGGACCGAAGAATCGCTGTATCTGGCCACTTGAGGCGACATCTCGCCGCGGTCTCATAACATTTCATTTTCGGTTGTCTGAGGCAGCCGCGTTCAAGCGAGTTTAATTACGCGCTCACACTGATCTTTTGTTGGTTGAGATTCGTTATGTGGCTAAGAATATTCAGGTGGATCTTTTACCTCTTCATGAAACCAGCGGCACTAGTGGTAGTGCCCGCCATGTTGCATATGAATTGTGAACTACTAATGTTGAATGGAATTTACTTTAAGTTACTGTATTATTGTGTGGGTTTGTGTTTAAGTTGGATTGGATTTATTATTATTATTTATCATGGATAGATTTAGATGGGTGGAGTGGTAGGCTTTTAGGTCGACCTACGTTGAAGCTGGTTGAAGTGCAGTGGGGTCCACATATAAAAAATCTAGTGGGTTAAGTTCAGCCGCATTTGCAATTAGAAAAATTAGGCAACTAACACATGTGTCAACTGCGGGGCTTGTCTATTTCAGTTATTTCCATAAAATTTATAGTAACTTATTTATTAAAAAAAAAATTGATTACCTTTCTATTAAGTCTAATGGTGTGATCCGAATAGAAGAAACATAGTTAAAATGTAGTCAACTCGGAACACACAACCTGTGTTGAACAATCTGCTTGGTTTGATGTTATCCTTTTCTGTGATTTGAGCGGACGAACTCAAGCTAGTGGGACAGGTAATTAGCCAATGGATCCAAAAACGGGCATACGTAGAAACGGAGAAGCTTCTAAAACTGTAGGTTATAATGTATATGTGTCAAATACATTATGTCCATTTCACACATACACACACACAGAGACACACTACTAAACTTAGTAATTAATAAAACTAAGGATAACCTCTTTTTTACATTTTATTATATTGTATCATATAACTGAGGATGAGCACTGCTTACCCTAAGCTACAGGGTCTTAGCCCTCTTTTAGGAAGCAGAGGCTCCACATCTTAGCGTATTCACACATATTACTTTTGTATTAAATTAAAGCGGAACTTGATACTAAGTGTAATGTATCATATTTATAAATTTAAATACTTTTTACTTATTTTTAATGAAAAACACGTATCTTACTAGTTTTGCTCGTATTACATCTCCGCGCTACTCGACCCGACCGCTTCCAATGAGCGACTCTCGTCGGCTGCAAACTCGCGAACGAGTATGTGTGACAATGGCGTGACAGAGGTTATTCCCCACGCATGTGTATGATCTCAATAGAAACATGTTAATTGCTCTACTAATTTTGTAGCTGACTTGTCTTAGCTTAAGGCTTCTGTTATGACGGGATGAGGTCTCGCGCATACTATTTTTTTTTATTGTTGTAGAAAATGTGTATATGTAAACTTTTGATGAGTATAGTCTGAGACTTTGCTAAAAGATAATATGATAGACATTTAAAATATTTTTTGGTA
Organism: Yponomeuta sedellus; assembly: GCA_934045075.1. Taxonomy (NCBI): domain Eukaryota; kingdom Metazoa; phylum Arthropoda; class Insecta; order Lepidoptera; family Yponomeutidae; genus Yponomeuta; species Yponomeuta sedellus. The sequence continues at coordinate 9,296,551 of OW203733.1, read as the reverse complement.
TCCTATAGGTACCTAAAAACCTATTTAGAGTCTAAAAATTCCACCCATGCCGGGAGTCGAACCCGCGACCTCTGGCTATCCGTGCCAGCGCTCTTCCAACTGAGCTAATGGGTGACTCACCGGCATCAGTGAAATTTCGAACCTCTTTACCTTATTGTCCCTAGTAGTGCATAAAAAAAAATACAATCCTATACCTAGTTTTTTAAGTAAAAAAATTTGATACCAAAATGAATACTTACTCGCATGTACAAATTGTGCGCACTGACTGAGCGTTTTAGTGTACATCAAAAAACGATCAATCTCTGCGATATTTTTGACTAAAAGCTGAATAGTCACTCAACCGTCACTCAACCAAACAAAGCATGTTCAATCCTTCCTCCTTTTTCTTCCGCTACCTAACATTTTCTATTCTAATTCAGTCTAATTATTTTAACCGCGAAAAAACACGACATCCACGTTCATTAGCCAAGTTAGCTGTCAAATTAATATTGACCTACCCCTAACATTGAGCCCTATCTCAAAGATTTGCTATTGGAGGCCCGCTCTAAGGATGGGCTTAATATATCGACAAATAAAGTATCGACTGATGTATTAATATAGGTACCTTGTGTACAGACATCACAAAAAGCCTACAGCGGGTTTCTACTCGTTATGATATTAGATCATATTTATGCCAAAAACAGCCGTTTTTGGTATAATTCCTACTACGACCCCCAGTAGGAATCAAACTGCACAAACAAGATTATATGTCCTAAACCTAACGTGTCGTTTATACAGAAAAATATGTTTTTCATTGTGATACCCCAAAAAAGGATTGCCAAGTTCGCACCCTTCCGCATATCATTTTGTGCAATGAAGAAAATACAAAAAAACCTTTATTTGTTCCATGGAAAGCTTAAGTTTCAATTTACAATATTTTTTTTATAAAGTAATTAAATTTAATATAACACAATAGCACCCATATAATAGAGGCTTAACAAAAATATTATAAATAAAATATCAGGAAAAAATATCGATGTTTCGATTAAAGTAACGTATACTTCACCTAAGCCTACGGAGGTCAAATTACACTGGTCGATGCAAGCGCCACGCATCGGCACCCAACACCATTACAGTGAGAACTCGGTGGAAGGATTTAATTGATTTATTTATCCCCATATCCAATTAGGTTTGGCGCGAAAAAGTCATTACCAGGAGGAAATTCGATGGGGATTTTCATCATCACATTTCGCGGCCCAAACGCAGGCCCGGATGCGGTCTTAGTGAAATATGATTTTCTGAATCAGAAAGGTGATTATTTAATAGCCATAGAAAATCGTACAGGGCATGGAGGATACGGACCACTTTTGAAAATCGTCAGGTGTTTATTTTAAGACTTGATCCATGTAGATAACAATTGGGAAAAGTCTGAACAAGTTTTTAATTTGATTTTTAACATGACTGCATTTGGGGTGATACACCAACTTATAAATAAATAAATATTCATGGACATATTACACAGGTCACGTTAACCCCATACTAAGTACAACTAAATGACTTGTCATACAGGTGCTAACTCGACGATAGATTTAATACAATAAATTATATATAGGTAAATAACATCCAAGAACCAAGACAAACTAGAAAAGTTCGTTTCCTATTCATCATCATCATTTATTGCAACCATAAGTTCACAAGGTATTGATATTCTTATAAGTGCCATTATGGACCCTGTAGCCCTACAGGGTCCATAAAACATTTAGCAACATTTTGCATAGTATTTACAGTACTAATACACATCCATATAGCTTTTCTTACATAAATAACAACTGTTAAGAGATAAAGAAACATATAATTTACGTGTCTTCCAGGAATTCTTGTACACTGTAATAGCATTTTTGAATTAGTAGTTCTTTAAGTTTTTTTTTGAAAACTGTATCTTTTTCTATTTGTTTTATGGTATCTGGAATCTTGTTGTAGATTATGATATATCTATAGTATGGGCTATTTTTGTACATTTCTTGTACATTGACTAGTTTGTTGTTACTATTTTTGTACATTGACTAGTTTGTTGTTACGCCGGGCACTTTTATTTAATTTAAAATAAGTTATATGATTACGTACGAACAGGGCAATTTCAATTATGTATAAAGAAGGTAGAGTTAGTATACTTAGTTTGTTAAAGTGAGGTCGGCAACTTTGGGGTTGATGTATGTTAGCAAGTATCCTAAGGCACTTTTTTGCATGACCAATAAGTCATTGGCATCTGAGCTATGTCCCCAAGGAATAATACCATGCTTCACTTGACCCGGCAGGGGATTGAACCCGAGACCTTTGGTTTTACAGTCAGTGTACCAAACTACTGCGCCACCGAGGCCGTCATACGACTTAACATACAATATTATATATTAACCTGGGTTAAGTGGCAACCCTAACCTCTAACATTCTTACAGTAAGTATATTCTTATCTTATCTTACCAAGCCAGTGGGTAGAAAAATGCAATCGGAGGCGAGAGATCCAGGTTCGATTCCCAGTACCAGCATGTACCAATGCCTTTCTTATCTAGGTTTATGTACATTTGTTAAGGTATAGTAGCATTACCACTCGCTAACGGTCAAGGAAAACATCGTGAGGAAACCTGATTGTTTGAGGTGTTTAAACACACCTCATCGTTTGAAATTGGCATCTGTAGTGGGCACATGTGGTAATTAAACCCATACTCTCTGTCTAAGAGAAGGCCTGTACTAAAAAAAAGGTAACTATTGTATTTTTTTGTGATTTGTTTTAGTTGAAAACTTTCAAATTGACAAGAATCTTTCACGATTCTTCCGACAAAGGAACCTTTACAGCTGCCACATAAGTATCTTATCTCAATACCAATAGGGTTCAATGTCTTCTAAACAATATTGCAGCAACATTATATCAGGGTCTGTCCAGCCGTTACTTTATTAAGGATCAAGGCTCAGTGGGGATCTTAATCACAAAATAGTACAGAAGGTAAACTTTTTAGGTGCAAATACATACCTCTATGTCCTCAAATTCGGTTGCTAAGCCATGACCAGTTCATAAATAACATAAGTTTGCCTTTTTCTAATCATTAGTTTACTTTTTCATTATAGTTTCTACGGCCCCCAGTAGAAATCAAACTGCACAAACAAGATTATATGTCCTAAACCTAACGTGTCGTTAATACAGCAAAATATATTTTTCATTTTGATATCCCAAAAAAGGATTGCCAAGTTCGCACCCTTCCCCATATCATTTTGTGCAATGAATAAAATACAAAAAAACCTTTATTTGTTCCATGGAAATCTTAAGTTTCAGTTTACAATATTTTTTTTATAAAGTAATTAAATTTAATTAATTGAAATAAGCCGCTTTTCTATGATTTAAACAATTAAAAATTAGTTTAAAAACTTCTATATTGAGCTGTTATACCATCTAATGCGGGCCTGCTATTAGTTGTATGTCATTAGACCATCTCTTTTAAGGTCTTCCTCGTTTGCCTTTACCTTAATTTTGTGCAACACATCTATCTATCTAATCATCCCATCAACAGAGCCCACTGTTGGGCATAGGCCTCTTCTCTTACACCACAACCCATCCGGTCCTTTGCTAGTCTCGTCTAATGTTTCCCAGCCGCTTTCACAATGTCGTCGGCCCAACGGGCTGGTGGCCTACCTACCGACCATCGACCCGTTCTTGGCCACCACTCAGTGGCTACCTTAGTCCACATGCCGTCTTCCCGCCTTACTAAATGCCCATCTCTGTTTTAGGTTTATGAGACGTGTGCCTATATCTTCGACTTTGGTCTATTGCCGAATATCGACGTTTCACACACGGTCGATTTGTGACATGCCTATACAGATTCTGGATGCCGAGCAAGGCCCGCTCCATAGCCGTTTGCGTGACTGGGATTAATGTTGTGCAATACAAGCAAACAAATATGTTTATTTCAACAATTTGATAAGAAGCAAAGTGGTAACAGGATTAGCTCTTAGTACTGAGTGGACTTTCTATACAACACATTTTGTTGTTCGTGCCTGTACATTTAGCAGGCGATTAATTCGACAGCCTGTGAATAACAATTTATTGCCCTTCAAGACGTGACGTAAACTTGCCGAGATTAACAAAATTTAAGGTAAAGTTGATTACTTCCTGATTGACGTGGTAGGTTATTGCTTTAAAGCTCTACAGTCTTAAACAATCTATAGTAACCTTGAGTCACCTGCTTGGTCTATTGAATCGTAACGATTTTGATTTTTCTCAGCATTTGTAGTACGACGGCGATAGTCGCGCGTTTTGAATGTCAAAAGTCACGACTTTTCTGCCTGTGTAGTACAATGCTACGAGTCACACTAAAATGTCAGAATTTGACAGTTGATGTACTGGAAAGTCGCGAGTTTTGACATTAAAAACGCGCGTTTGCGCGCATCCACTATAAAACTTGACAAAAAGCAAAAGAATAATCTTTATTATACACTGAGAAATTACTGTGACACAAATTAAAAAAGAATATATTTATTTATTTGTTATTTATGGAAAACCATCAGCTGATAAACAGTATACGAAACTTATAAAAATTGAGGAGCCAATATATTACAATTGGCGGCCTTATTACTTAAAGCAATTTCTTCCAGGCCACCACACACGGAAGAAATGAGAGACGGGTAGTCTGTGCAATTTAGAAATATTCAATAGAGAAATTTGAAGTGAAAAATGTATGTAAGTTACCTTACTATATATTAATAATTAAATAAATAGACATACATACTAATAATTAAGTTATAGTAATACGGGAAGAGGAAATAATATAGGGAAGGGGGGGTATGATGGGGTACTGAAGGATTGAACAGTAAAAGACGCAAAGTTTTTAATAGATAACCATTTATTAATCACTTACTCTACTTTCATATTAATAGCCTTCATTTGGCAACAATCTTTGGAAACATAACATAACTCGTTTAAAAGAAAATAAAAATTCAAAAATATTGAAAAAAAAAAACCATCTTGCCCCTACCCTGGGGTAAGACGGGGTCTGTTATATGGGGTAAGATGGGAATGTGGGTCAAGATGGTGATTACTCGCAATAAACACAAATATGAGCTTCTTCCAAGTTCTTATCATCTACACCAGCACAAGCTGTATGAGCTCAGCGTCTACACACCTGGCATGCAACCCAACGTTCTTGGGACTTCAGTAAAGGTACCCCATCATGCCTCCATGCTACTACCCCATCTCGCCCCCACACGCTATTTCAAACAAAAACCGTTTGTAGCTAAATCACTTCACCTTTGTAAATAAATAAACCTTCAACCTATTTAGCTATATAAATTCTCAAATTGGAACAAAAACAGAATTATAAAAACTCCTTCACTTACCTTTTTACTCAAACTCGACAAAAACCACAAAATTACTTAAAACTGAACCAAAAACTATTTTTTCTTTTTAGCGGACAAAAGCGTGCACTTTCACCTGCACTAACGCCTGACCGAGAACGGCTTGCAATTGGCCCAGTCATTACTCAGCGCGAACGAATGGTTTTGTAGATGTGTGGGTGGGCCCGTCTTGCCTCGCGACCCCGTCATACCCCCGTACATGAAATACACCTACAGTGTTGAAGTGATTGCATAGATGAAAGTCGTCATGATTTATTTTATTGAAAGGTTAAAAAGAAACATTTAAAGAACACTTAACGCAAGGGGTTAAGTGTTCTTTAAATGGCCTGGCCTATCTATCCTGGCCTATATAGTAGATTAGGTAGACTGAACTAAACTGAAACTGAATGACTGCACCTACAGTCTATTTATTCTTACTTGTCCAATTTAGCAAACAAGATTCTACCCTTAAACTGTGACTTTTTAGTCCAAAACTGCCATATTTCCATAAATGAAGTAACCTGGAACACTCTTTTAGATAACACGCTGCCAATTTTATAAACATAGTTCGTGATAGTTCATGAATTTGCGAGAAAATGTCTAGTTTAGGCATCTAATCTCAATTTTAAGGTTAGAATCTAGTTTAATAAATTATACAAGTAAGAATAAATAGACTGTATGTAAAACTAGGTTGAGAAACCGAATTATCTCCTGCCTTCACTCCATGCTTACTTAAAAGTATGGAGTGCTTAAGGCGCGTAAACATCATAAATCTTAACTACTATTTTCAGAACCTAAGTCTAGATCGTGGTATCAACATCCTAGGACTTTAATCGACTTGAAATCGATTAAAGCCTTGGGGTGTTTGTACTACGTTCTATGTTGTATGAACTGAAAATGGTTATCACAGATATTAAGATCTTTAGTGTTTACTTTTTAAAAAAAATCATGATTTTTTTCTATTGGTGGCGCTTTTCAGCATCCTAAAGCGCCTTAAAAGGTTGTCTAGAAGAGATCGTCAGTCTCAGATATAAGAAACCATTTGTAATTATTTCTTCTGACAGTATTAATAATAATGTATTAATAATAATAATACAATGTTCTCTCTCTAGGTATATTTCTTACTGTTTTTGTCAGCTAATTAAATTTTATCCAACATTGGCAGGCTTGTTGGTTCAACGTTGGATAAACAGTGCTGGATTAACGAACGCTGATTGCATAAAATAACAATGATTGTTTCCCGATAGTAGCTACAGCTGAGTGTATTACAAAGGTGATATTTTTTTTTAATTTTAAAACCCTTAGCACAAGTTAATTAACTTGTGCTGTGGGTTTTTCGATACACTGGCCTGCAAAACTAAGCACAGTCTATTAGCTTTTAGAATATACCTCGGGCTCTAGAGTAGGCTTCGGTTTTCGCCGAAAGCACACGAGTGTATCTAATACTACTTCCTGCTCTGTATAAAACTTGCCTGCCTGCCTGCCTGCCTGCCTGCCTGCCTGCCTGCCTGCCTGCCTGCCTGCCTGCCTGCCTGCCTGCCTGCCTGCCTGCCTGCCTGCCTGCCTGCCTGCCTGCCTGCCTGCCTGCCTGCCTGCCTGCCTGCCTGCCTGCCTGCCTGCCTGCCTGCCTGCCTGCCTGCCTGCCTGCCTGCCTGCCTGCCTGCCTGCCTGCCTGCCTGCCTGCCTGCCTGCCTGCCTGCCTGCCTGCCTGCCTGCCTGCCTGCCTGCCTGCCTGCCTGCCTGCCTGCCTGCCTGCCTGCCTGCCTGCCTGCCTGCCTGCCTGCCTGCCTGCCTGCCTGCCTGCCTGCCTGCCTGCCTGCCTGCCTGCCTGCCTGCCTGCCTGCCCGCCCGCCCGCCCGAAAGCCCGCCCGCCCGCCCGCCCGCCCGCCCGCCCGCCCGCCCGCCCGCCCGCCCGCCCGCCCGCCCGTCCGCCCGCCCGCCCGCCCGCCCGCCCGCCCGCCCGCCCGCCCGCCCGCCCGCCCGCCCGCCCGCCCGCCCGAGACCCGCCCGCCCGCCCGCCCGCCCGCCCGCCCGCCCGCCTGCCTGCCTGCCTGCCTGCCTGCCTGCCTGCCTGCCTGCCTGCCTGCCTGCCTGCCTGCCTGCCTGCCTGCCTGCCTGCCTGCCTGCCTGCCTGCCTGCCTGCCTGCCTGCCTGCCTGCCTGCCTGCCTGCCTGCCTGCCTGCCTGCCTGCCTGCCTGCCTGCCTGCCTGCCTGCCTGCCTGCCTGCCTGCCTGCCTGCCTGCCTGCCTGCCTGCCTGCCTGCCTGCCTGCCTGCCTGCCTGCCTGCCTGCCCGGCATCAGTGAAATTTCGAACCTCTTTACAATATTCTCTGTATTACGTACAGGCAGCGACATCTGACTTAAGCAAATTGCATTACTTACAGCCCCGACTACCTACTTTGCAGTTAGGTTTTAACATTGGAACGATATCACTGTACCCACATGATTACACTATTTTTATTTTTAATGCACTAACCCGTGCTAAGGAACAAATTTAAAAACCTATTTAGAGGCTAAAAATTTCACCCATGCCGGGATTCGAACCCGCAACCTCTGGCTATCCGTACCAGCGCTCTACCAATTGAGCCAATGGGCGACTCACGGCATCAGTGAAATTTCGAACCTCTTTACAATATTCTCTGTATTACGTACAGGCACCGACATCTGACTTAAGCAAATTGCATTACTTACAGCCCCGACTACCTACTTTGCAGTTAGGTTTTAACATTGGAACGATATCACTGTACCCACATGATTACACTATTTTTATTTTTAATGCACTAACCCGTGCTAAGGAACAAATTTAAAAACCTATTTAGAGGCTAAAAATTTGGCTCAATTGGTAGAGCGCTGGTACGGATAGCCAGAGGTTGCGGGTTCGAATCCCGGCATGGGTGAAATTTTTAGCCTCTAAATAGGTTTTTAAATTTGTTCCTTAGCACGGGTTAGTGCATTAAAAATAAAAATAGTGTAACTATTAGTAATTCAACAAATTTTAGTAACACAATTAAATTAATTTTCAAGTCCTTTATTTCAAAGTATTTCATGAGTAGTAAAAAACTTATTGCAATTTTAAAAGATACTTAGTTTTGCAAGCCAGTGTATTAACATAGTTACAAATACAAATTTACCATAGGAGAATTACGCGCCTATTTTATTAAATTAACTAGGAGACAGGCATTGTCATTAAAAAGTCTCGAAAAAAAATTTATTAAAATTATACTATTTTTATTTTTAATGCGCTAACCCGTGCTAAGGACAATTTTAAAAACCTATTTAGAGCTTAAAAATCCACCCATGCCAGGGTTCGAACCCGCGACCTCTGGATATCCGTGCCAGCGCTCTATCCAACTGAGCTAATAGGCGACTCACCGACAGCATTGAAATTTTGAACCTCTTTACACTATTCTGTGTATTACGTACAGGCAGCGACATCTGGCTGAAGTAGATTGCATCACTTACAGCCCCGACTACCTATTTTGCAGTTAGGTTTTAACATCGGAATGATATCGCTGTACCCACATGATAATACTATTTTTATTTTTAATTCACTAACCCGTGCTAACAACAATTTTAAAAACCTATTTAGAGGCTAAAAATTCCACCCATGCCGGGATTTGAACCCGTGACCTCTGGCTATCCGTGCCAGCGCTCTATCCAACTGAGCTAATGGGCGACTCACCGGCATCAGTGAAATTTCGAACCTCTTTACACTATTCTCTGTATTACGTACAGAGAATAGTGTAAATTAAAATTGGAAATGTAGAATTAAATCCACTTTAATTGAGTAATCAACAACTTTTTCTTTTTCCAAATTTATTATTAGAATAATCTAATGCCCGTATTCCAAAAATGTTCTTGAAAAGTCTCTCGACTCGACACTCAACGGAGGTGGAGTCGAGGCGATAGTCGAGCTACTTTCCTGAGGTAGTATTATTAACAAGTGTCCATTTTTTATTTTTCCGGCAAAAAGTTTGGCCCGTGACTTTTATCAACGTTTATCTATTTATTTCATATTTTTTTATATTTTCATCTTCATCATTATCAGACATTTCTTTGACGACTTTTTTTTTAACCCTATATAGTGCACCCTCCGGAGGACACGAGGGAGAGAGGTGGTGAATGCTCATGCATAACAGCACGGACCCGGCCAATGTGGCACTCACAAGGAGTGCGCCTACCCACTTAACACTACCTTGGGGCTGGTTTCGGTTCTAAAGACCCCTAAACCCACATCGGGAGCGACCCCCCTCGAGGCCGAGGAGGGCGCACCTTGACGACCTCTGTAGCGCAGCGGTAGTGCAAGACCTACAATGCAAGAGGTCCCGGGTTCGAACCCCGGCTGGGACCAAAAAAAAACCCCAGGTCTTGGATATTTACATGTTTGTGATATCGTTGTTTCTGGTGCCCACGACACAGGGTAATGGGTATCCTATGTTATTTTATTTGACGCCTCCATAGGCCTCCCTCATGGTTTTCCAAACTTCCCGGCCCTATGCCGTCCGCATCCAGCAACTTCCTACCAGCGTGACCAGGTCATCAGACCATCTGCTGGAGGGCCTGCCCACGCCCAGTAGGGCTTAAATAGCTACATAATTTTTAACATATAAATAGCTATTATTATTGAAACTTGTTGAAGTCGAAATCCGACATCCTCTTAAGAGGCATATGCCCAGCAGTGGACTTCTTGTGGCTGAATGATGATGATGATCCACTTGTACTGTACTTTTTAAGTCTCTTATGTAATTCCTGGTGTACATGCAATAAAGAATAGAGTAGTTCTTCAAAAAGTATTCTCCGCATAACTTTCGTGGCGAAATTTCTTTTTGTAGTTAGCTTTAAATAAATGGACACATGCTTAAGGCGTTGAAAAAATAATGAGTAGATTTTTTATTATTTGTAAATCTGTGCATAAACTACAAAGATATGTTATTTTGAAATTTCGTTGCCCGCGAAAGTTACGGAAGTCGCCACGAAAATTGCGTACGTATTTTTTACAAGCAAAATATTGTATTGTATAGTATTATTATTTCTCCAAGTTTTGTGGATTAAAGTTTATAAAATAATAGACTTATTATTTATAAATCATCTTGTACTTGAGATTTATTAATAATTCTTTTGAGATTAGCTTATTATTACTTAATAGTAACTTAGGTCGCAGTAATTAAACTGTGTAATTTACAACATAAACATAATTATTACTTCCTACTATTGTAGCTGGCAGAAAACGTGTGCTTTGAATATTAATATTGAAATGTTAAGAATCATAAAACACACCATTATCTGCCAGTTGCTATAACAGTTTACATATTATTATTAAAAACCTATTTAGAGGCTAAAAATTTCACCCATGCCGGGATTCGAACCCGCAACCTCTGGCTATCCGTGCCAGCGCTCTACCAATTGAGCCAATGGGCGACTCACGGCATCAGTGAAATTTCGAACCTCTTTACACTATTCTCTGTATTACGTACAGGCAGCGACATCTGACTTAAGCAAATTTCATTACTTATAGCCCCGACTACCTACTTTGCAGTTAGGTTTAACATCGGAACGATATCACTGTTACATGATTATACTATTTTTATTTTTAATGCACTAACCCGTGCTAAGGAACAAATTTAAAATCCTACTTAGAGGCTAAAAATTTCACCCATGCCGGGATTCGAACCCGCAACCTCTGGCTATCCGTGCCAGCGCTCTACCAATTGAGCCAATGGGCGACTCACGGCATCAGTGAAATTTCGAACCTCTTTACACTATTCTCTGTATTACGTACAGATTTTAAATTTGTTCCTTAGCACGGGTTAGTGCATTAAAAATAATAATAGTATAATCATGTAACAGTGATATCGTTCCGATGTTAAACCTAACTGCAAAGTAGGTAGTCGGGGCTATAAGTAATGAAATTTGCTTAAGTCAGATGTCGCTGCCTGTACGTAATACAGAGAATAGTGTAAAGAGGTTCGAAATTTCACTGATGCCGTGAGTCGCCCATTGGCTCAATTGGTAGAGCGCTGGCACGGATAGCCATGGGTTGCGGGTTCGAATCCCGGCATGGGTGAAATTTTTAGCCTCTAAATAGGTTTTTAAATTTGTTCCTTAGCACGGGTTAGTGCATTAAAAATAAAAATAGTATAATCATGTAACAGTGTTAGCGTTCCGATGTTAAACCTAACTGCAAAGTAGGTAGTCGGGGCTATAAGTAATGAAATTTGCTTAAGTCAGATGTCGCTGCCTGTACGTAATACAGAGAATAGTGTAAAGAGGTTCGAAATTTCACTGATGCCGTGAGTCGCCCATTGGCTCAATTGGTAGAGCGCTGGCACGGATAGTCAGAGGTTGCGGGTTCGAATCCCGGCATGGGTGAAATTTTTAGCCTCTAAATAGGTTTTTAAATTTGTTCCTTAGCACGGGTTAGTGCATTAAAAATAAAAATAGTATAATCATGTAACAGTGATATCGTTCCGATGTTAAACCTAACTGCAAAGTAGGTAGTCGGGGCTATAAGTAATGAAATTTGCTTAAGTCAGATGTCGCTGCCTGTACGTAATACAGAGAATAGTGTAAAGAGGTTCGAAATTTCACTGATGCAATGAGTCGCCCATTGGCTCAATTGGTAGAGCGCTGGCACGGATAGCCAGAGGTTGCGGGTTCGAATCCCGGCATGGGTGAAATTTTTAGCCTCTAAATAGGTTTTTAAATTTGTTCCTTAGCACGGGTTAGTGCATTAAAAATAAAAATAGTATATTATTATTATCTATTTTCAGTCTCGTATTATTTAGAATTTATCAAAAGATATTTTGATGGCTGTCCCTCATCAGTGACTTACCACTAAACTTAAGAAAGTCACAAGAAAGTAAGTTATTTAAGTAACTTTTCTTCTTTTTTTCTGTAAGACGCTTTTTCTCCCGTCGCTCCTTTGAAATTTGCGGTGGCATAGTTTCAGTTTGTATGTAATCAAAAATTTATTTCAACCAAAAGAAATCAACATGACTGATGTGAGTAATTGAAGTAGGTACTAAACAAGACAATCAGAAAGAATGACGATGAAGTTGGGATGTTTTAAGCAAAGATTGCTTAAACAATGGACAACACAGCCAAGTTGGTAATGGATACAATGTTAAATTAGTGACGCAAAAAGAACAAGGTAACATACGAGTAGAAGACAATCAGAAAGTATGACGATGAAGTTGGGACTTTCTAAGCAAAGATTTTCTAAATAATGAGCAAAACAGCCCATTTTTTGGTGGATAAAATGTTAAATTGTCGATGTTACAAAATATTTTTTTAAACACATACACATACATGCATTTAAATGCATTTAAATAAAACCTTTCTTTTGAGCTTTACGCCTTATGTAAATGCATCTGCGACATAATAAAAATCTAAAGTTAAAATTTAATGGAGATATGTACGTGAGCGCTAGCTAACTGTCGTGGACAAATGGCCACGAAAGATGTGCCTCTTAAATTTTAAAGTAATAGGTAAAAGATTAAAGTAATAGGTAAAATAACGAACAAAATACTGGGAAATAATCTCGAAGATCTATCTTATTCCCTAATTCAAAATGAGTTGGAAAATTATAAATGTTATCCTTCAAACTATGCGCATGAAAGTTTCTTGACTAAGGCTACTTTAAAATATTCAAAGAATGACTTACCTAGTATTTTTTTTTTGTTTTAAATGATGGACGTACTGGTTTCCCCCACTGATGCTGGGACACTATGAGCATCCGCGCAGCTAAAATTTGTAGCGATAAGTTGCCGCTCTTGGAAGATAGGTGCCGTTTTGTTGCGCGCTCGCGAAACTAGCAGAATCGTGTGACAGAGACATAATGCCTATTAACTTTTGTAACTTAAGAGATAAAATAAATGTTGTTTGGTCATTATAATTCTTAGTTAAACACAATTTATGTAATATATTACATTATACGCTTATGAATAGAATACAAAGTTATTAAAGTTTTCCGTGAGCGCGAACAGAGTGTGACGCGCGAAGAACACAGATTTTGCTCCCCTTTTCGACAGTAGATGTCTACTTTTTAAAACATCATTAATAATTTGAGATTTTTTATGTTGATATTATACACATATATAAATATAGAGTAGGTAATCTGTTTTTGTTCCTAAGACTGAATGTTTAATAAGTTAGGAATTACGACCGTGTGACCGCGTTTTGACAGTCCTTAAAGAACCACTCAATCTTGATACTGCTGTCTTCTACCTAACTGCTCAAAGTTAATTTCTTCTTCTTCATTTACCGTCTCCTATCGGAGGTTGGGAACCAATTTGGCTTTATTGCTTTTCGAATTTGCCAATACAAACAAGGAACTCTGTTGAAACCACTCAAAATTAACGGGACAATGAATTTATAAAATTCGCACAACTTCCCCTATTGATCACATAGTTAACCATTCTACCGATCGCTCTACTTATTAAAAGTTTCGCCCCTTAATTGTAAATCGAAAGGTCGAAATCCCTATCTTGTTAGGGAGCTGTAAGGTATGCAGTCCAGTGCGAGAGAATCAGTTTAGGAGCCTTGTATTGTATAGTATTAATTTATTTCAGGCAACACCCACACAGTGTTAGTAACAATGGTGACTCATACTATAGTTAGTTAGTTAGACCTGATATTTCCGCACTTAGCCTCATGATTGGGCCATTGTACGTAGTGGAGCTGTCAGTTTACTCCAGCCAGCCTATCTCTTTCCAGAAAGCCAGCAGTGCTCCGATGTCACTGCGGGCTTCCCGAAGGGACCCCGGCTTCCCAATGATGGCGGTCCGTTGCTTTTCCACGCCTTCACAGTGAATGGTCACGTGGGCGGGTGTTTCCTCTTCTTTGAGGCATCATCGGCAAAGTGGGCTGTCGGTTAGACCCATGTTGTAGAGATGTCTGTTCAGTGAGCAGTGGCCTGTTAAGATTGCCACAGCTTTTTGCGCTCAGCGACTCTGTAATTAAGATTTTATCCCTTAACTTAAAGTCTAAGGCTTTTGCTGAAAATCAGCGTCGGCAGTGGAGCATATGCCCTGGCGACTTTAAGCTGAGCTTATGGCCTTTTGCCAAATTTAGTTCTTAAGACATTCTGTTATTGGACACTCAGTTATTGGACCTTGTTTAATTTTTTGTTGGCAATAAAGACATTTCACTTTTACTTAACCCTCAGGTACTTTTAAAAATAGTAATCCATCTTTTAGCGCACAGTGAATGCCTACCCTGTAGAACCGCGGAAAGTCGGGGAAAGGGCACTAAGACCCATTAATGTCAGTGGCCATTATCCCCCAGAACATATTGCCATTATAGGGCGGGGTTTTAACGGCGAATCACCTTTTATAGTGGTCAATGGGGCTGTTTCAGTTCGGCATGTCGGCTACGGTTCAGCTACGTTACGGTTGGAATTTCTATAAAATATTTTGTGGAACCAATTCATTAATAAGACCGTCTTCAGCTTTGTAACTCATTTAGGTACTTAGATTAGATAAGAGCTCTTCATTTTACATACCAAAAAACAAAATACATAAAAAGCTTACATATCTAAGTTTTTACGTATACAATTGGCAGTCACATCGCTAAAATAAATCTCGTCCAGTATATTAGAAGCTTTTTTATCGATTTAAAAACCTATTTAGAGGCTAAAAATTTCACCCATGCCGGGATTCGAACCCGCAACCTCTGGCTATCCGTACCAGCGCTCTACCAATTGAGCCAATGGGCGACTCACGGCATCAGTGAAATTTCGAAACTCTTTACAATATTCTCTGTATTACGTACAGGCAGCGACATCTGACTTAGGCAAATTGCATTACTTACAGCCCCGACTACCTACTTTGCAGTTAGGTTTTAACATCGGAACGATATCAATAACGATTTTTTTATCGATTTCAAGATTACTTTTTTCACCCCTACCTCAATTGTTGCCTCTCCTGTACCTTCTGAGGGTGGGCTGGTAGAAAATACAATTAGCAGAAGTCCTCCTTTTGTACGTTATCTTGTGTGCAGTAAAAAAATAATATAATAATGATCGTCTATTCGAGCATAGGTCTCGCCCAAGGCACGCCACGGAAAAACTAGTCCAGCTTAGCCTCATAGTTCGTCGTCAGGCTATGCAAGTCCACTGCTGGACATAGCCCTCCCCTAAAGAGCTCCACGTTGTGCTATCATAGAGGGTAATGCTCGTAATCCCCACGCTGGGCATGCGAGTTGGGATCGCAGTTCGGTGGAATTGTACTGGGGCGCTGCTGCCCACCCCCCGGTTTGTGTCCCTTAGTCGCCTTTTACGACACCCGCGGGAAGAATTGGGTTGGTGCTATTCTCTAGGCCGACACCACACAGCAATTATTATCCAACTATGATGCTAAGCTGGACTAGTACGAAAATCTCAGTTCTATCTATCATCGGCTGGACTAGTTTTTCCGTTGCGTGCTTTGAGGGAGGCAGAGGGTACGCCACTGCCTTCTGTCCTTAGCCATCCTCATTCAGCCGCTGCCAGCAATCTGTCTCAGATCGTTGGCCCAGCGAATTGGTTGTCATCCTACGCTACGTTTGCCAATTCGTTAACTCTACATACTTATATATTAAACGGGTCAAATCACGATTATTTAAACGTAATTTCCTTATTTCCCGACGTTTCGGGAGCGTTACAGTTGCCGTTAACTCTACTCAAGAACCTTTACGAGAATACAGGCTTACTGATTAATTGATTGGTTTTGTAGAAAATTAAATATAATTTCTTTGAAAATGTTTGTACTAAAATATAATTCCACGAATATTATATAAATGTTTAAAAGCTGGCCGTCGTCTCGTCCCAAAAAATAAAACTGACAAAATGTAGCACTTAAAAAACAGGATTAACTTACATTACAAGGTCATTACAGGTCCATGTTAAGTACCTAAGTCCAAGATCATAAATTTGACTTCACTAATATTTTTTTTCCTTTCTTAAACTTTTCCCTTTATATTGATTGATTGATTGCTTGCTTGCTTGCTTGTACGTATAATATTATCATTCCTCAATGATAAAATTTACAAATTTAATTTTCACTAATCCGAAGCGCAGACAGAGTACATGAGAGAAGTTCTAAACCAATGATGCTGTTAATGAATTTTTTAGCTAATTACTACTTATTTGGCCTCTTTGATATCGGCCTCTTTGAAGCTGATTTCAAAGAGAATATATCGTTAAAAAAAGTTCCTATATTAAACAGAGAGAAGAATAAAGAAGACGAAAACCAAATAGGATAATTAATTACTTGGAGCCTTATTAAGACAGAAACTCTACTTATTGCTTTTTTATAGACTAAATTACCTAAGCTTTGTCTCAGTGTGGGATCATTCTCCGCTTGATTTAAGGTTCTATTCTGTTGTTTTCACCTAAAGATTAAAATCAAGACATTTAAATTGAATTTGTTTAGCCATCTTGTACTTTTATAAATGAAATCTTTAATATAAAAATGAAACGCTGAAAGTGTTGGTAAGCGCAAATCTCGAGAGCAGCTGAACCGATTTCGCTAATACTTTTCTTAGAATATTCCTTGAAGTAAGAGGATGGTTCTAACGGAGATAAAAAAATTAAGAATCGATGGTATGCGGTACGAAGTGCGCTGGGTCAGCTAGTCTATAATATAAAAATGAATCCCCGAATGTGTTGGTAAGCGCAAATCTCGGGAAGAGCTTAACCGATTTCGCTGATTCTTTTTTTTTAGAATATTTCTTGAAGTACGACGATGGTTCTTACGGAGTGAAAAATAAAAAAAAAATAAAGAATCGACTGTTAGGCGGTACAAAGTTCGCTGGGTCAGCTAGTAATAAATAACAATAACTTTCACACAATTCAAGCACTTGTCCTGGTCCCGAACTAGGATACCCTGTGCTATGGTAACCAGGCAAGGATATCGATATTCGATATCAACCCTTTATATGTCCCCGCTGTTGGGGCACGGGTCTCTTCCTATATCGCAGGAAGGTTAGGCCATACTCCACGACGGGGGCCAAGTCCGGCTTGGTGGAGGAGCGTAAAACAGTGGCGAGCCTTACTGTCAGAATTTATCAATCCGCCCATAAGCAAAAGCAAGGCAAGGACATCACAAACATGGAATTGCGCCCAGACCGAGTATTTTTGTATTTTTTAATCTATGGCTTTAATTATTATACCAGCAGTGCTATTCACTAACGCCATTCGCTCGTGGGTTCGATCGAATCCGTATTCAGTAATTTAAGCTACCCCAGCGCTACGGCGGTGAAGTGAACCAGGTTTACAGGTGGGATATTGACCCTTATTTCTATGAAGTTACGTTTAAAACAAAGAAAGTTCGAATCTCGACTCTATTACATCTGTCAAATAACCCTTTCGCGTACAACGGCAAAATAATTACTAAAATATTTTTTGCCGAGGGTAGTAAACTGACAGTTAATGCTTTCAAAAAGAGCCTGTCACCTCAGTCATCCGAGACCACGGCACCTGGAAAAGTGGCAAAATGTCGGAAAAATGTAATAAACGAGTAAAATCCGTATAATAACAGTTTTGATTAAAATATGATCTTTTTTTCAAAACTATTTGTCAATTAACAGGTAGTTAGAGTGCTTTGATTTTCGCTCTCAGCACCGCTCGCAAACTCTAGGATTTATGCAAATTCAATCGAAAAATTTTACTGACTTCCATTATTCCTCCTCCTTGACTTCCCTCCTTCTTCGTTAGTCTTTTTTTGAAGTCGATTTATCTAATTTTGCATTTTCAGCTTATGCAAGTTATCATTTGGGGATATTGACCCAAAGACCCCAGGGTAAAGGTGAAAATATTATTAATATTAAGCATTGATAATCCTACTATAATAAGGCCGCCAATTGTAGTGTACTATGTTATTATTTAAGTCTCTTATGTAATTCTTGGTGAACATGGGATAAAGAATATTCTGTCTATTTCTATATAATATTGCATATGTCAATGTTTTTCAAGTAGTTTAGATGATTGTTAGTACTCAATTAGACAATAATGGCTGATTGGAATTACATGAATTATGTACAGATAGACGAAGCTCTGAATTGAGACAAAGGCTACTTGATATCCCGCCAACGCGGTCTGAACTAATCCTGCGCAGACGAAGTCGCGGGCACCAGCTAATTTACCATATTGGCATTAGCAAGAAGTTCGTGTACCCATGAAAGGGTTAATTCGATCGTGAGCTCACATCACCATTCACATCACACTCACTTGTGCGTGACGTTTAATTCGTATTCAGAAGCAAAATACGCACAAGTCACAAGTGATGTTGCCATGGGTTACCTATTAGGGATGGAACACCAATGTTTGTCAGTCGAAAAGTCAAATTATTATTTTGTTCAGCTTAATTAGCCAAACGCTGCCAAATATTTCTTACAAATAAATCGTTCTGCTTCTTTTTTTTAAAGTCTAGGCCTTTTCTAGTTTTCGAGTCTATGTCTTGTGGATAAAATATGTTATATTGTTGACCAAAGAGTACCCACCGGTGAAGCTTTCTTCTTCTACAGATAAACAAAGGTAACCGCAAAAATGTATTTTAAATATTTCTAACCGAGACATTGGCTTAAATTTATCACACTTATGTATGATTAATCAATTGTATAGGCAGTACAAAATGCTTGAAATACGTTGTAACAAATTTCACATTGTGTATCATATAACCTTCCCTGCTTAAAAAAATCACGAAAATTTATTCCAGTTTGAAGCTCAATCAGCTATTTGAAGGCTCCTGACACCAACATACTCAGGTGCTCCATCAGAGGTAATGATCGCTATATTGAGATATGTGCGGAAATGTGATTGGGACAACATGGCACGGTTAGCTCTACATTGATTTTGCACGATGTACATAAAGGGGATCTGAGAAAACCACAAAATCTGCAACGGTTGTTTCTTTATTTGGACACTTCTCTGGAGATGGGATCACAAATCCCAGACCAATATTCGTCTACCTAAGGACGAAATCAAAAACCTTGGCCAAGAATTTGAAACCTTTTATGAAAGAAACAGAAGGGATATTTAAAAAAAACATAAGGTTAGTACTCATAGTAACGAAGAACCTTGCCTCAGCAAACGTGATTTGGTACATTAATTCTTGGCCCTGCCATCAAAATGACATCTTACAATCAAGATGAAACTAGTAGAAATACTAGTTTCCTATTGATATTAAAGTAATAACATTCTTAGATTGTTCTACAATTTTTTTTATTTTAATTATGAGTCCTTGATGTTGTATTGGTAAACACATTTTGCGTAATAAATAATTGGTAGTTATCTTATCATCCATAAATCTTTTCCAGACTTCTGATGCCGACTGAAATATTTCAAGGATTGCTACTTCACTGAGAGATGTCTCCCACGACAGCCATGTGTTTAACAAAAACCCTATAAGGCACCATCTCATCAATGTGCTGAGCTCTGTAAAAAGCGAGGCTTCACTGGGTAAACAATTAGCTAAGTCTATTGCAATTTATATATTTTAACAGCCTATACTTTTATTGTACTACTTCTGAATTAAATCTGTATTTTCTAGGTGACTCACGCTATACTCCGAGAGAGCATAGATAATGACAACTCTGGTTGAGGCTACTCCAGCCCTCGGTAGAAGAATTAAACTAAAAAGCAATGCATAGCATGTAACAGTTCTTGATGCCCCCCAAGGAATGGTCCCCACCATTCCCTAGATGTCAATAATCGAGAATTACAAAAAGAAATGCAGATTGTGCATCATCTCGAGATTAAGGTGGAATAATAAAAATAACGTAGCATTGTTTTTAACCTGTTTTAGCAAAATGGTGTTTTAGACCATACTCCATGAATCTAGACGGTGAATTTTAAAAATAATTATTAAGTTACTGTTACTTTAGAAATGCCACATATTTTTACACGAAATTTCTGGAAGATTTATTTAAATTGGTTGATTTAAATTTGAAATAAATATTTTTTACTATAAATAAACAATAAAAAATGTAGTCTGTACATTTATTAAGTAAAACGAATTGATTATTCAAATTATTGTTTTAAGTCACCAACATTATACTCATTAATAACCTGCAACAAGCAAGGTACGTAGGTATATAGGTATAATCCACAGCACATTATAGTCATTAAATCTAGACTGCATGTCGACCTTTACACGTATCTTTCTGTACAGTTAGTTGGGTACAAATCGAAAATACTCATAGGTAGTACCTATATGGTAACACTATTATATGCCAATGAGAAAATTCAAATTTGAGCACAACCTCTATGATCTGAGGGCAAAACCCTGTATTTTAGGACCACAACCAACATGATACATTTTTGTTATTTATTTGGTCAAAGTAGTTTGTGATAAGTGACATCGACAAAACAACATTTAAAATCATTACCATTATTTTATTATGCTAATGCATAGAAATATTTAAACTATTAAGTGCCAAGTACTCTTTACTTGCTACTAGATTGAATTGTAAGCCAAGGTCGATAACACTATCAGGCATCAAAAGTTATAATTCATTCTAGTAAAAGAACTAGTTTTAGTATAACGAAATAAACTAATTTAAAAACGTCTCTTTAAATATGAAACTATAAAATTATAACTTACTATTTGACCTCCGAAAACATATTGACGATCTCTGTGGCGTAGCGGTAGCGCAACTGCCTACCATGCAAAAGGTCTCGGGTTCGAATCCCGGCATGGGTGAAATTTTTAGTCTCTAACTAGGTTTTTAAACACTTATAAAAAGAACGAATCCTTAGAGCTAAACAAAAATACGTTCCGTTTTTTTATTTCGAACTTAAAATGGGAGCTTGAAATTAAGTTTAAAAGTTGATTTGATATTACATACCTATTCCATTCCCAACACATAAGTATTTTTTTTATTTCGAACTTAAAATGGGAGCTTGAAATCAAGTTTAAAAGTTGATTTGATATTACATATTCCATTCCCAACACATAAGTATTATAATTACACGTATTGAACACCTACGATGATTAATAATTACACTAATATTAAAACAATCCATTTGTTGCGCTTCCAAACAATCCAAGTGCATTAGCCACAATTCGGAACGCGCGAAGTGAGTGATACAGACAGGCAATATTAAAAATTCTTCGTTAACGTGCGCGCGTGCTCAAAGAAATGTAGGTTAGGTACGCTTAATTTTGTGAAAAAGATGGTGGTACAGTGTATTGAGTGATTGTAAGAAAAATTGGCTCACACCTAGAAGCTGTGAAGTATATTGACCAGTCCAAGGGAGCGAAGAATACGATCGGCTACTGCTACTACCAGATCACGGATGATATTTATATTGAAGATTTAGTGCTCAAAGGGTGATTTTCAAGACTAGTATGTACCTATGAGTTTTTTTCTAAATACATGGCATACTGTTGGTACGAAGTTGTCGGTGCGCGTCTCCGACTCGCATTTGGTCGGTTTTTTATGATTTTCATAACGTAATTTGATTTAATACAATTAAAATATGGTTTAGTACTATTTACTTAAATTTTGTTTTATTTTACAGCCCTCGTCTCTCAATCGGGAAGATAAGTAGGAATGCGTATGTCAATATAAGGTTGTGATAGAAATGTGACGTCTTTAGAACTTCATAAGGGCTGGTACTTAAGTATTTCTCAACGTCTTACTGACGTTTTGTGATACTACATAAGACGTACGATGCACGGCATACATACGTCGTCATATGACTTGCACGTCATATGGTGTCGTATCTCCGACGTCTTCAACTGACGTCGTAAGGCTGTGACAAATTCACGTCATCTGAGGGTTAACCCGACGTCGTAAAATGACGTCTTTTACGTCGAAGAGGACTGTATATGGACGTCAAAATGACGTAGAAATGCTACCTGGGCGTAATACAGAGAATAATGTAAAGAGGTTCGAAATTTCACTGATGCCGGTGAGTCGCCCATTAGCTCAGTTGGAAAGAGCGCTGGCACGGGTAGCCAGAGGTCGCGGGTTCGAATCCCGGCATGGGTGGAATTTTTAGCCTCTAAATAGGTTTTTAATAATTCATGTTTATAAAATTACTCAATATCTGTGACTTCGAGTACACAAAGTTTATCCAGATTGAATTTATTTATTTATATTCTTTTTAAGGCACTAACCTGTGCTAAGGACAATTTAATAAAACTATTTATTTAGAGGCTTAAAATTCCACCCATGCCAGGACCACTGGCTAACCGTGCCAGCACCCTCCTGATAAACTGAGCTTATTATTCCGGTATTTACACTATTTCATTCGGTACGATAGCAGTTATGACTACCATACCTCAGCTCCCTTAGCGCTGCATGCCGCTCACACCAGGTACCGGCAGAATACCAGCGCTGAAGTTCTTCCTGAACTTTCAGCACATGATGAGTCGGAGCCCATTCACATTTGCCACACCTAGGTTGATCACTCCCAGTCCATTACATTGCCTAGGTACACTACAGTACCGTATATGACTTATCTTCTGAGTTTTTTTGCTTTTTATGTATGCTACTGTTTTATTATTGCTTTGGACTGGTATTTGGTTTTGTATTGCTATGCATTGTATGTGTGTGTCTTATGTGAATAAATGTTTTATCTATCTATCTATCTAAAGTACAAAGTACTGCCGGAGGTCGTGGTTTTGTTTGGATGTACATTTGAACAAATACATAGCCTCAGTATCAGTGTATTTACATCTTTGTCACCTAGCTGGTTTACCTAAACCTACTTCGTAACATCACAAACATAAAGCCACGCCGCTCGTGGCCTAGGCGAACCGAATGATTGGAATCAATCACTTGACTTAAGCAACAACAGGCGCAGTCAGGTGCTGGATGGGTGACCGTATCGTGACTACTGCTTGTGATATTTTTTCCGAGCGCTTCCGTGCTTCGCAAGACATGCGAAGCCGATAGCGCCTTCTGTCGCGCAATGGAAGTCGTTAAGCCATGTCAGAAGCTTCAGTTAGTTTATCCTGTTTTCTCCGCACTCAGCCTCATAGTTGGGCCATTGTGAGATCACTCCAGCCAGCCAATCTTTTTTCAGAAAGCCAGCAGTGCACCCAGGTCACTGCTGGCCTCCCGAAGGATCCCAGCTTTCCTATTGTCGATGTTCGTTGCACTTCCACGCTCCCTCAGTGAATGAACACGTCGCGGGTAGTTCGTCTTCCTTGAGGCATAGTCGACATAACGGGATGTCGGTCAGTCCCATAGCGTGGAGGTGTTTATTCAGTGTTCAATGGCTCGTCATAAGTGCCATGGCTTTGCGCAGATCGCTGCATGTGAGGCGTTTCGATATTGTTGGTAGGGCCTCTCTGGCTTGTTTGCATTTCGTTTCTGTTTTCCATAGTTCAGCATGATGGGTTTCTGTTTGCAATCTTAATATCGGAGGCCTTATGGGCAGCTTGATAACTTAAGGCCCGCCTCTGTCTTATAATCCTCCACTAACCCAGGCTTGGCCCCGTGGTAGAGTGTGACCTAACCTTAAGAGACCCGTGCTCCAGCGTGTGGACATACAAAGGGTTGATATCAAAAAAGGGCACCTCTGTATCCCAGAGGGGTGAGCAGGGACTGGCAGTTGCTATTATACGATCCTGGTTAATTACTATCACTTCATCGCCATTTATTAGTCGTTGCATGCGAGACGGTTTTGGGTACGTTTTATCCTGCCCTTTGCTGACACGTCCCCTATTCGACCAAATAGGGGTCGAAGTATGTTCGCCTGGAGCGTTTCTTACCAGTCATTCCACTCACATTTGCCATTCCAACCACATTATATTTATTCTTTCTTACTTCATAATAATTAATGTTCTTAAAATATACAGTATATGATATACATCCCACTGTAGAGCACAGGTCTTCTTTCAGAAAGAATATAGGCTTGATCACCACGCGTGCCCACCTCAGATATGCGAACAGCGAGTTATATGAACATATCAGCCAGTCAGGTTTCTTTACGATGTTATCATTCACAATTAGCGAGTGGTATTTCTACTTTAACTTCACAAATGTGCCTGAGATACATAACATTACTATAATAATACTGGTTTCAACAAAAAATAATGAGTTATCTTCTACATTATGGGATTCGATCGTGAGTTCACCTAAAGGAGAGTAACTTTTGATTTTGACAGATGTAATCGAATTCATGTGCGAGTTCATGATCGAAGTGAGCTGCGAATCGAACCTTCAGAATACCAATTTCATTGACATTTGTAGTTCTCTTCACCGCCGTAGCGCCAGTGTAGAATTAAGTCTTGATTTAAAAGCAAACTATTCGTTTGTGTGTGTGTGAAGTGTGACCAGATGCTGGCCGGAAAATATTGACAAAGTTTGGAAAAACTGGGTCTAACCATGACGGAGTAAAAATATGAAAAAAATACGTTCTATGCGTAAGTACGTTCATATAACACTTTCTATTTAACATTACATCGAGTGTAAATTACTGTGTCAATGTTTTTATCTGTAAATAGAAAAATAAACAAATAAAGAAACGGTAGTCTACTTGAAAACACACTCAGTGTTTTCGTGCTAACCACCCAAATTATGTAGATGTCATATTTAAACGCTCCGAAACGCTAAAATATAAAACGAAACAAAAGTGCCAAGAAATGTGTTTTTTAAGATTTCTGTTTTTGATTTACCTACGGCAAAAACGTGTAACAAATTAATAATACAATTCGGCTATGTGCGAAATCCCCCACTAAATAGTTTACTGAAATAAAAAAAAACGCAGAATAGATTAATACGTCTCTCTTTGTGTTCGAGTCTGACTCGCGCTTTGCTAGATTTTATCTATATATTATATTATAGAACTACATAACATATTGTAAGAAGACAAACATAGAGAAGCTGTTATTAGTAACTTATACATGTTCTCTTTACAGTTCCATCGACGACTTGAAATTCGTAAATGAGTCAGTCAACTTGTTAAATGAATCATTTACACAGTGATAAGGAGTAAGACGTCATGATTGTGCAACATCAAAGAGCGGAACGTCGTTAAGACTGCGGAAGAGCTATTCAGAATTGCACGGAACAGAGAACGCTGTAAAGAACTTACTACCAACCTTAATTAATGAAGAAGCACTTTAAGAAGAAGAAGAAAATCCACGGCAACTAAACTCGGTCACCAAACTACTTGCTAATGTGCGTTAATATGACGCACATATAAAGCGTCTAATAAACAATGTTATTAATGGTGTGATATTAGTGGCTTGTCGATCACACGCAAAATACTAAAGATAATATGCTTTTGGATTTTTCCAAAGCTGTCGAAACTGTCTCTGTTCCCATTCTGCTGGATAAACTAGAAACCATTGGAATCGGAGAGTTGCCCTTTCAAGGCAATGTAAATGAGCGACAAGTTAGGATTGGTGACTACACGTATGATATAGGCGTATGGCGTGCTCCCCAGAATTCCGTGTTATGTCTTGAAAGAGCTTACAGAGCTGTGATAAAAGTAATACTTAGTGGTTCAGTCAGATACTCGATTACACTTTTATATTGAGACTTGATTGATTTCCTCACAAAATTATTAAACAGAAACAACACATCTATGACCTACGTTCCCCTAGTACTTAAGAATCGACAGAGTATACCAAACGTTAGCCCATAGAACCAAACTTTCCCGGTGTCATTTTTATGTAGTAGGTTCATACACTTTTAATAAATAAAAAAACGTAAAGCCCAAACAACAAAGTAGTTCCTTCGTCTTAACTATTAAATAACGGAAAATCTACTAAAACCCATACAGTAAAACCTAGCCCACAAATAAAGTTATCGTACCTCATCTTTCTCTTCTCATTTGTTTCAATTTATTTTTCCTATAGAGGCATACATAGCACGAACACTCCCCGTTCACACAAACACAATACACTTACGAAATTACCCCACCATCTTTCTTATTCCCACGTTTACTTACCGTCCATTACACTGCGGTGGTAGCTCAGTGGGTAGAAGCATAGACTGGCAAGCGAGAGCCCCAGGTTCGATCCCGAGTGCGGGCATGTACCAATGACTTTGTTTAATTTCAAAGTTACGTACATTTGCGAATTTGTAGTCGCAATACCACACGCTAACGGTGAAGGAAAACATCGTGAGGAAACCCGCGGCTTGGTTGGCTCCGCACGTATTGACTAGTCTTTCCTGTGGGCTAGGCCGACTAAGCTGTCAGGGTGGTATAGGTGCTGGGCAAGCCTACACCATCTATAAAACCATGTCCCAGGCACTACAGCGTCGGAGTGGTGCCTTCATCCATCTAGTGTGAGTGAAGATACCACTGGACGCTGTATAAATCATCTCATTAAGTAGATGAAAAAAAAGGCCAATTATTATTACACTGCACCTATCGATTTTTTGCTAAGGTTAAAATAAGATAAGAATATTGTTAATTTTATTCATTTATAATTTCTAATTATGTACAACTTATTGTGTAACCTTATTTAATAAATGCATGTCCTAATTATACAGTGTATATTTGAAATCTAATGGTAGTTGGCGTTGACGTCTGAGATACAGTGTTCAACATTAGTTCAGATGTCATCGTTTTTTTTTTTGTAATGCACGCACTAGTAGGCTCGATATTATTGTGTAAGGAATGTATTGCCTATATTTTTAAAGAATAAAAATTACTGAATTACTGAACTACCTGTAAGCAAATAAATCAGTAATCGTGGCATTTTTGTTTTACTCGTATGGTAACCCCACGAGAATTGCTTCTTATGCCAGCGACTTGGATACACTGTATACTGCCAATGATATAATCTTTTTTATACATTTCAATAGATTTAGGCTAGTAAATACTTAGACTGTACAATTTTAGACAACGCAACATGTTTGTAAGATTTTTTTATAGCATCGTTTTGCCAAAACATGCGAAACAAATTATAGCCTACGACTTCGACTGAAGTAATATTAGTGTCAACCCCTATGCAAGGAATGTCATATTTTCGGGTTCTGAAGGTCAAATTAAGGTGAGTGTGAGGTGAACGACGAGGTGACCGACGAAGTGACCGACGAAGTGACCATCGAAGTGATCGACGATCTTACTGAATCGACATGCAGGTGACCCCGCAAGCGTTGTTTTGCACTATTATTTAGCTTACCGAACTAAATCAAACCTTCCGAATACACGTATATATACAAAGTCATATAAATCGGTGAAATCGTTTCGGAGAAGTTTGATAATAAACGCTGTCACACGAGATTTTAATGTAGTAGATTTTGGTTTGTAAGACCACACGAACTACTGGAAATATACAAGAATACTTTTTTCGTACCGTCGACAGGATATCAGAGTGCACGTACAGTGACTTCTTCTTCTTCAGGCTATATTAGTCCACTGCTGGACATATCCCTCCCCTAATGAGCGCCATAGCGCAAGGTTGCGCCATTATTGGGGGGTAATGCCCATAATCCCCACGCTGGGATGGCTGGCTGGGCCGTTTGATCGCCGTTTGGTGGAATTTTACTGCAGTGGCCGCTGCTGCCCACCCCCTACAGTGACTAGTGACTTTTATTTATTTCCGATCACAGAGCATATAAACACTATTTCCGATCATAATCATCATCAGCTATTTGACACCGACTGCAGTCCCTCGTGGTTTTTTAAGCTTCACGGTCTTGTCACGTCCGCATTCAGCGACTGAATCCCGCCACCGTATTTCCCATATTGAAAGAATATCTAAGAGACAAGAAATTTGACTATGATGTCGCAGTGATCGCCGCGAGACTAGGTTTTTTAAAGAATCATCATGAAGATTAATGTAAGATATGAATTTCAGGTTCGTTATTAACCCTTGTATGTCCCCACTGCTGGGGCACGGTCTCTTCCCGCATCGCAAAAAGGTCAGGCCATACGCCACCACGCGGGCCAAGTCCGGGTTGGTGGAGGATTGTAAGACAGTGGCGGGTCTTACTGTCATAAGTTATCAACCCATAAGGCTTAATGACTGCCATTATATGACAGCTAGCACCAAGGGCTTAACGTGCCTTGAAAAGCACGGAAGCGCTCCGACGAAATTCAGGTTAAGAAAAAAGATATACCTACTAAGGGTACTATTCATACAACTATGTTGAAAAATGTAATAAGTATGATAAAGTTTAATTGCATGTTATAGATTCTCACTACTTATTGAACCTCCTTATTAGTAAGCTTTTTGGCAAGGAGTGTGTTTAACACATTTTTCAAACCCTGTCGGAGATACGAGCAAGTCTAATAAATATTGAAAATAGATCTTGAATTGAAATTTTTTACACCTTTAGGGGACTAAGGGCTAGTAATATCACCTTTGTACGTCCCCACTGCTGGGGCACGAATCTCTTCCTGCACCACAGGAAGGTAAGGTCATACTCCACCATGGGGGCCAAGTCCGGGTTGGTGGAGGATTATAAGACAGTGGTGGGCCTTATTTTCAGAACTTAATAATCTCCTATAAGGCCTATGACATGGCTTAGTGACTGCTATTACATGATAGCCGGGACCAACAGCTTGCGAAGCACGGAAGCGCTCGGAAAAAAGGGACTAGTGGCAGTCACGGAATGGTCACCCATCCATTACCTGACTGCGCTTGTCTTTGCTTAATCCAAGCGACTGATTCAAATCCCTCGGTTCCACTAGGCCACGAGCGCTTCCACCTTTAGGAGACTCGGACTAGTAGTAGATAATTTAAAATTGATCCGTTTCTGAGAAAAAGATTTCTGTTCTGGCAGATGGAGAGACCTAGGAATGAGTAGACGCACGGACGGACAAACAACAATATGGTCAAATAAAGTTTCTTTTTGAGATACAAATACTGGGAAGTCAAATTAATAAAAACAAGTAATTAAATATTCCCGACTTAATTCCCAATTATTCGCCGTTGCTTCCGCCCTCGGGTTGAGTATTTATTTTTCTTTTCCTCCACTTAAGGCGGCATTAGCTACAATTCCACTTAAGCCTAATGAACAAGTTCATTAATATTGTCCCGAGTTTGCATTGTCGTAGTCATTTCTGGCAACCCTCCCCTTAACAAATTTGTTTCGCCGATTAACAACGAGGGGCCCGGTGAGATCGAATTTCTTCATTTCTTTTCCGCCCCTTTCATTGTTGAGAAATGTAATTTAGTGTTTGATTTCATTTTTACAACCTCTGTGGCGTAGCGGTAGCTCATCTGCCTATCTTGCAAGAGTTCCCGGGTTCGAATCCCGGCTGGGGACAAAAAAAGCCTAGGTCTTGGATTTTTACATGTTTGTGATGTCGCTGTTTCTGGTTCCCACGACACATGGTATCCTAGTGTGGGGCAGAAGCAATGTATGTGCCTGTATGTAAATGTTATGTCACGTATTTATTTGGGCTCTATATATATAACAATAGCTAGAGAATTTTATTAAAGCATAAGCTTTGACGTTAGACGAACCTAATCTGGCGACGACCTAATCTCCAGTCTAAAGTGGCGATGGGCAGAACATGTGACGGGCACGAAGAGCCGGTAAGGGACGTCCCAAATAGAGGAGTTATTGCAAAGAGGAAGATAAAAAGTAACCGAATCAGCGAGCGTTCATGCTACGATCGGCTCGTGGCAAGTGGCAGTCTCTGGTACCGGCCAACCCCTCTGGGATATAGGCGTGAGGTTATGTTACTTGATTTTCAATATGACGGAGTGTATTTTTTCATGCGCCTGTGTTAAAACTTCCCACTGCAAGACGTGGAACTTCCCGCAGAGAGAAAGAGAGAAAAAAGAGAGTGGCTGGTTTGAAAGCCGGTTATTATGTAATAAACAATCAAAAAGCCATTTGGACTATTACTTTTGAGACGTAAATAAAATATAATGATTTTTTCTTTTATAGCACTAACCCGTGCTAAGAACAATTTTTAAAAACTTATTTACAGGCTAAAAATTCCACCCATGCCGGGACACGAACCCGCGATCTCTGGCTAACCGTGCCAGCGCTCTCCCAACTGAGCTAATGGGCGCCTACCGGCATCAGTGAAATTTCGAACCTCTTTACAATATTCTCTGTATTATTTACAGGCAGCGTCATCTGGCTGAAGCAATTTGCATCACTTGCAGCTCCGAGTACCTACTTTGCAGTTAGGTTTTACATCGGAATAACATTGATGTAGCCACATGATTATTAGATCCTTTTTTTTTCAGCCAGATATATCCTTTTTCATAATTCCGGAGAGGAAATAAGATACAAGAGCATTCTCAACCGAGATACAAAAAAACCCGAGAAAATTGTAAAAACGAAGAGGGAAGACGGTTTATGGAGTCGCATTAGCCAAAATAGGCTCTTACAGCTAATGATATAGTCCATTAATTTCTGGCCCCAATGACTTAATGCCTTAGGGTGAGCTTTGATTATCCGCGCGCCCTACGTCTCAAGGTATTTTTACCCGTTTCCGAACGAAAAGGGAGAGAGTCTTTGTGTTTAAGTGTGTATGTAATTCTCCGATTTGAGGTTGCTGGAAGAAATTGCTACTAGCAATAAGGCCACCTATTGTATTTTATCTTCTAAATCTGCTGTTGCTGTAACAAATTTCCAGTATACAATAACGAATATTCTTATATAATCTTATATTTGTGACCCCGTAGTGATCTGCTGCTGCACAGAATTTATTTTTAATGACTCGCGATGCTCATGCAGTTTCAAATAATATTCTTTTTCTTCTTTTTAATCGGCCCCTTAATTTGAGGGCGGTGGCCAACAGTTTTCTACTCGTATCGGTAATATGCGATGTTATTTATTTTACTTGAGTTACGGCGTTGAAAAAAAACGTGATTTCGTGCTTTTTGATTAGACCTTAATTATATTTTATCGTGTTTATTGGTTTTTTAATGAATAATAAAATAAATAAGTTTAACTATGTACTAATTTTGACTAATGACGTATCGAATTAAAGATATTTACGACTTAAATGTAACTGGGTGTATAACGTCACTAAAACAAATAAGGAAAAATCAGAATGATATGCTGTATATATTCGTCATAAAGAAGATTAAAATGCATTTGTCAAATTTATAAATTTTTTTGACAGAGTCAAACTAACTCAAATACTTATTGACAGAGTAAAACTAACTCACATACTTAATAAAAAGTCCCGCCTGCTATGATTCAAACATCAAAGCATAGCAGGCATTTGCACTCTTTACTCACTAAATTCCGGAATAACTTACTTGAATTTAAATTTATTTTGGAAGAGTCCGACCAGCGTTCGCTCTTATTTGAATTCGATTCGATTCCGGCAGTTAAGAACTGTTGAATAATAAGCAATGTTTCTACATTTATCTAATGTTGGCAGTACTTCTTTTTCTGTCGTTAGGTTACTAGTACTTAGATAATGTCTATGATTTTTTCTTCTCTGCCCGGAACTTGTAACGGCACTGTGCCAATTATCAATTAAAACAGCTTGATTAGTGAAAACCGCTGTATTTCATTTAAAAATAACTTCAAGAACATTTAAGCCTTGCTTGATGATTTTTAGCAGTCGGGTTTTTGTTATTTAATTAAGTTCTTAGTTGCGCAGTTTTTCCTAAGTCAAGGGACAAGATTGGCAATAAATAATATTGTTGTAGCAGGAGCAAACATACGATCGATCAGTCGAGACTAACTGTCCGAGCGTACTAAGAACGTGAAAACCTGGTCTAACTGTCAAATTCTGACATTTTAGTGCCATCATACTACCCAGGCAAAACATCATCCGCCGTCGTGAGGAAACTCGCGTCTTGGTTGGCTCTACACGTATTGACTTGTCTGTCCTGTGAGATAGGCTAACTAACCCGTTAGGATGGTATAGTTCAGCTAAAATAATGCCCAAATAATGCTGTGTGGTGTCGACCTAGAGAATAGCACCAACCCAATTCTTCCCGCGGGTGTCGTAAAAGGCGACAAAGGGACACAAACCGGGGGGTGGGCAGCAGCGCCTCCTGCAGTAAAATTCCACCAAACTGCGATCCCCAACCCGCATGCCCAGCGTGGGGATTATGGGCATTGTCCCTTATGATAGCACAACGTGGCGCTCATTAGAGGAGGGCTATGTCCAGCAGTGGACTAGTATAGCCTGACGACGACGACGAATGCCCCAGACACTGCACCGTCCGAGTGGTCCTTTCACCCATCTAATATAAGTGAAGGTGCTAATGGACGCTGTATTAGTCATCTCAGTACGTAGATATAAAAGAATAGTTTAGTACCATGACAGATTCACGGTCGGGTCATGAGATTTGTTTTTACATTCCGTTCCAATTCACGACTTGGTCCAACAATGGTGCCCGTTCTTATGAGGTATTGTATTGACATATATAAAATAATTATATAAGAATTATTAAGAAGCATGTGTGATATTAAAATAGTGTTTATATAATTATGTTTGATAATAGTATAATATAGTTGCGTTGGTTTGGACATTTGGAGAGGATAAAGGAAGAAATACTATATTGTACTATTATCAAACATTATTATATAAATAATAAAGTTTGATAACAGTACAATATAGTTGCGTTGGTTTGGACATTTGGAGAGGATGAAGGAAGAAATATTGACGAAACAAATATATATTTCGCTTGTGAGTGGAAAGGTTGGTAAGGGTCGTCCCAGGCGGACATACATCGACCAGATGGGGGATGTATTAGCAAAGGGAAAAATAAAAAGTACCCGGAAACGGCGTGCGTGCATGCAACGACTTATGAACGTTTATGAAGCGGTGAAGCGATGAAGGATCGTGGCAAGTGACAGTTTCTCTGCCTATCCCTCTTATATACACGCGTGAGGTTATGTATGTATGTAATTAGAATTAAAATGTCATAGGCCTCATGTATAAAGGCCTTCTATAACTTTATAATATTGCGTGCCCTACAGGGTCCACAAAGATCCATATTTTTAGTTATGTTATCTGTATATATATGTGAAATGCAATAAATTATTGAGTATTGAGTATGTTAGGACTTTATGTAACTTTTGCAAATTTTGAAAATTGTACCGTGTTACTCATATAAGCAAATAAGAAGACCAAAACACAGTGCTCCACCGACTCAATATGCGCAGAACATAATTTTGATTTTGGTCAAGGCTGCCTAAGGGCGGTTTGAAAACCTCTGACAGTATGACCACTAGTCTTGCAAACCTCCACCAATCCGGACTTGGCCCCCGTGGTGGAGTATGTCCTATACCGTCCTCAGGGAAGTTAACCGTGCCCTTCGGTGGGGTCATAACGGGTTGATGATGAAGGCAATATTTTTTCGTTAAATTAAAATATGGTGAATTCCGTAAAAAATATCGAAGTCTTCAAAGAAATCATTATAAATGTTCAATTAAGAAGTAAATGTAATTTAAGTACATTTTTCTAAGTTCTATAGCTGTGTATTTTAAATAACTTATAAAAATATATGACATATCCCAAATGGAATATTCACATATAGCGATTTCGTTACTACATATAATTTTTACTTTTACGATTTGTATGATCTTTGTGGCAACAAAAATGTTGCTTCTGGGGTCGAAAATGCATTCTCAAGTTTACTTCAAACCATAAAGGGGAGAAAGAAATACAAAAATTTCAAAAGTTCAAAGTAAAACATTCATTAGGAAATTTCAAAAACTTCAAAACGCTTGCATTGAAATTTGACTTTAATTTGGAGAACTTTCAGCTATTTTAGAAAACAAGGGTTGCAAAGTAAATGTCTTTGCGAAGTGAGTCGGTAGGTAATTATAATTTAAATTGGCTTAACCAGCCTTCTTTGTCGTCTGTCGGGTAGAAAGGGGGACTTTGTTTCACCCTGTAGTTTCACCCTGTAGATTAGTATTATTCAATTCATACATAGCTGTGCCCCGCGATACTAATCGTGGTTTATCGATTTTCCCATCGGAATAGAATATTTTTCCGCAGTAACACGTACCCTATGTGTTAATCCAAGGTGTCACCTAACTTAATATCAAGTTATACTATTTTTTTTTTTAATGCACTAACCCGTGCTAAGGACAATTTAAAAAACCTATTTAGAGGCTAAAAATTCCACCCATGCCGGGATTCGAACCCGCGACCTCTGGCTATCCGTGCCAGCGCTCTATCCAACTGAGCTAATGGGCGACTTTTAGCCTCTAAATAGGTTGTTTCATATCAAGTTTTATTAAAATCACTCCAGCCGTTTAGACGTGAAGAAGTAAAAAACACACACACACTCACAAACTTGATAATATAATAGTGTGAGGTGATTAGATTAGTATTATTTTACTAATACAGACACACATACAGAATACAGACAGACGCGGTTATGCAATTAGTTAGGGTCTTGGATGTTATCTATGTATTTATTGTATTAAATCTATCGTCGAGTTAGCGCCTATAACACAAGTCATTTAGTTGTTCTTAGTATAGGGCTAACGAGTTCTGTGTAATATGTCCATGAATATTTATTTATTATTATTAGTAATTTAAAATGCTATTGTGGCTACACTATTTTTATTTTTAATGCACTAACCCGTGCTAAGGAACAAATTTAAAAACCTATTTAGAGGCTGAACATTTCACCCATGCCGGGATTCGAACCCGCAACCTCTGGCTATCCGTGCCAGGGTTCTACCAATTGAGCCAATGGGCGACTCACGGCATCAGTGAAATTTCGAACCTCTTTACACTAATCTCTGTATTACGTACAGGCAGCGACATCTGACTTAAGCAAATTGCATTACTTACAGCCCCGACTACCTACTTTGCAGTTAGGTTTTAACATCGGAACGATATCACTGTACCCACATGATTACACTATTTTTATTTTTAATGCACTAACCCGTGCTAAGGAACAAATTTAAAAACCTATTTAGAGGCTGAAAATTTCACCCATGCCGGGATTCGAACCCGCAACCTCTGGCTATCCGTGCCAGAGGTTGCGGGTTCGAATCCCGGCATGGGATGAATATCCGTGCTATTGTGGCGTTAGGTGCCACGACCACTCGGCTAGCTAGGGGTTTCAGTGGGTTTTAAAAGAGTTTGTGTGCACAGGAAAAATGTTTTTAATGTCACAAACACGTTACACATCAGTTAACTGACACAGATTAGATGAAATAAAGGCACTAAACAATTTATATAAAACAGAGCGCAGTTTGCGCGTGAGTTCCACGTAGCTCATTTCTAACTTAACTGAGGGGTGAGGGGAGTAGAGACGCAGAGGTTTACCCCGTGTCACCCTTAGGAGGCGCTTGTCATTAGTGTTGCTTGCTATACTACCTATTTAGTTACGTCGAAAATCCGCAATTCCTAAAAGACTTCAAGACGAGTTTGGCGTTTTCATTACTCTAATGCTAAGACTTAAAAAATATATATTTTTGTATATTTTCAATTCATTTTTACTACTTTCTGTGGCACTGTTTGACAGCTCGTTATCAACCCTTGTATGTCCCCACTGCTGGGGCACGGGTCTCTTCCTGCATCGCAGGAAGGTTAGGCCATACTCCACCACGAGGGCCAAGACCGGGTTGGTGGAGGATTGTAAGACAGTGGCGGGCCTTACTGTCAGAAGTTATCAAGCCGCCGATAGGGCCTCTGACATGGCTTAAAGACTGCTATTATATGACAGCCGGCATCAACGGCTTAACGTGCCTTGCGAAGCACGGAAGCGCTCGGAAAAATGCCACTAGCGGTAGTCAGGGAACGCTCACGGAACGTTTGACAGATAATGCTTAAAAATATATTGAACTTAAAGAAATGGAAATTTTTGCAGGGTTGTTCCAGGAATCGCGTATTTTAGAGGAACCCTCATATTTAATGAGTAACTCTGTATATACACTTTGTTCGCGCGAGAATCGAAATCCTCCATCTTCAATGGCTAGTGGGAGCCTGGCAATCTTGAGGACCTGGATACCAGCACAGGGACCCTTTGACGACCGGTCCTCAACATTGCCAGGCTCCCACTAGCCATTGAAGATGGAGGATTTGGGCCGGCCCCCCAGGATGTTCGCGCGAGAATCGATCGCGCGACGTAATCATGAATCTGTGGTCATTCATTCATTATTCTGTAGTTCCGGTGCCGTCGCTCGTGCCGCTCGCTCGCTACTAATTTTATCCAGCCGTCTGCATACACATTCGCACGGTGACATACGCGCGTGATAAGTGCTCGAATTCTCGTGAAGTGATAGACATTTGGTGACTAATTAACTTTATCAGCTCAAAGAACAATATTAGACTATAAGTGAACAGTGCAGGAGTGTTCTCCGTGCGCTGGACGCATCAGCTCATCCATCACCGCTCATCATCTGCCCAACAGCTAAAGCGAGCCATCATCCACCATCACCAAGTAAGTCCATTCACTTCACCTCCCATTCCGCTCTCTCAACCAGCCCATCGTGAGGTAGACCTAGCCGACACTGGCTAACTACCACACTTTTGAAGCTGGGAACTTGGGAAGTTGGTGGTGATTAGTAAGTAATTAATTTTTAAAACAGTATTTTTCTTGCTTAATTTACATAAGGTCGCCTGTACTAATAATAATTATGTATCAAGGGTTACGCCTTTGTTTATTTTTCCAAGGCTCAAAGGGTAGGCTTTAGCCGAGAACTGGGAAACAAAACAGACTCAGCTCAGTCCCGAGATGTATGAGGGCTGCATAGCAATTATATCGAGAAAATTGGCTTGAAAGATAAATATTTTGTCACGATAATCTCCTTGATGCCAGTGGCTTACGACTTCCATAGTTTCTCGTACAATAACAATCCGATAATCTACTGTGTAAAACAACTGATGGATAAGTGTTGTTTCTTTTTTGTTAGCTTCCTTTGGCCAACATCAAATAATTCCTTTGCTGAATTAGTTTTCAATAATATGTCCAATAACACATTTGCTAGCTTGGTTTTGTCTATGGGCACGACACTCACCTGTACGGTTAGTGAAAAAAAAGGAATGTACTCGTCGAATTGAAAACCTCCTTCTTTTTTGAAGTCGGTTAAAACGGACAGTGAAAGTATTTAGTCGTGTCGCCATACAGCAGAAAGAAGTGGCAAGGCGCTGCCACTAACCTTTTTTCCGCTAGCTGTACAAGCGAGTGTTATGTGGGCTTAACACTAAGCCCACATACCAAATGTGTCATTTAGAAACTAATTAAATGCTTAACAAAATAAATATAAGAAGAAGAAGAAGAAAAATTATGACATGTGTGTGTTCGTGTGGGCGTGGTGTGTGTGTGTGTGTGTGAGGGTGTGTGTGTGTGTGAAGTGTGTGGATGTGTATTTATCAACAACAAAAAGGTGCAAAATGTAATTTACCCTAGGTTTCCCGTAACATTTGTTCCGCTACTAATAGCAACTGTATTTGTTTTCCTGTAGGCCCTTTGGCCTAGAGACTATCTGTTAACATTAACACAGTAACATTTTTTGTTGGGCGTCAAAATCAATATACAAGTAGCAACAAAAATATATGTAATCCGTTCTCTCTGAGACGAAGGAGAAGGGAAAAACTTGGACGAAGAGGGAAATACCTGGAGCTACCATACCTATCCATGTACAGAGATAAATGTAAAGCCCTTGTGTCAGCCCCAGACTCCACGGTGGGGTAAAGGGACCAAAAAAGAAGAATGTTTTGCAAGAAAAGATTTGACTGTCGATAAAACCGTATTTTATATTGCCTAAAATCCGGATTAACTTACATGATTCCTTGTAGGACGGGTCCGACCCGATTTTGCTCTGATTCGCAGAGATTAGCCTTGTTGTTTTCCTGATTGTTTAAATAAATGATAGAATGGTATTTGTATGTCCCCACTGCTGGGGTTCGGGAGTCTTCCTACATAGCTGGACGGTTACGTCATACTCCACCACAGGGGCCAAGTCCGGTTTGGTGAAGGATTGTAAGACAGTGGTGGGCCTTACTGTCAGAAGTTATCAAGCCGCCCATAAGGTCTCTGACATGGCTTAACGACTGCCATTATATGACAGCCGGCACCAACGGCTTAGCGTGCCTTGCGAAGCACTGAAGTGTTCAGAAAAATGGCACTAGCGGTAGTCACGGGACGCTCACCCATCCCGTACCTGACCGTGCCTGTTGCTGCTTAACCAAGCGATTGATTCCAATCACTCGGTT
This sequence comes from Yponomeuta sedellus, assembly GCA_934045075.1. Classification (NCBI taxonomy): domain Eukaryota; kingdom Metazoa; phylum Arthropoda; class Insecta; order Lepidoptera; family Yponomeutidae; genus Yponomeuta; species Yponomeuta sedellus. The sequence goes on along the minus strand of OW203733.1, from coordinate 9,258,180 downwards.
CGCCTAGGCCACGAGCGCTTCAACGGAACGACTTGGCCTAATCTAATCCAACATTTACAATGAAGCGTGCCGCCCTTTTAAAATGAGCTCGAGTTAGAGATCAAGCTAGTTTAATTCGACGGCGAAATTAAGGTTAAGCAAACTGCAATGTTGATGACAGTTTAATGAACAAAGAGCCTTATGCCATTTGAATTCATACCCTTCCCTTCAACTGCTAATTACCTAACTTCTTATTACGTTCCCATTTTCTTAGGAGAAAATTAGGCCATTGTGTGCCAAGACAGGGCCTCTACACTAAATGTCAATGAGTCGTTCCCTTCTTGAAAAAACTGAAATAAACTCATTAACCATTCATTAACTCATCAACCATCAAATCAGGTCTATCCTAACAAACAAACAAAACAAAACATCACTAAAAGGACAAAAATAATTTTTTTATTAATATTTTGTAATATTGTCCTGCTGTTGTTGTGTTCTACTTATGTCCTTTGAATGTGTATATTTTGTTAATTATTTATGTATAATATTCATTTTTTATTTTTATTTATGTCAATTATTTGTATGTATCTGTTGATAATTTTATTTATTCAAACTGTTATTGAGGCATGTATTTGGAACCTCTGAAATTAATGTTTTCTATGTTTTTTTTTTGTACATCTACTTCCTTCTCTAATGTATTAGTCCAGTTCATCCGAAGGTTGTCTGGAAGAAATCACTTTTAGTGATAAGGCCGCCGTCTGTACTAGGTTAAGAAATATCTGTGTAATTTCCATTTTTATGTACAATAAAGTGTTCTCTATCTATCTATCTATTAAAAAGTAACTAAAACTCAATTGCAGAGCAAAAACTACTAAGGAGGCGGGACCAATCTAGGTAATTTGCAATATTACAACGATAGTTGTAATTGGGTCCCTTAGCTTAGTAGTTAATGTTCGGCAATCGGATTGTTGGTTATTAAGTAGGTATTTAATATTTTTTTATTTTTGTGTTTAAACTTTATTTTATTTTGTTTGTTAGAATATGGCTGATTTGATGTAGCTTATGAGAAATCTTTGCATGCACGCACGCCAGTTTCGGGTACTTTTTATCTTAATACATGTGATGTTGATAGGCCTTTAATTTAAAAAGCTTTAAAACAATCAAAAACCGATATTGTGGATTCTATTTCCGTTAAAACCCGCTGTATTTGATTTGTACAAATGACCTGGGTTGGGTTCCCATGTCGTTGCCATCCTAGTTTGGGACCAGACAAGCCAAACACAGTACCCTCCTGTTAAGCTCTGTCGCAGTCGGGTAAAAAACTACGGTCGATTAATTTAAACGCCGAATCCGCTCTTAGACGCCGCCTTCTTTCACCATCAATCGTGACTGGGGTTAATTGTTAACAATGTCGTGTTAAAAAAACCTTAAGTTAAGTTTAAGATTTCCTTAAGTTTCTGTTAAGTTTGCTACTTCATGTTTTAGGCCATCCAAATTGTAATAAACCTTTATAAAACACAATCACTTCTCCTTTAATAATTGCGATGCGATTTCTGAGTATTATTATAATATGGCTCTTCGACCTTCCACCTTCAGAATTCGGGTATTTAGTAGCGATGGGTATTTAACTGGATAGCTTGAAATTGCCAATCTGTGGTGATTATGGGCATTCTCTTTCATTCCTTCTTTCTCTCTAATTAAGAGAAACCCTACCCCGCAGCTAGCAGCTGAATGCCATCGATAGTTCGCCGTCCCCAGTAGGCACCGCGCTGTAAGCACCTTTCATGTTTCCCCAAGCAATTTCCTCTAATAAGAAGAGTTCCGGACGGGCGGCAAAACAAAAGGTGGTCGGGTGGAACGCGAGCGGCGGGAAATAGGCTCGTTAACTTTTCAATTTTCCAACATAAGCTGGACGCGACTAGGGCAAGCTTAGGAAAATAGCGATGAAGAGAGCGGGTTGCGTGCCCCTGTGGCGTCACGTTCACAGACGGCTGCTAGAAGCGTGGCGCGTCCGCTCATACACATGCGGTGCGAAAAAGGCGTCCGTGCCGCCTCTTAACGATCGTTCCCGTTATAGGGGGTGATCTTTCTCTTCCACTATACAGGGAAATTTCCCGCCAAGCAGATCCTATGCCTGGGGACGGCCGGTCCCACTATTGTTAGTTGGACGTTATATTTATAATACGTCATTGAACACTTTGATTGCGCGATGCAGGAATGTTGGAGTTTGTATTGCGCGCGCAGAGTTGACATGTGCTCGCCACACCGTCTTATCATCAACATTACAATCAGCCGGTGTCAGTCCACTGCTGGATATAAGCCTCTCCCAAAACACGCTACTGGGCTCGATCTTCGGCTCTCCTCTTCCAGTCGCAGCCCACCGCTTTTCGAATGTCGTCGCTACACCTCCATAATATCTAATATGCATAGTTGTTCAATAGACTCATACTAATCCGGTAATGGTCGTTTCATTCACACTATCGGTCGTCTGCTAACCAATCGCATTGCAATGGTATAGCCCGTGCCATTTAACTCAGCGCCTCGGGCGATTCGATCTTCTTCGCGAGAGATGCTTATTTAATTTGCGCGGGTTATACCCCTTGAATTACGTTGTACTGCTATTGCTTACCAAATTAAGGCAAATAACAACCATTGTCGAGCTTATATCATTCTGCTAAAAAACTATGTAAAAGACTCTCTAGGGCCTGATCAAAGGGCGTGCTATGCTGCGTTTGCCGATTCACGGTCTCCACTAGAACCAGTCTACACCAACGGTTGTCGGTCCTGCGGCAGGTATGTCCGTTGCCAATTCAGTTTGTAAATCTGTTCTGCTAAGCCGATCACTTTAGGTCTCTGGCGAATCACTTTGTCCCGGATTCGACCCCGCAGAACAACACCGAGCGTAGCTCGTTCACATCTGCCACTTCCAAACAGGGGTCTATGACAAAAATAAAAAATACAGGTTTTGTGCCTCGCACGACTATCGAGCGCATTGGAAATTAATCTACGGAATTCGAAAAAAATATTATAGTTGAGATAATATGCTTTCGGGATAAGGAAAAGGTTACAAAACAATTTTGTTGAAATTATTAATAAAAAAAAAAATTATTATTTTATCGTCAGATTCAGGATACCCTCATAATCCCGATAATTCACAACACAACAGACACCAATAACGAACTTTGTAATACATGAATTTATAGATGTGAAGAAAAACTATCGTTCTCACTTTTTTATTTTTTAAAAGGTTAGGCTACAGGGCGATCCCTTGTTTTAGGTTCAAATTGTAGCTGATAGTTCCTTAGGTATTTTTCTTTTTTTATATGATTCTTCGTTTCCGAAATATTGAGCGCCAAAATTAAAAATTCGAACGAATTTTTTTTCACTAAAACTAAATAACTTTTTTGGTTTTTAACATTTTTAGGGTTCCGTACCTCAAAAGGAAAAAACGGAACCCTTATAGGATCACTTTGTTGTCCGTCTGTCCGTCCGTCCGTCCGTCTGTCAAGACCCTTTTTCTCAGGAACGCGTGGAGGTATGAAGCTGAAATTTATATCAATTACTCAGGTCTACTGTCCCTTGAAGCTGTAAAAAAATTCAAACCTCTAAGCCAACGCAATCAAAAGATACAGCCGTTTATGCCGCAAATTTTCGACACTTGCAAGGGAATCAAAACCTACAGGGTGCTTCCCGTGAACTCAGAATCTTGAAATTTGGTACGAAGCAACGTCTTATAGCATAGATAAAGGAAAAATTACGAAAACCATAAATTTTTAGTTACATCACATAATATATTTTTTTTTTATAATTTTAAACTTACTACCCATTTCCTCATAAACGCGTAGAGGTATTAAATTGAAATTCATACCAAATACTCAGGTCTATAATACAGGTTTGTACGGAACCCTCGGTGCGGGAGTCTGACTCGCACTTGGCCGGTTTTTTGTTTTTGTTTAAGCTTACCGCTCTTTTAAATATGCGTCTTTTGAGCTTTCTCTGAATATCGTAGTCTCACGTCTCTCCATGATGCAAGGGGATCACACTTTTTCGTGAAATCGGAGCCTACACTTGAGCGAACGAAAATACATTTCCAATGTCAAAAAGCAATGAAAAAATTGTGAAGCGGGGAAACTCCGCGGGTGATATTTATTATTTTACCAATACTTTTATTCACTTTAAAGTAACATACAATACGGGGGTCTTAAAACCATTAACATTTTTTAAAACTATTTGCACGGATATTTACTCGTTTAATTTTACATTTTACAATTTTCCAACGTTTCCAACGTGGTCCCTTTCAAAGATGCTTTCAAAGACACCTGTCACCTAAGTCTTCCGGGATCACGGTAGGTACTTGCAAAAGTGCCGAAACGTCGGAAAATTGTAAAATGTAAAATTAAACGAGTAAATATCCGTGCAAATACAGTTTTTATTATGTCTAGTGCTCGTGTTAACCTTAGAAAATATTCTACATTTTTGTTCAAATACTTTAGCGTTTTGAGTCGCCAATACGTGGTACACGCATGGTCATTAAGACCATACTCTCTCTCTCTCTCTGAGAGAAAGTCACCGCCCTGCAGTGGGATGTATTTACACTGATTAAGTATGATTCCACTATTTTTATTTTTAATGCACTAACCCGTGCTAAGGGCAATTTTAAAAACCTATTTAGAGGCTAAAAATTCCACCCATGCCGAGATTCAAACCCGCGACCTCTGGCTATCCGTGCCAGCGCTCTTTCCAACTGAGCTAATGGGCGACTCACCGGCATCAGTGAAATTTCGAACCTCTTTACACTATTCTCTGTATTACGTACAGGCAGCGACATCTGGCCGAAGTAAATTGGATCACTTACAGCCCCAAGTACCTACTTTGCAGTTAGATTTACATCGGAATGATATCGCTGTACCCACATGATTATACTATTTTTATTTTTAATGCACTAACCCGTGCTAAGGACAATTTTAAAAACCTATTGAGAGGCTAAAAATTCCACCCATGCCGGGATTCGAACCCGCGACCCCTGGCTCATTCCGATGTAAAAACCTAACTGCAAAGTAACTCGGGGCTGTAAGTAATGCAATCTACTTCAGCCAGATGTCGCTGCCTGTACGTAATACAGAGAATAGTGTAAAGAGGTTCGAAATTTCACTGATGCCGGTGAGTCGCCCATTAGCTCAGTTGGAAAGAGCGCTGGCACGTATAGCCAGAGGTCGCGGGTTCGAATCCCGGCATGGGTGGAATTTTTAGCCTCTAAATAGGTTTCTAAGTATGATTCCGTTTCCGCTTTCACTCCTGTCCATGGCCTCGGTGTCTACGCCGTAATAAGCGGCTGGATATGATGTTGTGACGCGGTAATACTCGTATGTTGCCAGCTAGTTAACGTTGCGCCTTAACATCATACAGGATGCTTTGAAAATCTATTGTAGAACATAAATAAGTAATTGTTAAATAACTTCCACACCTGTATTAGTCCCAAACTAGAATAGTATGTTCTATGGTAACCAAGTAAGGCAAAAAATTAGAGTACAGTGCGTTCACATTAACTTGACGCGTGAGAGAATTGGTAACAAGGACATAACATGTGAATTAGCTTTTGGACCTAAGCGGAAGATGGTAAAACAAGCCCTCAATCCTTTTATTTTCCCCAAGTAATGGGAATGATTTCTTATTTAACATGGTAAAACTAAACATATCAGTGCTACCAATTCTCTCACGCGTCAAGTTAATGTGAACGCACTGTAATAAATATTTTATTGCCATCCTAAACATAGAAATATACCCAATTGAGGCTATTTGTTTAAATCAAGTGCGGCGGCCTCTAGTTCGAATCGAACCTATAACCTCTAGTTAGTTGTTTGTAAAGTGTGTTACCGCTAGACCAACGGCGCAGTAAAATAGTAGCTCGAGCACATTTTGGTTAAAAAGGTGCTCGAAATGAAACCGAATAAAGTGATGTGAAGGTCAATGATCTGTCGACGTACAAAGAATAAGAACAATAATGAGACCAAATTGATGAGCGGAAAATTTCCAATCTATTTTAGAACGATCAGCAGAAAATTTCAAATTGTTCAGCAAACTTTTTAAAATGACCAGCAGAACATTTTAGAGAGTGATCCAGCATAGAGTTATCCAGTGTCTATGTCTACATTATTATAGTATTGTATGTGGGTGTGTATCACTTACATGTAAGTGATATTGATTATAACTATGTATGTAGATTGCAGTAAATATGTATTTGAGTATCATTTTTACGTATATGTGTATTTAAAATATATTTGTATTATTTAGTTAACCTACGTTAGGTAATAAATCACTCCTATATTATATTGTTTACTGGCACTACCCATTCCACTGTCCGCATTATCGTGGGTTAGCTGGAAGAAAATACTATCTAGTACTAAGCTCGCCTTTGTACAAATTAGTTTTTAGTGTAATAAGGAATTTTCATTCGTTCATTCAACATTTTTAAAATGATCGGCAGAATTTTTTCAAGTGACCTGCAGATCATTTTAAAACGCTTAGAAAAAAAAATTTAATTGTTTTGTAATAGAACATTTTAGAAGAAGAAGAAGAAGAACATTTTAAAATTTTCGGTACAATTTTTCAAAATGATCAGCAGTACATGTAAAACACTGCAGCAGAAAACTTTAAATCAATCAGCGTCCAAATTGTTTCATTATATTATTATTATTATTAGATTGATTTGCTGAAGACGTAATTCTACTCCTCTATTTTATTTTGTTTGAACAAAACAATTGTTGGCTAAAAAAAACTGCTAAGAATTTGTTCGGTTAAAGAGCGGCAATAGCCCAATAGATCGAACAATGGGCTCGAAGGCGAGAGCCCCAGGTTCGATTCCCACTGCAGGCATGTACCAGTGACTTTGTTTTTTTAGTTATGTTAGCAATACTGTGAAGGAAAACAGCGTGAGGAAACCTGAGTAACAGAGGGGTTCGAATACCTCAGCGATTGAAATTGTCGATCTGGGTGGGTTCGCGTGGTAATTAAGCCCATACTCTCTCTCAGTGATAATGCCTGTGCCCTGCAGTGGGACGTTAATAGGCTACATAAAAAAATATATCACTTTACAAAATAAAATATCTATATCTATCTATAATCAGCCCACATCAACCCACTGCTGGGCGTAGACCTCCTTTCTATTGCGCCATTTCTCACGGTCCTGTGCTAACCTGATCCATCTCTGACCCGCAACCCTCACGATGTCGTCTGACCATCGTGTCGGTGGTCTGCCTACCAAACTCATTCCCTCCCTTGGCCACCACTCCGATACTTCCCTGGTCCACCGGCCGTCTTCCCTTCTAGCCAAGTGTCCCGCCCATCACCACTTTATAATAATAAAATATATTCAGGAAAAATAAAATTTACAAAATAAAAAAGTGTACGTGGCAAGTGTTATCGACCGGCCAATCAACCTCTATATTTTTTTTACTTGTTTGATAACTGTTTCTCCCCTATGTCTAATTTAAAAAAATGGAACTACGTCACTGCAAATCGTTACAAAAGATGGACTAAAGATTCTTTAAAGTTACTTTCGCGATTTCCTCACTTTTTACGCGTATACGTTTGAGCGAGCTGCCCTCGGTAGTTCCCTTAAAAAACAAATCATTGTTAGTTTTTTATTTTTAGCCTCTAAATAGGTTTTTCAAGTTCCACACGTGTTTATGCTAAAATGCTTGTGATAACCAAAAACACGTGATACAAAGATTCCTCTACCATAGGATCCTCACGAACTGAACATTCCCAATCTTATTTTTATTACTTACTAAATGATTAGTTGATGTCTCATACCGTCCAACTGAACTGGTAATACGTGACCTTAAACAAAGCATCACAACAGGCAGGTTTTTATCTTGAGTGTCAATGTTGAAAATTGCAGTGTAACTGTTCTAAGGGGGAACTCTACATTAGTATCTTTGAACGATTCGCGACTCTTTATCCCCAGTTTTTCATACTCTAACAAAAAAATATCTAATAAGAAGTGAAAGCCATAAAAATAGGTCTACATGCGTAGAAACTTCGTGATCAGTATCCCAACCTCCGATTTCTTGTACAGGCTTCTGTATGTCAATCTACTATTAAATGTTTTTTTCCTATACTATGCACTTTGGTCAACTGGCAGCTGAGTAATATAACAGATTCAAAGTACGAGAAACCGAAGGTAACTCTATATTATCCTAATCAATCGAATCCAACAGAAATTCACATCTAGGATTTCTTGTCCTTTAAGACGTTTTTAATTATTTCGGTAACTTATGACCTTATAACTTATGACGTTATAAATTAATAATGACCTTACAACTTACGACTCCAGAAAAAACTTCTCACTTCCCAACTTGGAGGCGAATATCTACTAACCAGCTAGGAGGTATTACATACAACGTATTAGACAGACGCTACATAATTGAATCAAAGACCATTAGATATCTTTTTTATTAATATATACTTCGTACAGTATTTTAATAATATTGTTATGTTCCTTTTTTTAATTCAAATAAACATAACATAACCTCACACCTATAACCCAGAGGGGTAGGCAGAGACCAAGGACTGCCACTTGCCACTTGGTTCTGGATACTTTTTATCTTCCCTTTTACTAATAAAATCTTCCCTGTTAATTCAAATTTAGCATTTTTATTTAATTTAAAGCATATGCCCTTACGGTAAGCTCTTTTCATACACTAAATCAGTGTTTCTCGTATAATAACTATCTGCTAATTAACTAATAACAGGGCTAAGTCTATCGATATCAACCCTTGAATGGCCCCACTGCTGGGGCACGGGTCTCTTCCTGCATCGCAGGAAGGTTAGGCCATACTCCACCACGAGGCCAAGTCCGGGTTGGTGAAGGATTGTAAGACAGTGGCAAGCCTTACTGTCAGAAGTTATCAAGCCGCCCATAAGGCCTCTGACATGGCTTAATTACTGCCATTACATGACACCAACGGCTTAACGTGCCTTGCGAAGCACGGAAGTGCTTGGAAAAAAAATCACTAGCGGTAGTTACAGGATCGTCACCCATTATGCACCTGACCGCGCCTGTTGTTGCTTAACTCAAGTGATTGATTCCAATCATTCGGTCCGGCTAGGCCACGAGCACTTCACGCGGCTTTAAATGAATAAACATCTAGAAATTTCCATTTTGCTACGTATGATCGTCGATAAATAAAAGAAAAAATAAGTTATGTACATTTGTGAAGTCATAGTAGTAACTTTGAAGGGAAACGTCGTAAGGAAACTTGAGTGTCCGAGGCATGCAAATACCTCAGCGCTTGAAATTGCCAATCCCCGGTGGGCACGCGTGGTTTTTAAGCTCTACTCTCTGAGAGAAGGCCTGTGCCTTGCATTCATAGGCAACATAAAAAAACAGGCAATATACATTAAAATCCTAAATGAAATTAACTACCTATAACTATGTAATAATTAGTTATACACTGCGCCCCTGTGATAGTTGCCTCTGGGAAGAGTACCCAGAATAATGGACTACATTTGAAGTTTCAATGACAGTTCAAGCATACAGTTCAACGACAATAAAACTGTACGATCACGTGCATGCACTTAGTACCTTGTCACAGTCAAAATAGTCAATTTCTCACACATCAGGCTAGAAGCGGTTAATTTGATAAGGTTCTAACGTGTTTACATGTTAGAACGACGAACGCGACGATGACGCGACATGCACCCGACTGTACTCTCGATATAAAGAATTTATTATTATCAGCTTCTATATAAAGGCAAATTATTCTTCTCCAAAACGACAGTGCACTGTCAACCTTCATAAGAAAGAGTCATCTCTTAGCAGTGATATTTTAGTGGTGAATATAATATTTAACAAAATCTTTTCTTCTGAGTCGGCCAAGTGTAAGACGGACTCGCTTCCGAACTGATTGAAGCTTGCACGTAAAAACTCAAAAATAGTTTGGGGCGTATTAAGTATTGAAAACATCAGCTATTTAAGTTAGTGATTTCATACTGCGGAGCGCAGGCGATACATATTTAGTAGAACAAAACTACTTCTGCTGTTAAACTACAGTGTAATTTTTGGTTTTTAAACTTATTATTGAAATAGCACAGAACCTTACCAATGTTTCTTTAGTATCAATACGTAAAACCATTTCTGAAAAGCGAAACATAAATTGTTAGTAAAATTTTTTATTTACTTTATACATTTTTTTTCTTAAGGACCTATTACTAATTTCATTGTACACAAATACATGATGACGGTATATCCATCAATATTGTAAAAACCTAACTGCAAAGTAACTCGGGGCTGTAAGTAATGCAATCTACTTCAGCCAGATGTCGCTGCCTGTACGTAATACAGAGAATAGTGTAAAGAGGTTCGAAATTTCACTGATGCCGGTGAGTCGCCCATTAGCTCAGTTGGAAAGAGCGCTGGCACGTATAGCCAGAGGTCGCGGGTTCGAATCCCGGCATGGGTGGAATTTTTAGCCTCTAAATAGGTTTCTAAGTATGATTCCGTTTCCGCTTTCACTCCTGTCCATGGCCTCGGTGTCTACGCCGTAATAAGCGGCTGGATATGATGTTGTGACGCGGTAATACTCGTATGTTGCCAGCTAGTTAACGTTGCGCCTTAACATCATACAGGATGCTTTGAAAATCTATTGTAGAACATAAATAAGTAATTGTTAAATAACTTCCACACCTGTATTAGTCCCAAACTAGAATAGTATGTTCTATGGTAACCAAGTAAGGCAAAAAATTAGAGTACAGTGCGTTCACATTAACTTGACGCGTGAGAGAATTGGTAACAAGGACATAACATGTGAATTAGCTTTTGGACCTAAGCGGAAGATGGTAAAACAAGCCCTCAATCCTTTTATTTTCCCCAAGTAATGGGAATGATTTCTTATTTAACATGGTAAAACTAAACATATCAGTGCTACCAATTCTCTCACGCGTCAAGTTAATGTGAACGCACTGTAATAAATATTTTATTGCCATCCTAAACATAGAAATATACCCAATTGAGGCTATTTGTTTAAATCAAGTGCGGCGGCCTCTAGTTCGAATCGAACCTATAACCTCTAGTTAGTTGTTTGTAAAGTGTGTTACCGCTAGACCAACGGCGCAGTAAAATAGTAGCTCGAGCACATTTTGGTTAAAAAGGTGCTCGAAATGAAACCGAATAAAGTGATGTGAAGGTCAATGATCTGTCGACGTACAAAGAATAAGAACAATAATGAGACCAAATTGATGAGCGGAAAATTTCCAATCTATTTTAGAACGATCAGCAGAAAATTTCAAATTGTTCAGCAAACTTTTTAAAATGACCAGCAGAACATTTTAGAGAGTGATCCAGCATAGAGTTATCCAGTGTCTATGTCTACATTATTATAGTATTGTATGTGGGTGTGTATCACTTACATGTAAGTGATATTGATTATAACTATGTATGTAGATTGCAGTAAATATGTATTTGAGTATCATTTTTACGTATATGTGTATTTAAAATATATTTGTATTATTTAGTTAACCTACGTTAGGTAATAAATCACTCCTATATTATATTGTTTACTGGCACTACCCATTCCACTGTCCGCATTATCGTGGGTTAGCTGGAAGAAAATACTATCTAGTACTAAGCTCGCCTTTGTACAAATTAGTTTTTAGTGTAATAAGGAATTTTCATTCGTTCATTCAACATTTTTAAAATGATCGGCAGAATTTTTTCAAGTGACCTGCAGATCATTTTAAAACGCTTAGAAAAAAAAATTTAATTGTTTTGTAATAGAACATTTTAGAAGAAGAAGAAGAAGAACATTTTAAAATTTTCGGTACAATTTTTCAAAATGATCAGCAGTACATGTAAAACACTGCAGCAGAAAACTTTAAATCAATCAGCGTCCAAATTGTTTCATTATATTATTATTATTATTAGATTGATTTGCTGAAGACGTAATTCTACTCCTCTATTTTATTTTGTTTGAACAAAACAATTGTTGGCTAAAAAAAACTGCTAAGAATTTGTTCGGTTAAAGAGCGGCAATAGCCCAATAGATCGAACAATGGGCTCGAAGGCGAGAGCCCCAGGTTCGATTCCCACTGCAGGCATGTACCAGTGACTTTGTTTTTTTAGTTATGTTAGCAATACTGTGAAGGAAAACAGCGTGAGGAAACCTGAGTAACAGAGGGGTTCGAATACCTCAGCGATTGAAATTGTCGATCTGGGTGGGTTCGCGTGGTAATTAAGCCCATACTCTCTCTCAGTGATAATGCCTGTGCCCTGCAGTGGGACGTTAATAGGCTACATAAAAAAATATATCACTTTACAAAATAAAATATCTATATCTATCTATAATCAGCCCACATCAACCCACTGCTGGGCGTAGACCTCCTTTCTATTGCGCCATTTCTCACGGTCCTGTGCTAACCTGATCCATCTCTGACCCGCAACCCTCACGATGTCGTCTGACCATCGTGTCGGTGGTCTGCCTACCAAACTCATTCCCTCCCTTGGCCACCACTCCGATACTTCCCTGGTCCACCGGCCGTCTTCCCTTCTAGCCAAGTGTCCCGCCCATCACCACTTTATAATAATAAAATATATTCAGGAAAAATAAAATTTACAAAATAAAAAAGTGTACGTGGCAAGTGTTATCGACCGGCCAATCAACCTCTATATTTTTTTTACTTGTTTGATAACTGTTTCTCCCCTATGTCTAATTTAAAAAAATGGAACTACGTCACTGCAAATCGTTACAAAAGATGGACTAAAGATTCTTTAAAGTTACTTTCGCGATTTCCTCACTTTTTACGCGTATACGTTTGAGCGAGCTGCCCTCGGTAGTTCCCTTAAAAAACAAATCATTGTTAGTTTTTTATTTTTAGCCTCTAAATAGGTTTTTCAAGTTCCACACGTGTTTATGCTAAAATGCTTGTGATAACCAAAAACACGTGATACAAAGATTCCTCTACCATAGGATCCTCACGAACTGAACATTCCCAATCTTATTTTTATTACTTACTAAATGGTTAGTTGATGTCTCATACCGTCCAACTGAACTGGTAATACGTGACCTTAAACAAAGCATCACAACAGGCAGGTTTTTATCTTGAGTGTCAATGTTGAAAATTGCAGTGTAACTGTTCTAAGGGGGAACTCTACATTAGTATCTTTGAACGATTCGCGACTCTTTATCCCCAGTTTTTCATACTCTAACAAAAAAATATCTAATAAGAAGTGAAAGCCATAAAAATAGGTCTACATGCGTAGAAACTTCGTGATCAGTATCCCAACCTCCGATTTCTTGTACAGGCTTCTGTATGTCAATCTACTATTAAATGTTTTTTTCCTATACTATGCACTTTGGTCAACTGGCAGCTGAGTAATATAACAGATTCAAAGTACGAGAAACCGAAGGTAACTCTATATTATCCTAATCAATCGAATCCAACAGAAATTCACATCTAGGATTTCTTGTCCTTTAAGACGTTTTTAATTATTTCGGTAACTTATGACCTTATAACTTATGACGTTATAAATTAATAATGACCTTACAACTTACGACTCCAGAAAAAACTTCTCACTTCCCAACTTGGAGGCGAATATCTACTAACCAGCTAGGAGGTATTACATACAACGTATTAGACAGACGCTACATAATTGAATCAAAGACCATTAGATATCTTTTTTATTAATATATACTTCGTACAGTATTTTAATAATATTGTTATGTTCCTTTTTTTAATTCAAATAAACATAACATAACCTCACACCTATAACCCAGAGGGGTAGGCAGAGACCAAGGACTGCCACTTGCCACTTGGTTCTGGATACTTTTTATCTTCCCTTTTACTAATAAAATCTTCCCTGTTAATTCAAATTTAGCATTTTTATTTAATTTAAAGCATATGCCCTTACGGTAAGCTCTTTTCATACACTAAATCAGTGTTTCTCGTATAATAACTATCTGCTAATTAACTAATAACAGGGCTAAGTCTATCGATATCAACCCTTGAATGGCCCCACTGCTGGGGCACGGGTCTCTTCCTGCATCGCAGGAAGGTTAGGCCATACTCCACCACGAGGCCAAGTCCGGGTTGGTGAAGGATTGTAAGACAGTGGCAAGCCTTACTGTCAGAAGTTATCAAGCCGCCCATAAGGCCTCTGACATGGCTTAATTACTGCCATTACATGACACCAACGGCTTAACGTGCCTTGCGAAGCACGGAAGTGCTTGGAAAAAAAATCACTAGCGGTAGTTACAGGATCGTCACCCATTATGCACCTGACCGCGCCTGTTGTTGCTTAACTCAAGTGATTGATTCCAATCATTCGGTCCGGCTAGGCCACGAGCACTTCACGCGGCTTTAAATGAATAAACATCTAGAAATTTCCATTTTGCTACGTATGATCGTCGATAAATAAAAGAAAAAATAAGTTATGTACATTTGTGAAGTCATAGTAGTAACTTTGAAGGGAAACGTCGTAAGGAAACTTGAGTGTCCGAGGCATGCAAATACCTCAGCGCTTGAAATTGCCAATCCCCGGTGGGCACGCGTGGTTTTTAAGCTCTACTCTCTGAGAGAAGGCCTGTGCCTTGCATTCATAGGCAACATAAAAAAACAGGCAATATACATTAAAATCCTAAATGAAATTAACTACCTATAACTATGTAATAATTAGTTATACACTGCGCCCCTGTGATAGTTGCCTCTGGGAAGAGTACCCAGAATAATGGACTACATTTGAAGTTTCAATGACAGTTCAAGCATACAGTTCAACGACAATAAAACTGTACGATCACGTGCATGCACTTAGTACCTTGTCACAGTCAAAATAGTCAATTTCTCACACATCAGGCTAGAAGCGGTTAATTTGATAAGGTTCTAACGTGTTTACATGTTAGAACGACGAACGCGACGATGACGCGACATGCACCCGACTGTACTCTCGATATAAAGAATTTATTATTATCAGCTTCTATATAAAGGCAAATTATTCTTCTCCAAAACGACAGTGCACTGTCAACCTTCATAAGAAAGAGTCATCTCTTAGCAGTGATATTTTAGTGGTGAATATAATATTTAACAAAATCTTTTCTTCTGAGTCGGCCAAGTGTAAGACGGACTCGCTTCCGAACTGATTGAAGCTTGCACGTAAAAACTCAAAAATAGTTTGGGGCGTATTAAGTATTGAAAACATCAGCTATTTAAGTTAGTGATTTCATACTGCGGAGCGCAGGCGATACATATTTAGTAGAACAAAACTACTTCTGCTGTTAAACTACAGTGTAATTTTTGGTTTTTAAACTTATTATTGAAATAGCACAGAACCTTACCAATGTTTCTTTAGTATCAATACGTAAAACCATTTCTGAAAAGCGAAACATAAATTGTTAGTAAAATTTTTTATTTACTTTATACATTTTTTTTCTTAAGGACCTATTACTAATTTCATTGTACACAAATACATGATGACGGTATATCCATCAATATTGGATACCTACGGTAAATTTGTATGAACCTTAAAAAAATATGGATAATTTCAAGCATTGCTCATGGTTTAAGATTAAAATCAAAATGTGTTTACTTTCAATAACACAAAAACCGTCACTTTATAAACGTTACAAGTCAAAATGGGTGCCCATTTCCAAATCTGGATCATTTTGGAGAAAAAATGAACAAAACTCCAAACTGGACTCTAATGAGTTTAATAAAGTTTAAATACTATTCTACAACATAGAAAACACGTATTGGCTGGCTTTAATTCCAGACATATTTGTCGTGTTATTAATCTTTAATGTTAGAGTTGCCTTTTCGGTACAAAGTGTGCTTTACACATTTTTTGACTTCATTCACACATTAGGGTTCCGTACCTATGATAATAATAATAAACATTCACGGACATATTACACAGATCTCGTTAGCCCTATACTAAGTACAACTAAATGACTTGTGTTACAGGTCCTAACTTGACGATAGATTTAATACAATAAATACATAGATGGTCCAAGACCCGAGACAAACTAGAAAACTTCGTTTCCTAGTTTGAACCAGCCGGGGATCGAATCCGATACCTTCGCTTTTACAGTCAGCGTGCCGAACCGCTGCGCCACCGAGGCCGTCAAAGAAAAACCGAAACCGTATAGGATTACTTTTTAGTCCGTCCCTCCGTCCATCTGTCTGTCTGTGCAGACTTTTTATCTCGGAAACGCGTAGAGATGTCAAGCTTAAATTAAAACCATATACTCAAGTTTCCAGTCTCTTAAAAAATCGAACTTCTAAGTTACTGAAGCAAAAATAGTTACTGGCGTTTATGCCGCAAAAAACATATATTTCGCTACTGAAGGGAATCAAAACTCATAGGTTACTTCCCGTTGAACTGCAATTCTGAAATTTGGCAAGCAATATCGTGTCATACCACAAATCATGCAAAAAATTGTCCTCGAGGTACGGGAAAGGCTCAGGAAAAGTAGAAAACTCTATTCCTAAACTATTTCTAGTATCATTATGTAAGAAACTACCTACAAATTTGTACGGAACCCTCGGTCGAGTGTGATTTACACTTAGCCGGTTTTTTTATTTAAATATCGATACTTAAAAAAATATATATATGTATGATACTGAGGAAACGGCCAGTTTGGCGTTACTCCAATAACACATCGTATATCATCGCCGTAACTTTGGTTTTGTGTCAGCGTAGTTCAAAATGCTGAAGTTACTACCAACGATCCTGGCTTGGGCCACACTGATGCAGCTGGCTGCTACGATCGAATACGCATCGCCGGCTAAGGATGCGCAAGTGGCACCATCTTTCAGGAGACACAACATTGTGCCTGATTTAGTCGATACAGCGCCCACTGTGTATGCGACGGTACGTGAATTAGTTTACGCAAAAATAAGAATAAAATCCCATTACAATTGCAAAGATGATATCAAAGTATTGTGTGAAACAATTGATATTTCATTGTTGGACTTAGGAAGAAAGTTGTGTGTGCTGATGAGATCGACAAGACACACTTTAGTAACACTAAATAAAAATTAATTATGTACTTTGTTCAATCTAAATAAGTTGTTTATAAATAAAAGGTTGTCTGAAAGTGATCACTTTCAGTGATAAGGCCGCCGTCTGTACTCTTAAGTTAAGAAATATCTGTGTAATTTCCATTTTTATGTCCAACTGGCTGTGCCCCGCGGTTTTACCTGTGGTTCATCGATTTTCCTATAGGAATAGGATATTATCCCGCAGTAAAAAGTAGCATAATTATGTGTTAATCCAGGGTGTCAGGTAACTCCATACCAAATTTTATTAAAGTCGCTCCAGCTATTTAGTCGTGAAGAAGTAACAAACATATACATTCACAAATGTTTGCCTTATATATTACGCCACATAACTATTATATTAGCGTGATTAGTGAGAAGTGTGATGATAAACTGTTCTCTATCTATCTATAGATAGGCAGAGACAGAGACAGAGACAGAGACAGAGACAGAGACAGAGACAGAGACAGAGACAGAGACAGAGACAGAGACAGAGACAGAGACAGAGACAGAGACAGAGACAGAGACAGAGACAGAGACAGAGACAGAGACAGAGACAGAGACAGAGACAGAGACAGAGACAGAGACAGAGACAGAGACAGAGACAGAGACAGAGACAGAGACAGAGACAGAGACAGAGACAGAGACAGAGACAGAGACAGAGACAGAGACAGAGACAGAGACAGAGACAGAGACAGAGACAGAGACAGAGACAGAGACAGAGACAGAGACAGAGACAGAGACAGAGACAGAGACAGAGACAGAGACAGAGACAGAGACAGAGACAGAGACAGAGACAGAGACAGAGACAGAGACAGAGACAGAGACAGAGACAGAGACAGAGACAGAGACAGAGACAGAGACAGAGACAGAGACAGAGACAGAGACAGAGACAGAGACAGAGACAGAGACAGAGACAGAGACAGAGACAGAGACAGAGACAGAGACAGAGACAGAGACAGAGACAGAGACAGAGACAGAGACAGAGACAGAGACAGAGACAGAGACAGAGACAGAGACAGAGACAGAGACAGAGACAGAGACAGAGACAGAGACAGAGACAGAGACAGAGACAGAGACAGAGACAGAGACAGAGACAGAGACAGAGACAGAGACAGAGACAGAGACAGAGACAGAGACAGAGACAGAGACAGAGACAGAGACAGAGACAGAGACAGAGACAGAGACAGAGACAGAGACAGAGACAGAGACAGAGACAGAGACAGAGACAGAGACAGAGACAGAGACAGAGACAGAGACAGAGACAGAGACAGAGACAGAGACAGAGACAGAGACAGAGACAGAGACAGAGACAGAGACAGAGACAGAGACAGAGACAGAGACAGAGACAGAGACAGAGACAGAGACAGAGACAGAGACAGAGACAGAGACAGAGACAGAGACAGAGACAGAGACAGAGACAGAGACAGAGACAGAGACAGAGACAGAGACAGAGACAGAGACAGAGACAGAGACAGAGACAGAGACAGAGACAGAGACAGAGACAGAGACAGAGACAGAGACAGAGACAGAGACAGAGACAGAGACAGAGACAGAGACAGAGACAGAGACAGAGACAGAGACAGAGACAGAGACAGAGACAGAGACAGAGACAGAGACAGAGACAGAGACAGAGACAGAGACAGAGACAGAGACAGAGACAGAGACAGAGACAGAGACAGAGACAGAGACAGAGACATATATCTGTGTATATATATATATATATAAATATATATATATATATTAGTTAATACTTATGTATTACTTGTTTTTTTTTACCCAACTTATTTTATAATTTAATATTGTTTCGTGTTAACTTCTATCTGCCTTAACTCCTGCTCTATGACTAAATTACGACTATAAACCTGGAGAGTGCTGAAAACCTGCGTTGGTTAACCATTAACATAACATAACTACTTAGTGGTAACCGACATGTTAACTGAGCTCTCTCCTTTTATCAAAATGGTTAGACGCAGTCTGGAAATTAATGTTATAAATATATATTCATGGACATATTACACAGATCTAGTTAGCCCCATACTAAGTACAACTAAATGACTTGTATTACATGTGCTAACTCGACGATAGATTTAATACAATAAATACATAAATATCATCTAAGACCCAAGACAAACTAGAAAAGTTCGTTTCCTAGTTTGAGCCAGCCGGGGATTGAATCAGAGACCTTCGATTTTACAGTCAGCGTGCCAAGCGGTTTGGCCTCCGCGGCCGTCTGTTAATACTGTTTTGGTAATAAACGATTTCTATTCTATTCATACTTGTAATTTCAGGTTATCTACCCTCCTAACGAAGTTGTGGATCTGGGTACCAGGGAGACAAATTTCGTACTTCAAAGTCAGCCGGTGGTCACGTGGCGACCAAACCCTGGAAGACTATATACGCTGATGGCTTTCGGTAGGAAATTATTAAAAGAAATATAGTTTAAATTGTAAATTGCCAGTGTCTATTGATGAGGTGACCTGGTGCTAATAAAGACCCAATGGTATCCTTGTATGTCCCCACTGCTGGTCACAGGTCTGTTTCTGCATCGCAGAAAGGTTATACCATACTCCACCACAGGGGCCAACTCCAAGTCCAAGGTTGAGGATTGTAAGACAGAGGCAGGCCTTAATGTCAGAAGTTACCAAGCCGTCCATAAGCCGTAAGCCGTGCTTCGCACGGCACGTTAAGTCATTGGTGCACGTTGTCATGTAATGGCAGTCGTTAAGCCATGTAATAGGCTTTATGGGCGGCTTAAGAACTTCTGACAGTAAGGCCCGCCACTGTCTTACAATCATCCACCACCCGGACTTGGCCCTCGTGGTAGGGTATAGCCTAACCTTCCTGCGATGCAGGAAGAGACCCGTGCCCCAGCAGTGGGGACATACAAGGGTTGATGAGAACGTTTCACCGCTACTGTCAATGTTTCATTCCAGCACCAGACTTCCCGGCCAGTGATCTGTCACCTGGATACGTTACTTGGCAAGTGTCAAATATACCTGGAAACGACGTGACTCAAGGCACCGATGTCGCCATCTACTTGAACGCTCCAAACGCTCCAGGGACTGGGGGTCTCAAACGACTGCTTTTCTTGGTTTTCGAACAACAAAGTAGATTGGATACCAGCACCTCCGTAGTCACTAGGTGAGAAGGGAGACACTAATAATGTGCCTTTAACAATTTACGCAAAAGTGCATACAGAAAAACAACTGACAGCTGTTGATATGTAGTATTGTTAATGTACGGGAAAAATTGGGAGTGAGTGTGCAAATTGAGCTTCTTCGAATGTAGATCCTAATTCGAAGGCATGAGACTTCTTTTTTATGCATTTACTTTATTTTCAATGGAGTCCTATTAGTGCGCTATTGGTCGTTTCATTCTCACTATCCGTTGTCTAGTAACCCCCTGCTACTTACTAGATCTTCTTCGCGAGAGACGCATATTTAACTTGCGCGGGTTATACCCCTGGAATGACTTTGCACTGCTAATCCTTTGTAGACTACCAAATTGAGGCAAATAACAACCATTGTCGTGCTTATACCATTCTATTGAGCAACTATGTAAGTATTAGACTCTAAGGCCCGATCCAAAGTTCCCTTGACGTTAGCAGCGTTCCCGCGCTGAATTGCTAGGCATATAACATAACATTTACATACAAGGACATACATTGCTTCTGGCCCCACACTAGGATACCTTGTGTCGTGGGAACCAGAAACAATATACCAGAAACAATATACCAGAAACAATATACAAGAAACAAGAATATACTTTGCAACAAGTAGCTATGCACCGGAACGAACTTTATACTATAACAGACGATCGAACTTGGTACGGATTAGGCGTATCATCAGTCCGAGCGAACACGAATAACATTAATTAGGTATGTTCGGCAGACAAGATTCCAGACGAACGGATATGGTATGGAGCGAACCGAATCCGCTCTCCGGCCTACCGTACCATGTTCGATCGTCTATTAATAATATTTTGTTGTATGTTTGCATATTGTAGAGTAATTTTCTACACACAAACCTTCATAGCTACCAGTTAGGGCTCCTGCAGACGAACGGCAGTGCCATCTTCAAGCGTCGATGGCTGCCGTCAATGACATTCCACGGTGTTCGTTAGCGCGTCGAAAGCACGCGCCAACGTGTCGGCGGCAGCCGTTGACGTTTGTCGACGCTTACAGTTGGCACGTGCCGTTCGTCTGCATGAGCCCTAATTGTTATATAGTTTTTCAGCCCATTCCTCTTTTTCCGAATTGAACTGCAAGATTTTGCTGCTATAAATACTGTAGGTAATTATAATCTAATAATGTAAGTATAAAGCTATGCGGCAAGCTGAAGACAGGGAGCAAATGGCGCTAATTAGGGGAGGGCTACTTCCAGCAATGGACTAGTATAGCCTGATGATTATGATGATGATGATAAAGCTATTTATGAAATGTTTTGTTTCAGCGAGGTGCGTTTATTGAACGTGAAAGATTATGTAGCAAACAACCATTTGACCGTATACGCTGGAAATTTTGCTAGATACGGCGAACTTTAAGACCGAACGATATTATTTGTCCCGTCCAGTGCAGAGACAAGCGACTTCTTTATGGAAAAAAGCATAATTTTTTTACAAGTTTAACCCTAACTCTAAGCTCTTACTACATATAAGGAACAAATTTCAAAATTAGAACACTTACCTACTTTTTAATAATTACCTACTTGGAAAACTGGCTGATTTGGTGACTTTAAAAAATGGAAGCATTGCTGGTGCCGAAGAACATGTAAGTATGACGTCAGCATTTCCTCTCTGTAGTATGTACTGTATCTTTGTAACTATCTTGTTTCTTTTTTCCTGGTCCACAATATAGAATATTCTTTATGTTGTCTTGTAATATTCTATATTTATTTATATTGTAAACTCCGATTCATCTAAAACACTCCACAAAGGTACTTTAAATAATCTGCGATTACATTTGTTTTACCACAGCTTAGACTGTTGAGAGTTCTCGAGAATCGGGATTTTATTAATAAGACTCAGGGTATAATCAGGTTGAAATAAGTTTAAAATGTCAGTAGTTTCAAATGAAATCAAATCAATAAGTGTTTTATCCAAAATTGGATAGAAACCGCGACTTAACGCACGTTACAAGTTAAACTAGGTGTCCATTTTAAAATCTACCTAATTTTGGACAATTAATGGACAACAAAACTCCAAACTTAGTCTTTTTACAGTCATTGAAAGAGTTTACATAATTATTCTAAGACCACATTGTCAATCAAACTTTCGTTCGTTTGATTTTCTAGTGTCTATACGTTGTGTCACATTTTTCAAATGTAGTTATATATGAAACGGATCAAATCGCGATTATTTATTAGGTAAAACGTAATTATCTCATTTCCCGACGTTTCGGCACCGTTACAGTTGCCGTGGTCTCGGGTAGACTGAAGTGGCGAGTAACGTCGTCCGAAACGTCGGGAAATAAGGTTATTACGTTTTTCCTAATAAATAATCGCGATTTGATCCTACCTCCCTGAGGAAGATATAGGACTATGGCCTATATCTTCCTCAAGGAGAAGACCTGTGCCCCTCGGTGGGGACGTAATGCGTTGATGATGATTGCTCATAATAGCTGTCACAATGACTTAGAATGACAAACACTACAATCTATAATATATCACACGATTACTAGCTGTCAAAAATATCCTATTGAAGGACGGAGTTCTGTTGTGCCTTGGCAAGGACCGTTACAGTTGCGTGTTTCGCACCTCTTGGCGTTTAACCTGCTGGCAAAGTAGCTATATTTAATTATTAGCTGGCTTGCAAAGTTTCGGAGGAATTACCTACGTGTAGCCTTACAAGTGGAACCCACTAATTTTCACCAGTATCGTGATTTAATATTCCACCGAGCAATAGCTTAGTTACATGCGAAGTAAATTAGACACTAACCTACTTATTTTTACGAGAAAATTAAATTTATTTAGCAAGCACGAATTTCGAAGTTTGATTTTTCCTTATTTCAGTTAAAGACCTGTGTGCCTGAATTTATTAAGCAAATCTGTAATAAATAGACCAACAGTCCTTGCAATTGAGCTTTTTTTTTGGTTTATTGACTTTACATGGTTTATTGTCCAAATTCCTCCTGGGTGGAGCTAAGAGGCCATCCACAATGCTTCGCCATCTCGTTTTGTCTTATGATGCACCCAAGCTCAGCTACTGTTGAGTGCCGCCAACTTGGTAACCTAGACACGTTCTAGACCCGTATCGGCGGAAATAAGGATATCATGTCCTGGTAGGGCGATGATGGATCTTTCATCGTGCTCTGCATGCACTCAGGAGGACTTAATGGTTACAAGTGATAAAGCAGTCACTGTCGCAAAGTTCAACTGTTTAGTAGACTTTGATAAAAATTGTTTTCCCATCGACAAGTAAGAAGAAGAAGGTAACCTAGGTTACCTTCTTCTTAGCTGTAGGTTAGGTCACTTGCATTTGGGAGCCTGAGGATGCCTCGTGTTAGAGGCGAAACGCGTCGCGTGTTTTCTCACACAAGTATTGGTGTTGGTGGTGGTGTGTTCGTGTCTTGCTTCTGCTTGAAAAAGTGGGAGGGAGGGCGGTGCATTAGCTAGCCGCATGGTGCTTGTGGGATTTTTGGCGGAATTCAGCAAAGTAATTTTAACTTTTTAATGCTGTAGGTTAGGTTGTCTAGACAAGTCCGCTAGCAGTCAAGTTTAGACGGTGTGTCGATGTAATTGTTGCTAAACCGACGTATTTACTGCGTATAGTCATCGATTTCATCGATAGTTTATCCAGATTTCGTGAGACCATGTAAATAAATAATAGTAGATTAGTAGCCAAGGGCTGTAAGGCATCAAATGCAGCCCGAGATATTTAGGCGCACGAGCGCAGCGAGGGCGCCTATAGTTCGAGGGTACAATTGGTGCTTACACCCGAGCTAACTAATCTGCCGTCCTAACGAGTGCAATAAGTAGAGATTCTGGTCAAATTGACTTAAGACCATATCCGTAATCAGAAAAATTTCGCTTTAGACGTCTTTTTTGTATCTCCAGTAGTTGCGGTTCTGTTGGTTATCATAACTGCAATATCTAATATTACGATTTGTAGGTAGCTAATCATAACCGAAATATCTTGAGTTATGACTTTGATAGCTTTGATATTTTGTAATATTACATAAAATAACCGCAATAAGCCCAGTTATTGCACTTATGACATTACATTTTATAATTTTGTGGCACATTTACTAGTCATAAATGCAACAAGTAAGGGTTATTGCAGTTATCATAAGGAAACTTAATACTTAAAATGTATTCTAGCTTACTTCTTCTTTTAAGCGTGTCGGAAGCGAAAGGATCTAGCTTGACACTATTATTCTGACACTATTATACTATACAGTTTAAAAATGGAATACTTAGGAAATCTTTATTTTCTAAAATTGAACTTGGTTACTGAATACTGGCAGTCTATATGACGGTATAGGGAAGAGCGGGTGATCGTGTTCTTTCACTATAAAGTGAAATTTCCCGCCAGGCAGATCGTATGCCTGGGGACGGCCGGTCCTACTAATGTTAGTCGGACATTATATTTATTGTACGAGTATGTCATTGAAAGACTTTGATTGCGCGATGCAGGAATGTTGGAGTTTGTAGTGCGCGCGCCGAGTTGACATACCTATGCTCACCACATCGGCAAAAAGGTGATATGCATCCACATTATGCATCTTTCTATTGAAACAAAATAAAACAATTGGATAGCGCTACGTTCTTGTTATGCCAGTTTGAGATGACGCGTGTTTCCCTTTTCGTACGTCTTGAATATGGGTGATTATTAATTAATAACCAAGCCTGAATGCTTAGAAGGAACATTGCAACTTAAGTTTAGCCTCCGCGTGGCAACGGCCCGAGTTTAAATACTTTAGAAATTAATTAGGGATCGTCTGCAGAACACCTGCATCCGCTTTATTTTTGGTTTGCGGAAATACGACCATGTGTCTGATTTCCGCGCCAGGTTGAAGTGGCTTCCTATTCGAGATCGTAGAAACCTTCGAATTCTCTGCACTCTCTACTCTATCCTCAACGACCCCAACACTCCTCAATATCTTAAGACTCAATTTGCTTTTTTATCTTGCACACATAGCAGAGAACTCCGTTCCTCCCAAAATCTTCTTCTTTATACACCCTCTCACCATACTGGTTTCATCTCTAGCTCTTTCTGCGTCTCAGCCGTTCGTCTCTGGAACGCCCTGCCTGATAATATCCGTAAAGCCCCATCTCGAAATTCTTTCAAAGCTCTTGCCCGGGAACACTTCCTCGAGAAGTGCTACCCCAAACTCCCTTAGCCACTCCTTATGTGAAGAGTCTTTCCGATGTATGTCCTCCCTATTCATTATATTTAGATTTCATATGTAAGGTAATTTATATGGTATTCCTTGTCTCTTACAGTGTGTACATATCATATGTATTTTATAGTGATGTTTATGTGTATATATATATATATATATATATATACATAAACATCACTATAAAATACATATGATATGTATATTTAATATATACGTTTAGTGTATTATATGTGTAAGTATATAATAATGTGGAAGGTTGTCTTTTTCCTTTTTTTTTTGCACGCCTGCCATGTTTTCGTTCTACCTCCTGCGGTTGACTGGTAGAAAATGCTTATGGCATTAAGTTCGCCGCATTGTACAATTTTATGGTGCAATAAAGTATTAATAATAATAATAATAATAATAACCTACTAACCTACATACTTTTGGTAAAAAAAAATCTTTCAACAAACAAGATTTTGCACTATTACTTTTTAGTTTGGTCCACCGACTCCTGAATCGGGCGGACGTGGGTTCGAATCCCGGCATGTAGGTACCAATGACTTTGTGTTCTAAGTTATGCACATTTGTGATGCTATACTCGTGGCAGCAATACCACTCGCTAACGGTAAAAGAAAACATCGTGAGGAACCCTTAGTGTCTAAGGTGTACAACTACCGCGTAGTCACGCGTGGTAATTAATCCCATACTCTCTCTCTGAGAGATGACCTGCAGTACTGCAGTACTACGGATTATAGGCTACATAAAAAAGTTAAATTCAACCAATTTCGTAACGTACAAAATCTTTATATCTCACACACCTGAGGGTCACCTCTCCTCTAGCGAAAGGAATAGTTCGCAGTACTAAAGTATGAACGTATAAAGTATAGACTAAGCACATTAAAGAATAATATATTAGTCCAGTCCATCCAAATGTTGTCTGGAAGAGATCACTTTTAGTGATAAGGCCGCTGTTTGTATTCTTAGGTTAAGAAATATCTGTGTAATTTCCATTTTTATGTACAATAAAGTGTTCTCTATCTATCTAATATGCCTAGTACCAATAAAGGTATGAGTCTCAAACTTGCTATCTTTACATGGCCATATCTACAAGGCACATTTTTTAAGTTATATTGTATTGGATTCAGAACCCTCAGGTCGCAAGCTCGACTCGCACTCGGAATTTTTTCATTGCAAAACCCTAGCTCGTCCCACGGAGCCCCTAAGTAAACAACAGCGCCATCACCTCATTAAAACAACTAACCACACGGTTGTTTTACTTTTTAATTGCACCAGACAGCAACGTCGGAGGGGCTAGCTAGCAAATCCAATTTTTCGCCCCCGCTCGGGGAACTCTGGCGAATATTTCGGCCGGCCATCGCGCCTAGGGCGAATCGTTCGCGCGGCTGGAGTGGACCAAGTTGAAACCGCGGAGTGTTCTGGGCCATTCCAGTATGCCCCTTTCTCTCTAACGTCGAAATCGGGAATGTGGTTTCAAACTGTCGCAAACATGGGATCCGGTTATCAAGAAGTGTTCGAGTGGAAAAAAGTCGCATGGCCTATCGTCCGACGTGTGTCCGACATTGTCAGTGTAGTGTGTCGCAACCCTAATAGTGCTTTGTGGTGGCTGATTGAGAGTAGTCCGAAACCTCATCAGCCGAAGATGCGAACGGGTGCCAGCCATCAGTCTTCTCGTGACCACGATGACTGTAACGTCGTCGAAACGTAGAGGTAAAATAGCAAAAAATTACTACGCGATTAAGCCCCGAAAATATTCTATCTCTAACGTTGACTATTCCTCGTCATCGTCGTCAGGCTATTTTTGTACACTGCTGGACATAACCCTCCCCTAATGAGCGCCATAGCGCCCTGCCTCCAGCTTGCCGCATCCAGCATCTGCCTGCAGTTTTTCGCAGATCGTCATCCCACCTGGTCGGAGGGCGTCCTACACTACGTTAGCCGAGTCGCGGTCTCCACGCAAGAACACGTTTACACCAAGGGTTGACTATTGCTGAGAGCAGAAAGCGAGGCGAGGACGAAAATAAGTGGAGTGTGGGAGACCTAAGTCCAGCATGATTGATATGAGATCTCTACTCCCCAAGTTAACCTCTGCGAATCAGGGCGAAATCTGGTCGGACTCTTCCGACAAATAGCCTGGTAAGTTTATGCGGATATGAGACTTGTTATTGAGAACATATAGCTGTTGAGACCTGAAAAATATTTGGTGAAATTGCCATGGAACGCAGCGTATGACACACCAGCTCGATGGACCGCCAACCTGAAGCAAATTGCTGACAGTGGCTGCATGATCATGGCCGAGGACAGAGGGAAGTGGCTTGCCTTGGTGAAGACTTGTGTCTAGCAGTGCATTGGTGGTAAGACCTGAAACTGTTTTTTTCAGTACCTAATCAATAAAATCATCTTCATTAATAAAAAGCTTTAAAGGATGACTGAGGTCAGAAATAAATGTTTTTCCTTGCGGGAAGTTTATTGTCCAGCGGAGGACGTGCTCATTGATGGAAAGAGATATCGACTAGAGGTCACGAACTTACAAACCCAATGTAAGAGCGACACCATCTCGCTGGCCAGATGATCTGAAGTAGATTGCTATATTCAGCGACTAGGTGATGATGGCCGAGAAAAGAAGGCGAGCCTGTTTGCCAAGGCCGGATGGGTGGAGGCTTACAAGACCTGGTCTTACTGTCAGAAGTTTTCAAGCCGTCCTAAGGCCTCTGACTTAGCTTAACCACTGCCACCTATCGATGGCAGCCGGAACCAACTGCTCAACGTACCTAGGGAAGCACGGAACCGCTCGGAAAAATACCACAAGCGTTCGTCATAGACGGTCATCCATCCTTTCACTGAATGCGCCCTATGTTGCTTAACCTTCATAACAACTGAAGATCGTTTAGGCAGCCGTGGCTACGAGCGATTCGTGTCAACCCCCACTGAAAAATTAGATTTTTCATCGCATTGGAAAGAACCTAGAATATACCATGGCCTCCGGGTTGGCGAGCCGCCATTACACGCGTTATTTGATAAAGCTCAGGATAATGAAATTTCGGTGTTAAAATTTTCCGACGAATATTATAGTGACGAGCTGTTGTTGGTAAGTAATAATTATTTACATTTACGAGTATTTCATTTGATTAAGAATAAAAACGTAATAATATTAGAATATTAGACTATATTATTTTTAATGCATTAACTCGTGCTAAGGACACTCTTAAAAACCTATTTAGAGGCTAAAAATTCCACCTGTGCCGGGATTTGAACCCGCGACCTCTGGCTATCCGTGCCAGATAGCCTGAGGGCCAGAGGCCCAGATAGCCTGGCACGGATAGCCAGAGCTATCCGTGCCAGGCTATCTGGGCCTCTGGCGACCGCTGGGTCGCAGGTTCTAATCCCGGCATGGGTGGAAATTTAACCTCTAAAGGTTTTTTAAAATTTGAGACTAGTCAAGTAACTAATCAGAAAAAAATCAATTCAATTTATTTATTTCAGATAATTAGTACATGTTTACATTTCAAATTATAATATTTACGACGGTACTGATACGAAACGGAAACGGTGAAACACTTGTTCATTCAATTGTGTTGAAGAGTATTTATTGTAAGTTTCAAGAAAATTAGACAACATTCTTTATAGCTGCCATACACATGTTGGCAACCCCTTTCGGTCCCATAGGGGTTGCCTACATTATAGATAGACCCAGTGTGCTAAATTTCAGCTTCCTAGGTCCAACGGCTTGGGCTGGGCGTTGATGAGTGAGTCAGTCAGTCAGAACTTTGAATTTTTTTATAAAGATTTTTAATATCTAGCTTCCTTGTTAAGGTATTTTTCTACCTTTATCGATGTAATCAATCTTTCTTCTTCTTCAGGCTATATTAGTCCACTGCTGGACATAGCTCTCCCCTAATGAGCAACATAGCGCAAGGTTGTTCCATCATTGGGGTGTAATACCCATAATCCCCACGCTGGGCATGCGGGTTGGGGATCGATCAATCAATCTAACACTACAACAAGTTGACAAGTAACTACGAGTATGTGATCGCATCGAGGATACGTATTTATTGCGTATTTATTCTATCTTTACCATATATGTATATATAATATATATATAATTTATATTTCATATTTAAATACAAGTACATTATAATATCCACGTTTATTTGTTTTTATATGAATATGCACAGATGTATTATTATATTAATTGACACGAAGTTGGTAGAACTATAAAGCAATATTTTTATTATGTTTATACAAGTCTATTATTATGTTGACTGTATTTATTGTTATGTGGAATGTATTTATTATACTGTTTTATGTATTTATTACTTTGTAACAGGCCACGCCGCGCTCTGGAGCACTTAGGGCTTTCGGCACTGACTGAAAATCAGCGCTGAGGGTTCACGCCCCCAGCACTATGCTGAGTCAGTTGCCATTTGCAGGAGCAGAGACACACCGCGACAAAGTTTGAAATGTTTGTTTTTTTTTCTTTTTTAGTTATTTTTGCTGTCAACTTTTGTCTTTGTATTTTAATTTAATTTGTGTGTAACTGTTGTTGCAATAAATATTTTTCTTTCTTTCTTTCTTTCTTTCAATCTTAGAAACCTTGAAACAGCAGACATATTATGAACCTTTACATTCAGGCAGTATATTCAGTTATATTACGGGTAACTTCGCACCCAAAACTGATATGAATAGAATGGATATCGACTGGGCTTCTTTTTATAAGTCATGAACTAGATACCTTGTAAAACCCTAAATATATCTCGTATAATCCTTTGTTTCTTTGTTAAGGTATTATATAACAATGAGCTTGTTAGCAGAAGTCGGTAGCTAAAACTCAAATAAGTTTCATTCGACTAAAAACCTCAAGCTGCGGTCGTGCGTGGGGGCAGTTTCCAAATAGATTTATCGACGTACCCCCGCCTGACCCGACGGCTAAATAAGTTGTGTTTGTACACAACTACTTAATAAAATGGGACCTACAGAAGTTCCGCCCCGCCTAGGGCTATCAAATTATTATATGACAGCCATTTGCCGCAATGGACAGCCATATTGAGCTTTGAAAGGCGCGTGGCGGCCAGTCAACAATGACTGTCTCAGACCAGCCTTTATATTACTTAAATCCTGAACGATTCCAAACGTCTGCCAAATTAGTATGGAATCGCTCAGGATGTGGTGATGTGGCGCTCGTAATAAAGCCGCAGTATTGTCCACTGTCCTGTGATATATATAGAATTTACAAACATATAAATGACAGTCATTTGCCGCATTTGAAGGGCATTGGGCAGACAATGCCCGTCAAATGCGGAAAAATATTTGTCTCCGACAAGCCACTATACTACGCGCATCAAAACCTGCGCAATTTCAAACGTCTAATTGTCAAATAGGACGTGGTGTAGGACGCCCTCCGAGGTGGCATGGGATGACGATCTGCGAAAAACTGCCGGCAGATGCTGGATGCGGCAAGCTTAAGACAGGGCGCTATGGCGCTCATTAGGAGAGGGATATGTCCAGCAGTGGACTACCATATAGCCTGAAGAAGAAGAATTGTCAAATAAGTATGCAATTTGACACACGATTGCAATGCTGACCGCCACTGTCCTGTGATATGCATAGAATGAGAAAAAAATACATTGTATGGTTGTACAATGTATTTTTTTGCAGATGGAAATATTTATTTTATTTCGCGGCCTCGGATCTCATCTGAGTCGATTATGTGACAGAATCCAATTGACATTTTGCTAAAAAGTGTTATAAGAGAAGATAATTATTGCTTCCGTGCTTCGCAAGGCACGTTATGCCGGCTTCGGTTTAACGCGCGCTGGTGCCGGCTGTCATGTAATGACAGTTGTTAAACCATGTCAGAGGCCTTGTGGGCGGCCCGCCACTGTCTTCGGATTGTAATCCTCCAACCCAGAATGGCCGCCGTGGTGGAGTATGACCTAACCTTCCTGCGATACAGCAAGTGATCCGTGCCCCAGCAGTGGGGATGTACATAGTTGATTTCATATCATCATATCGAGAGAAGATATGTTTTTTTCTATTAATCGCGCTAATAAAACCACAGGGCAGGCACTTAAATTGAAAACGAAAATAAGCTACCACGGATAATCTCTTGAGCCTCTTGTCCAATGTCTGAGTAATGAATCTAGTGATGAGCCTTTTGTAACTTTTCGTAACTATAATGATCCTAACTATTTACTCGTAGTCTGAAGGGTACATACACATTGGAAAACCAATAGGTCCATAATGAGCACTGACTTTGAAACAAAATAGCCGAAAGGTGAGTAGGGTCCAGACATGTGTAGTTTACCCTAGTAATTGGAGGCGGATTAATTAATTGATACTGGAGGTTTTAATAGCTTAAACTTTATGCTTGAATTACTTAATTCATACCTAATTACCTATCATTTTAAGGTATAATATACCTACCGTACCTATCGAACAAAAACATTACAGAACTAACATATTATGTTAAATATAAGTTGTGCATACGTCGACCAAATAAGGGACAAGAGGGAGATAATAAGTATCCAAAACCGGCGTGTACCGTGTGCTCTCAACGTCTAATGAATGCACGCACATGGCCGGTATCAGGTCTTGGATATACCACAGAATACATAATGATACAGATAATGTATGAATCAGGCGTTACTTTGCGGAAATCCATAATAGCACACAAGTATTGACGTCGGTGTTGGTGTGTTCGTGTCTTGCTTTTGCTTGAAAAAGTGGGAGGGAGGGCGGTGCATTAACCAACCGCATGGTGCTTGTGGGAATTTCGGCGGATTTTAGCAAAGTAATTTTTCACATGTTAATGCCAATGGTACAGACTTAAAGTGTAGTGACAATACCGCAAATATTGTAACCATGCAAATATCTCTTTAGTAAATAAGTATCTTTGTAGCTTTATTTAAATTAAAGCCATTCCAAACCAAAAGTTTTTTTTTACTTAGTCGCCACCAGACAGACGTTCGAGTGGCGGGTTTATTTGTGGATTTAGGCAATTAACCTCTCACTTTTTAATTGTGAAACATCAGGAAGTAGAGGGTTATTCCAGCGTTAAAAATATAAATGTTGGGATGGTTGGGCCTTCAATAAGGGGAGCCGACGGCTGACCTCAAATAATCAGGGCACATGAAGAAGAACATTATACTCCCGTACAACATCTTCAGTGGCTGGAAACCAGCGCCGTCCGGGGCTGACTCGGGTCAGCACCAGCTGAGCCACTACCTATTGCCTTATTTTATAATACTACATAATACCGGGTGACCGTCCCGTGACTACCTCTAGTGGCATTTTTCCGAGCGCTTCCGTGCCTTGCAAGACACGTTTAGCCGGTAGTGCTGGCTGTCACATAATGGCAGTCGTTAGGCCACGTCAGAGGCCTTGTGGGCGGCTTGATAACTTCTACAGTAAGGCCCGCCACTGTCTTACAATCCTCCACCAACCCGGGCTTGGCCCCCGTGGTGGAGTATGGACCTTTCTGCGTTGCAGGAAGAGACCCGTGCCCCAGCAGAGAGAACATACATGGGTTGATAGCGAAGGGAAGCAAAATAAAAAAAAAGAAACATTAAAAACCGATTGCATTGTGTAATGATTCGTGAACTCGTGCAGGAGACGCGGCTATAGTCTACGAGTACTATTGACAGTTGTGTGACTAATGCCCGGTTTCAAATCGGACGAAAACCGTAACTGCACCATATCGTTGGGCATACATTAATATGCCCAACATATAATACAAGGGTTGATATCGATATATCGATAATACCACAACCTAGGTTTAAGTCTTATTTTGTTTTTAGTTGTTTTATGATGAGGCAATAAATTTTTACTACTACTCTGCCAATCGTTGGTCATATTTTACTCCCATCGCCTGTCAAAAGCTAAATTCAGCACAGAGGCGTCTGGGCCCTGCATGCGGCTAGCTAATTGGGTCACATCACTTGGCACGTCATGTTCACGCGGTAGATGTGGGCTTATCGCAGGCTTGCATTTACGATCACGATATGAAAACTGTTGGTATGGGTGGCGCGTTTGGTTTTCGCAACTTGACATCTCGATTACGGATGAGCCGACTTTTGGATAATTTGAGTTATTTCTGCCACTCTAACTCCTCTAGGAAGGCCGGCAGGAATACTAGCTAGATCTAGCTGCCTCTAGCTGATATATGCTATGACAAGACATAGACCAACATCACATTAAGTAATACAAACAAATGAGAACGAACCGTTCAGTGTGAAGTTGCCCGGGATTGAATATCGATCAATCACTACTCGTATTGTTGAAATTTCAGAACTAACTATTTCATTTTCAAATTTAATTCGTTGTTGGATACCAACTGATACCGACACGTATTTCCGATATAAAAGAAGTGTAATGCGTTATGTTTCTTAGAGTTACTGAGGAAATAAATTTATTCAAACATATTTTTATCTTCAACCATAACACACATACATACATACATACATACATACATACATACATACATACATACATACATACATACATACATACATACATACATACATACATACATACATACATACATACATACATACATACATACATACATACATACATACATACATACATACATACATACATACATACATACATACATACATACATACATACATACATACATACATACATACATACATACATACATACATACATACATACATACATACATACATACATACATACATAACCTTACGCCTGTATCCCAGAGGGGTAGGCAGAGACCAGGGACTGCCACTTGCCACAGATCCCGGTGATCCTGACAGATCACCTACACTTCATCAACTTTCATAAGTCGTTGCATGCACGCACGCCGGTTCCGGTTACTTTTTATCATTCCTTTAGCTATACATCTATCCCCTATTTGGTCTTAAACAAATAAACTCGACATTCGGAAATTGAGATAAATAATAAGATTACTTGTGAATATTTTTAGAACGACTTCTCGTGTGTCTTGGAAAACCATGAGGGAGGCTAATGCCCCGCAGTGGATACTGATGATGATGATGAATCATTTGATTAAGTAAATTACATAACATAACATAACATTTACATACAGGCACATACACTGCTTCTGGCCCCACACTAGGATACCCTGTGTCGTGGGAACTAGAAACAACGACATCACAAACATGTAAACATCCAAGGCCTGGGTTTTTTTTTGTTCCCAGCCGGGATTCGAAACCGGGACCTCTTGCATGGTAGGCAGACGCGCTACCGCTACGCCACAGAGGTCGTCAACACAAGTACACAACTGCCATTTTGAAACCTCCCACATTTTACGGTGCACATTGTTGGTGGCCCCCATGGTAACGTAATTCCACGATAACGTTAAACTTCTGATAGACCCATCGTGTTATTAAGTGACGGGTGCTTGTGTGGGCACGGCTTTAAATTTAATTAGCGTAACGAGCCGTTTGATTGGGATAACTGCTGGTAAGAGTATACGGCTTCAGCTTGAAGCAACAATTGATTCAGATTTGCTCTAGTAGATTCAATTGATTCAAATTCGCGGTTTTCGGTCATGGGATAGCGCTGTTGCTTCGAAACCTTCTTCCGTATCCAAAGGGTGTAACGGGACCCTAATACTCCGCCGCCGCTGTCTGTCTGTCTGTCCGTCCATTCGACCTTTAAAGAGCTCTATCTTTGGAACCGTAATAGGTAGCAAGTTGAAGATTGTTCAGAATATGTTTTGTTACGGTATAAGATAAGATAAGAATATTCTTTATGACCAGGGAAAAACAAACAAAAAATAATTACAAAGATACAGTACAATTGGCGGCCTTATCGCTTAGAGCAATTTCTTCCAGACAACCTACGATGGAGAGTTGCTGAAGGTTGGAGAGTTGTTGGTATACTACCAACCAAAGATACATTTTTAAAAACAATAAAATTTAGGGGGGTCATCATACAACAAACGGTACCCTCAGTTCTGTTCGCCATGTTTTTTTTATAAGACGTAATCATAGATTTTTTTCAAAGTAACGAATTCACATTCTTGCAAAAGCATGAAAACACCAATACTGGGGCCAGACATACCGACAGCACCCATTTAACACGGAATGTGAAGTTCCAGTATGGTTATCTACATACATACACCTACCAAAACTCACTACTGTATCCCAGGGGGGTAGGCAGAGAGCAGGGTGAGTCGATATCAACCCTTGTTGGTATGTCCCCACTGCTGGGACACGGGTCTGCATCGCAGACAGGTTAGGCCATACTCCACCGCGGGGGCCAAAACCAGGGGTAGGTGGATTGTATGACAATTGTGGGCCTTACTGTCAGAAGTTATCAAGCCACCCTTAAGGCCTCTGACGTGGCTTAAAGTCCGCCATTACATGAGAGCCGGCACCAACGGCTTAACGTGCCTTGCGAAGCACGGAAGCGCTCGGAAAAAATGCCACTAGCGGTAGTCACGGGACGGTCACCCATCAACACACCTGACCGCGCTTGTTTTTGCTGAATTCAAGTAATCGATCCCAATCACTCGGCTCTACTAGGCCACGAACCCTTTGCGGTAGAGTGAGTCTGCCTGACAAACGTTTTCAGAACTCCACTCCAACTCCCCAAGATTAGCTGGAGAAAATATCTCACAGAGATGAGCTCGCCTTTGAACATGTATATTTAATCTTATGCCATGTATTGTCTTATCGTATGCAATAAAATCCGGCAGCCTCTGGAGTAAACGTGTTCTTGAGTGGATACCGCGACTCGGCAAACGTAGTGTTGGACGCCCTCCGACCAGGTGGGACGACGATCTGCGAAAAACTGCCGGCAGATGCTGGATGTGGCAAGCTGAAGACAGGGCGCTATGGCGCTCATTAGGGGAGGGCTATGACCAGCAGTGGACTACATAATATAGCCTGAAGAAGAAGAAGATGCAATAAAATATAATAATAATTCGCTCCATCAACATTCATTTTTGAAATGAAATGAAATGAAATGAAAAGGTTTTATTCAAAGTAGCACAGAAACTGCGGCTTAATGAACGTTACAATTCAAACTAGGTGTCCATTTCAAAATCTAGATCATTTAGGAGAAAAAATGGACAAAAAAACTCCTAACTTAGTCTTTTCAAAAGTCCTTAATTAACATAGTTTACATAATTATTTTTGAACACAGAACTCATACATTGTACTGGCTTTCATTCCAGACCTCATTGTCATCTAAATAATCCTTTATGTTATAGTAGCCCTTTTGGCACAAAGTGTGCTTAACATATTTTTTGAACCGCGATTCAGGCAAGCTTAATATATCTTCAGGGATTTTATTATAGAAGCGTATACAATGCCCCATGAAGGATGTATTAACCTTTGCCAGCCTAAATAGTGGGAACAAAAGTTTATGTTTATTTCTAGTATTTACATTGTGTTGGCTACCTAAAGTTTTAAAGTTACTGATATTTTTCCTAACGTACATAATGTTTTCATATATATACTGACTGGCAACTGTCAGGATGTTAGTTTCTTTAAAGAAATCTCTTAACGAATCTCTACTACCCAGCCTATAAATGAATCTGATCGCTCTCTTCTGCAAGACGAAGATGGTCTCAATGTCTGCTGCCCGTCCCCACAGTAGTATGCCATAGGACATAAGACTATGGAAGTAACTAAAATAAACAAGCCTAGCAGTTGCGACGTCAGTTAGTTCCCTAATTCTTTTGACTGCATATGCTGCTGAACTAAGCCTATTTGCTAATTTTTCTACATGAGGACCCCATTGAAGCTTTGCATCAATTGTGATACCTAGGAATACAGTTTCATTCACAAGGTCTAATTTGTCATTCCCCAGTAAAACATTGCTGTCTACCGTTTTGACATTTGGAAGAGTGAACTTTATACATTTCGTCTTTTTTGAATTTAACAATAAGTTATTAGAAGTAAACCAATTTAGTACCCGAGAGAGAGCATTATTTGTATTGTCAAGGTCATTTTCTTGTCTCTTAATTTTAAAAATAAGAGACGTGTCATCTGCAAATAATACTATCTCTGACATATTTTGAACCATGAACGGCAAATCATTTACATATACGAGGAAGAGGAACGGCCCCAAAATCGATCCCTGTGGCACTCCTATCCTGACCTCTGACCCTGAAGATTTAGTTCTATTTATATCAGCTCTTTGAACTCTCCCTTCTAAATATGATGTTATAAGTTTTAGGCTATTCCCGTTTATACCATAGTGCTTTAATTTTAAAAGAAGTGTTTTATGGTCAACGCAATCAAATGCTTTCGACAAGTCACAGAATACGCCTATAGCATCCTTGCGCTCTTCCCATGCACTAAATATATGTTTAACTAACATGACGCCGGCGTCCGTTGTAGAGCGCCCTTGCGTAAAGCCGAATTGCTGACCATGGAGAAGTTGATAGTCATTGAAATGTGTAAGCAGCTGACCTAGAACTATCTTCTCGAATATTTTACTCAAAACGGGTAGAACTGAGACTGGTCTGAAATTTGTGGGATCTTGCTTATCACCGCTTTTAAATAAAGGAACGAGCCTACTATATTTCATTAGATCAGGGAATATACCCTCATCTAAACATTTGTTAAAGATTTTGGCTAAATGGGGTGCTAGGGTATCGATTACTGAGCTAACTACTATTACTGACATACCCCATAAGTCCTCAGTTTTTTTAAGCTTTAGCTTTTTAAACGATTTAATCACGGTATGGGCTTCAATATAGTCGAACGAAAAATCGTGATGGCATGGGGGGACATTGTCTTTCAAAATACTTTCAGCAAGAGCTGGAGAAGAGTCTAAAGGAGCTGTCGTTACAATTGGAACATTTGTAAAGAACTGTTCAAAAGCCGTAGCAATGTCTTCATTTGAGGTTATTAATTTATCATCTATTTTAAGTGAAAGTTCGCGATCTCCTGATTTGGATTTACCGGTTTCCTTATTTATAATAGCCCAAATTGTTCTGGATTTATTAGACGATTGAAGGATTTTTGATTTTATATGCTCACATTTTGCTTTGTGGCAGACGGCCTTAAATAATTTTGAATATAGTTTAACATACTGTATAAAACTGGGGTCATATGTGTATGTTTTTTTCTCATATAGCGCATATAGTGTGTCCCTGCTTTTTCGGATGCCGGCAGTAGCCCATTCACTAAATGCTACTTTATTTCTTTTTGATGATAACTTTTTTAATTTAAAAACTTTTTCAAAACTACCTGAAACAACTTTGAATAAATCTCCATAATGAGCATTTGCATTAAGGGTCTTATTATTTTGTGTAGGTAAGCTACTTTGTATGTAATTTCTAAATAATTCCATCTTTTTTGCTGTAATGGGCCGATAAATTATAGCTTGCTCCTTTTTTTTAAAATCTGCTTCAAAGTGGACAATTTGACCATTGTGGTCTGACTTTAAGCAAGTTACTGTAGAACAATGCGAAAATTCACAGTCGCAGAATACATTGTCAAGACAGGTGGCTGTGTTTTCGGTAATCCTAGAAGGCTCTAAGAAAATATTAACTAAATTAAAAGACTTGAAAATAAGTTTTAATTTGTTATTTAAAACGGAGTCTACCAGCAAGTCTATATTAAAATCTCCACATACTATAACTTTCTTGCTACTACTTGAAGCTACCTTTAAAACATCCTCTAGTACGGATTCAAATAAACTGTAGTCACTGGCGGGGGGCCTGTATACGCTTACTACAATATGCTTAGCCAGTTCAACACATGATAGTTCTACAACTTTTTCAACAGAAAGTCTGCTAATATCTTTTCGTTCTTTATACTTCAAACTACTATTTACTATTATTAAAGATCCACCATGCAATGCAGACTTTCTATTAAAGCAACTGGCTATTTCATAATTATTTACAGAAAAATTCATTTGGGACTCTAGTAGCCAGTGCTCAGTGACACAGAGTACATCTACTCTATGTTGTTCTAGAAATAACTCTAATTCTAGTAATTTACCAGAAAAACCGCCCTGTAAATTTTGATTAGCTAAGATAAGTTTTTTTAAGGGGGGCTTTTCTGTTGTCTGCGCTGATAGTTTAAATCAGCAGTCAAGCTTAACCTACTTATACTAGGTTTTTTCAAAACCTCAGAATACAGAGGTTTGAGTGTAGAACTTCTACAGTTAGCAACTTTAGTTGGTCCCTGTTTTATTGTCTCAACAATAATGGGGTCATAAATATTGAATGCCAATAATTTGGCAATCTGTCGTTTCGAAGAAAGAGGCACATGCATTGTGTCCCTAGTCAATATAAAGTTTCGAATAAAATTATTCGTATCAAAATATAATACTTTGTTTCGATGGCCAAAGGTCATATTAAACAATAGCCGATTTAACTTATCTAACCGGGCATTTTGTGTCTCTGACAGAGTTTTTGAGTAAGGGAAAGCGCAAATTACAATTTTTCTTGCTTGAAGAGCAACTATAGAATCAAAATAATTTGTCAAATCTTGTTGCTGTATTCCTGTGCTGTCCCCTATTAATAACACAACAGTAGTATTATTATCATACTCCTTACTAAGCATGCAGTTAACTATTTGCATGTAAGATGCATAGGGCATACATATATTTTCAACATGTTGTTTTAAGTTATTTTGTAGTCTACTGCCTAAACCTAAACCTAATTTATCTGAATAGATAATGGTTTTGTACTGGGTGTCATTGTCAGGAACTCGGTAGCTGGTGGGTCTAGACTGCGGCTGTGCATCCAGTATGGCATCAGGGGTCGGTGTTGCACTGCGCTGCTCGTTGACTGGAACTGAAGAGCTGGTCGGTCTATTAGGTGATACTCTAAGTCTGGCATCACAGGTGATTGGTCCACAGGTCTCAGCTGTCACATTCGGTGTTGCAGGCTGTCCACTTAGCTCGCCCCCATGCTGCTGTGTCATATCCAGCTGTAAAGTGGCTGGTATATTGGGCATGCTGCACGGTGGACATAAGCCTGGCTTCTTACTGCCCTTTTCACTATTCCGTGGTTGCATGGAGTTCTGCTGTAGAGGGGCTGTGTCTCCAATCACGGCTAATGGTGGATTTAAGGGTAGCAAGCTTGATTTGCCTTCTGTGTCTTCCAAGTCCTGGATAAAGTTGGACTCAATGCATTCCAGGTTGTTTTTGCTCAGTGCAATCAACTCGTTCATTGATGAAATGCAGTCACAGTACTGAGTTTGCATAGCTGAGTACTTGCAGGTGATGTCCAGCAACTGAAACTGCAGATCTTCAACTTGTAGTTGTAGTTCGGCCATCGCTAGTTCGTGGTCGACATTGTTGGTGAATAATTCCTTCTGACATTCGGCCATTTCTATTTCTAACCGCAGTTTTTGACGGTGAATGGGTATACTTTCTATACTCTTCCGGCTTCGTTTAACGAGTTTCTGAACCTTTTCTATGTACTTTTTTGTTTTAATGTACTTCTTAATTTTCCTTACACTGTTCATTTTTATACTGCTGCTACTACTGGCTGTAGTTAGGTCGACATTAGTCGCTGCATGGGCCTGTGAGATTTAAGGAAAAAACTATAATAAAAAAAAACTGCCTACCCTTCCGGGATAAAAGCGTGAGTTTATGTTAAGCTATGTTTTTCATTTAGCACTTACAAACTAACTAACTAACCTTTCGAACTAAAACAGAGGCATTACTCCGAAATAGTGTATATTTAGTGCAAACTGACTCACTGGTATAGGTTACTACACACTACTAACAGTGGTACAGAGTTCGATGCCGCTGGCGTTTTGATGTCTCAATCTGGGTCACTGAGTATTCTATACAGTTTACGAAATACAGTTTATTTCTTGTATTCACCTTTTTGTGCCCTAACCTTTGCCAGTATCTTCAATACCAAAGGATTACTGGAAAAAAAAATGTTTCTAGCACTAAGCACGCCCTTGTACATTTACTTAAGTAATTAGTGCAACAAAAAATTAAGTAAATAAATAACAATAATGAGTGATTTTGATGCGTAGTTCTTATAAAAAGTATTTTTTTTATTCACAGGTTAATCAACTGAGTTTCTGTGTACTGTGAATCTATTGTAACTACAATATACTCGATTAATAATAAAGATTAAAAATAAAAACAAAAACATATGATTAGAGGAAATTAATAAAGGATTGATCGTACTCAGAATATTTGAATAAACAGGAAATTAGGCGCCCATAAACCTTTTGACAGAAAATAATTTATAATTTCTTATGAATTTATTATTCTTAATTCTAAGCCCGCACAAACCTCAATTTGTGTCTTCTATGCGTATTGACAAAGTTCATAGCAATCCGGCGTGCCGTTTGAAAATTAAAACCAAACTACGTTAGTATGAGAATCACCCTATAACGGGCCCTCTGTAGAAAGTGAAGGAAATGTGCTGAATTTCCGTAAATATATTGTTAAAATCGCTCGTAGCCCCGGCTGCCTGAGTGATCTTAAACGATCACGAAGGTTAAGCAACATAGGGCGCGTTCCGGCTGAGGGTGACCATCTATGACTAACGCTAGAGGCATTTTTCCGAACGGTTCCGTGCTTCGCAAGGCACGCTAAGCAGTTGGTACCGGCTGCCGTCGATAGATGGCAGTCGTCTTACCAAGTCAGAGGCCTTAGGGCGCCTTAAAAACGTCTGACGGTAAGACCAACCACTAATCTTGCAAGTCTCCACCAATCAAACTTGCCCCCCGTGGTGGAGTACGGCCTATACCTTCCTCGGGGAAGAGATCAGTGTCCCTTGGTGGGGACATAATAGGTTAATGATGATGATACCGTTAGAGTTTTTGCTTTCTATTCCTTTTTGCATAGCTGTAAATTGAACGTCGCTGCCAACAGAAACAACGTGGAGTGAATATGTAGCTATTTTGGATGGAAAAAATAAACATGCGATGCTTACGAAGTAAGGCCTCAGGAGTCTGTTAATTACTACTCTCCAGGCCCAGTTAATGAAGCTGTATTTTGGGACTGGACAAAGTGTGGTCGGGAAAGTTTGCCCATTACCCTGACCGTCCAATCCTGCTGGGAGTTGGAGACTTGCAGGGACCACTGATAATACGGATGCTGACTGATTAAATTGTAGGTATTCGTACTGTAAATTAGATACCAAAAGTCATAATTTTTTTAAAAGAACGAACATGCCTGTCTCCAAGTTATGTCAATATAAAATAAGCCCGTAATTGGCCAAAGCCAAATCATATTTGTAACAGTGAATATTTATTAACTTGTGCTGTGGGTTTTGTAAATAAAATTTAAAAAAAAATAACATATTTTTTTTTATACCGCCAACACTACTTATCTTAGTAACTTCGTTAATAAATCATAGTTGTAGATATTTTTTTTTGGTTGCGGTACATGAAATACCAACAGTAACTAAACTGTATAGCACTAGGTTAAGTAGGTGTGTAGGTATTTTTAAAACTATGAATGTTGTGGTCATTAATTGTACATTGTACACTGCTTCGTTACTGTATAATAAGTCAATAATAATATTACTGGTGTAACTAATCTAACAATAACCCAAATAAACTATAAAAAATAAGGCTACAAAAAAATTAAATGAACGATCAGACTCAAAACACATTTTTTTTTTTCGTCTGATCGTCGGAGTTGGATCATGGGCTGGATAGATAGATATACATTATAATGTATTGACATGCTAAATATAGCATGCCAGGATAGAGTTGTAAATTACAATGTATTGGCTTGCTATACATAGCATGTCTATGAAAATAGTAGGTAAATTACCAAATTAGTGAAGTTTCTATGTTATTCTGTTTCTGTGTAGTGTTTTTTATACTTTCTGTGTCTTGAAATTATGTGAAATTTATTTTTTCAGTTTGACTCAAATTTAAAATACTTCTATTAATAGAGATGTGACGTAGTTGAGGTTAACTTACAGGTGGTATCTAAGGTACACTGGGACTGTATAGACTTCATTATAATTCATCTCACTATGTAGGCCTTTGCATTTACATAATGAGATGATTTCGATGATGATGATGATGACGACCTCTGTAGCGTAACGGTAGCGCGTCTGCCTACCATGCAAGAGGTCCCGGGTTCGAATCCCAGCTGGGAACAAAAAAAAAAAAAAAACCCAGGTCTTGGATGTTTACATGTTTGTGATGTCGTTGTTTCGGGTTCCCACGACACAGGGTATCCTAGTGTGGGGCCAGAAGCAACGTATGTGCCAGTATGTAAATGTTATGTTATGTTATTTATACAGCGTCCAGTGGCATCGTCACTCACACTAGATGGGTGAAGGGACCACTAGAATGCTCTATAGTACGTTGGACAAGGTTTTAGATAGTGTAGGCTTGCCAGCAATAATATGATTATACTATTTTTATTTTTAATGCACTAACCCGTGCTAAGACATTCCAAAAATTCCACCCAAAATTCGCCCATTAGCTTAGTTGGAAAGAGCGCTGGCACGGATAGCCAGAGGTCGCGGGTTCTAATCCCGGCACGGGTGGAATTTTTAGCCTCTAAAAAGGTTTTTAAAATCAATAATATGGTATCTATAGAAGAATCGTCCAACCAGCTGACACACTGAAACACAAACATCGGCGTCAGAGTTGTTTTTATACATTTCAATAGATTTAGGCTATAAAATACCTATGTAGACTGTAAAATTTTAGACAAAGCAACATTTTTGTAAGCATTTTTTCCGTTTTTATAGTCTACTTATGACTTCGACTGAAAATGATATTAGTGTCCACCCCTACGCAATTAATGTCATATTTTCGGGTTCTGAAGGTCAAATTAAGGTGACTCATAAGTGAGTGTGATGTGAACGAATAAGTGACCGACGAAGTGAATGTGACCAACGAGTGATCTTACAGAATCGACATGCAGGAAGTCATATTCATTCCGAAATCAAACCAAAACTGGAGTGCCATAAAGCGACAAAGTAAACCCCAGAACAAACATATCCGGACGCAACTCGACAACTATGAAAACATTATCACACTCCACGGGGAGTCCCCTGAATGAAAAGGAAAGATATGGAAGTCCCAATCAACTAATACGGGGAAGTAAATTTGAAGCAATGTAAACCCTAGTAGAAGCGCTCGTGGCCTAGCGGAGCCAAGTGATTGGAATCAATCACTTGAGCTAAGAGACAACAGGTGCGGTCAGGTGCAGAATGGGTAACCGTTCCGTGACTACCGCTAGATGCATTTTCCGAGCCCTTCCGTGCTTTGCAAGGCACGTTAAGCCGTTGGTACGAGCTGTCATGTAATGGCAGTCGTTAAGCCATGTCAGAGGCCTTGTGGGCGGCTTGATAACTTCTGACAGTTAGGCCCGCCACTGTCTTACAATCGTCCACCAACCCGGACTGGGCCCCGTGGTGGAGTACGGCCTAACCTTCCTGTGATGCAGGAAGAGACCCGTGCCCCAGCAGTGGGGACATACAAGGGTTGATATCGTAAACCCTACTATTTGTTAATGATTTGTCATACTCATATCGTAATTAATCGCGATTAGACCTGTTTAACATA
Source organism: Yponomeuta sedellus (assembly GCA_934045075.1). NCBI lineage: Eukaryota > Metazoa > Arthropoda > Insecta > Lepidoptera > Yponomeutidae > Yponomeuta > Yponomeuta sedellus. The sequence goes on along the minus strand of OW203733.1, from coordinate 9,213,360 downwards.
CCACAATGTAGACCCTACTTCAATAAACTAAAATTATTGCTATACTGATGATGATGATATCAATCCCCACTGCTGGGGCACGGGTCTTTTCCTGCATCGCAGAAAGGTTAGGCGATACTCGCTCGGCGATCACACGGATGCCGAGTCCGGATTGTGGTAAACTATGGTAATACAATAATCAATGCATATTCAACATTGTAAAGAATAAAGAAATGTATTGTTTATACGAACATCTTACATACTTTAAGAAAAATACAAACATATTTTTTTACAGGTAGGTACTGTGTGACAAAAATGTATGTTTATTAATATATGACATGTCCAAAATCAAACTAGGTCACCCTGTACTATGATTTTCGACCATCATCAACCCATTACGTGCCCACCGAGGGGCACGGGTCTCTTCCCTAAGGAAGGTATAGACCATACTCGCACTGGAGAAGGAGGATATTAGTAGAGGCTTGCAAGTCTAGTGGCTAGTCTTACTGTCAGAAGTTTTCAAGCCGCCCTTAGGCCTCTGACTTGGCTTGGTAACTGATATCTAGCCCCTTGCTTAAAATCAGTGCTTTGGGCCACAAACCCACAGCAATGAGGGCTTTTCTGCTCGGCGTTTTTGACAGCTGTCAGTTGGGTTCCCCAAAAGCTACTAGATGGCGCTGTGCCTAACTCTGTCTGAGAACGGAGGTTATTGACACAGAGTATATAGGAGTGACAGAATCATAGAGTCGAAAGAAGACCAGTAACCAGTGATACCTTGCTGCATACTATCAGCTATGCAGAAACGTTTCTTCAGTTTCTGGTCAGTTAGCCTCGTTCATTCAGATAGGGCAACCACTAGCGCCATCTATTGGTTAAAAGTGGTACAACTTTATTTTTTTAAGTCCCTCTGAAAAGCGCTCATTACTGATCGCCGTTTTACTTCCGCATGGACATGGCTCGCATCCCCTTAGGCCCACTTGCGTCAGCCCGGGTTAGCTTATTTAACTCGAGTTGACCGGTTAAATCGACAATTTCGCTAATTTTAAAATCAACTGCCTAACGTGCCTTGCGAAGCACGGAACGCCTCGGAAAATGTCACTAACGTTAGTCAGAGACGGTCACCCATAAGATCACTGAAGCAGCCGGGCTACGAGCGATTATTCGATGCACATTGTAATCGATTAACTCACAAATTAATAAGCAGGAAGACTCGGCTTGGCAACACATAACAAATTTTCATAATAAACTATGAATTGTAGTTCTATAAAACGCGGCCCCGTAGTAGATAGCCGTTAATGTTATGGCATAAGTTCACAAGTCATACAGGAGCCGTCAAAAAACAACGTAAAATCACCGGCCACGTTTGTGTCCGGACACGCGCAGTGTCGGGTTCTGTAGAAATAGCATTTTCTACAAGATTAACTTCTGTGAGACTATGAACTTCTGAAAGCTGTGTCCTTGGTAGAGCGAGTAAAGTGCGACCCAAGACAGATATCGAGGGTTCGATTCCCACTGTGGGCCGTCGGACACTTGTTCACGTGGCCTAAGTCTGGGTGTATTTTCATAATTGTGACGTCCTTGCTCGGTTGCTATAGTGCAGGATATTCTAGTTTCCAGGTCCAGTGATTGTATTATGTGGAAGTTAAGTTAATGTTATAGTCAGCCTTTTATATCTATCTACGTAACGCCGACTTATCGGTATGACGACTGAAACTGCACTCGCGGCGATTTGTCAAACTTTCCCCGCGCTGTGAAAACACCAACAGTCACATGACCATCGACACGTGACCCCTATAACCCTGCTAAAGCACCCCTGTAAGCCGCGAAATATAATGAGCACACAGAGGTGAGGTAGATCAAGCTAAGCTGGCGGAATAAGACGACAGATTGAGAGTATCACATCTCATGTATAATTCAGAAACGACTGTTCGGATCGCGACTGAAGTAAGTTCGCTCATAATGCATTTTGTTAACGGTATAGCTCGTCGCGTATGAAAGATTGCAACGCATTCATGAATATCTTCGCGTGGCTGTACTTCGCTCAATAAAGATGCAGTATTGAATAGTTTGGGACAGGGATTAAAGTGATTTCACAATAGATCTTGCTTTGAAATGCTGGGACGGAAGCCGAGTACAGTGCAGAAAGATTAGATCAAATTAGATTGTAAAGAGAAAGATAAAAAGCCGGAACCGGCGTGCGTGCATGCAACGACTTATGAACGTTGATGAAGCGAAGGTGATCTGTCAGGATCGTGGCAAGTGGCAGTCCCTGGTCTCTGCCTTCCCCTCTGGGATACAGGCGTGAGGTTATATATGTATGTAGATTTTACACATCAGAAAATAAGATACATTAAAAGGTTTAAGGTCTTCGCACATTATAACAACTCCACGCCAACGCGGCAGCAACTCTACTCACACTCTCGATGAGTAGTCAACTAGTTGATCCACCCCATGGTCACTAGTGGGCAATGCGTTGTCAACGAGTGGACAACGCGGTGTCAACGAGTGGGTAATGCGTATTGAATTTTGTCCAAAGAAGTCGTGTTGCTTATGAAATGTCGAACTTTACATTCAGTGAACTGGCGATTATAGCTATTATACTCGATAATGAAAATGAACGAAACAGCAGGAAAAAAAGATATTGGGTACATGATATGTTGCGACAAAGGAAATCAGAAGGTGAATATTGTAATGGCGGACGGGGGGGGCTGGCAAATGGTTGCCCGTCACGCGTCAGTCGTAAACGCATAGTCGTTGCGTGGACAACGTGTGGTCGTTGCGTGGACAACGTGTGGTCATTGCGTGACAAACGTGTCGGGGTTGACCTTTAGTGTACGATGCGTAGGCCACTCGTCGTACACTACTTTAATATCATTTTTTAAAATCAAACCTTGAACATATGACACAGGGCTTAAATTTCAATATTTGGCATAGAGTCGAGTCGCCGTTGAGTTGTTTTAATGTGCGAAGACCTTTACATATCTCAGTTTTGTAGCAGACAACTGGTGGTCTTATTGCTAAAGACTATCTCTTCCAGATAACATTAGGATGTATAGGATATTTCTGATTGATTAAGAGAGTAGGTAGATAGATGTACATGAAATATATTGGGAGAATATGTATGTAAATAAGTAAAGTAAATATTCATTGACATATTACACAGATCTCGTTAGCCCTATACTAAGTACAACTAAATAACTTGTGTTATAGGTGCTAACTCGACGATAGATGTAAATACAATAAATACATAGGTAACATCCAAGACCCGAGACGAACTAGAAAAGTTCGTTTTCCTAGTTTGACCCAGCCGGGGATCGAACCCGAGACCTTCGGTTTTACAGTCAGCGCGCCACACCGCTGCGCCACCGAGGCCGACGATTTAGAAGCTTTTGATTAGATCCACTATTTACATAGTTACTATTTTAATTCTTTGATACATCTGCAGCAAGGGTAGGTAAATAATACATAAGGTATGTACTGTACATATTGTATGCACATACAAACTAACTGTCTTACAAATAATATGTGGAAGTCACATTTTAGAAGTAGTAGTGTGGTTTTTTAAATGTAGCCCAGGCCGTATGAATGTATGGTTTGTTGGTATAGCGGTATCACGGTTGATTACCATGCCGGAGGACGCGAGGATGTTCGATTTTCACTGAGGGCCACGCCGTAGACTTTTAGTCCGGATTTACTTACGGGTGTTGTTATATCGGAAAAGTCCGACCAGGTTTCGCTCCGATTCGCAGAGCTTAATCATGGTGAGCAGAGACGGAGCTCGCGTCGTCGGTTGCTTGTCTCACACTGACGGACTAAAAGTCTACAATGTGTTGTGCTTACGAAAGTTTTAGTTCAAAAAAAGAGGGCCACGCCGTTTATATTTATGTACTAATAGTCTCAGTCTGGGTGTATTTCCATGTTTGTGATGTCCTTGTCTGGTTACCACAGCACAGGGTATCCCAGTAAGGTATGGGACCAGGACAAGATTGCTCCGGGTGGAACTTCATACAAAGTTATAAAATAATGATAACTTACACTCAACACAATCACTGCTGTGTGGTGTCGGCCTAGAGAATAACACCAACCCAAATTCTTCCCGCGGGTGTCGTAAAAGGTGACTAAGAGACACAAACCGGGGGGTGGGCAGCAGCGCCCCCCTGCAGTACAATTCCACCAAACTGCGATCCCCAACTCGCATGCCCAGCGTGGGAATTATGGGCATTACCCCCCAATGATGGCACAACCTTGCGCTATGGCGCTCATTAGGGGAGGCCTATGTCCAGCAGTGTTCTAATATAGCCTGAAGAAGAAGAAGCTGTACCCCGCGGTGTTACCCGCGACTTATCGATTTTCCCATTGGAGTAAGATTTTTTCCCGCAGTAAAAAGTAACCTACCTTTATATTGATCCAAGGTGTCAGCTAACTCCATACCAAATATTATCAAAATCGCTCCAGCCGTTTAGACGTTAAGCAGTAACAAACATACACACTCACATACTTTAGCCTCTATAATATTACTGTGACAGATTACCGGACTGTTAATTTACGCACATCTAATACTTCTAGCATCGGTAGATTGTACCTTCTAATGTTTACAGCCAAAGTTGGTCCTGTATGCAAAGGAGAACAGTGTACGCTGAATCTGGAAGTTTTTATGACTCTACCCTACCTGTTTACGTATGCGAAATATGAAAGATAATTCGAGAAGTTTAGTACAAAGGTCATAAAATGCCGTGCATTGGAAATATTCATGTAAATACACCAGTTCTTTTAGCTCTAATTTTACGATGGTTGTGTATTAAAGAAAAACATTTTTAGTTTTCAAAATGTCGGCCGTTGCGACCTTTTTTAAGACAGCGCCAAACTACTGGCATCTTCAAGATGCAAGATGAAAGAAGAAGTTTTAGGGTTCCGTACTCGAAAGGTGCTAAATAGGACCCTTCTACTCTACGGTTTGAAAGGTAGAGCCCTTTAAACATACCTATTTATCTACGTAATGACTTACAAAGTTCCTTGTTAATAAGTAAACACTAAACAATAATCCACGGAATATTTTTTGTAACTAGATAGAATAGATAATTATAATATTCTTTATTGTACACAGAAATAACAGTAACAGAAATTATATAAAAATAAGGTGCCTTGTAAACACCAAAATTGTAAAAAGGACACTTTTAACAATTTTGCTACATTCTGAGGTAATTTTAAACGTTTTTTTAACACATTATGTAGCCAATACTTCTTTCTACGTAATACTACTACTCGACTAAATTAAAGAATTTTGATTTATCGCAATATGCTCATAACCGAGTAATTAAGAATTAAGGTAATTACGTTTTACCAAATAAATAATTGCGATAGACCCGGTTAATATAGAACTATGTAGAGAGAGAGAGAGAGAGAGAGAGAGCAATATTCTCTAAAAGACTTTTGGAAAAAAAATCTGCTATGTTCCTCTAAAACCTCTAGCCTTTGTTGCAATACTGGGAACAATACTGTTATATAGTGTACTGCAATACTGTCACTGGGCCCACACACAAAGAAGCAAAAACCTCTCTTTCCTGCAGTTTATTCCAAAATTTAAATGAGACCCAAAACAGCTTCCAGAATAAAAACCCTACTTTAAAATCATTTAATACCTCGCTCTTATATCCCGCCGAAATCCTTTGTGAAACCGTTCAGAGACTTGAAAGTAGTCTGGCGTGGGTCCAATATTCGCTAATGGAACCCTCCCGCCCGTGACCGCGCTTCCATCGAGTGCCTCTACGGATGTAAAAATTATTCACCAATTCATTCGCAAATATCCTTTTAATAAGAAGCCCGTATTTTAATTCGCGTGTGTGGAATGTCGCCAAGAAATGTGGAAATATGTGCTCTCCGAATGAAAGCGCTTAGGAAGCTGACACACGACTCATGATAGCAATTACCTAATGTCACATATCCCCTAGATGGGGTCAGAGGGCGTCCATGGATATCCTCCATCGCGTTCGGTGGAGGGCAGGGCAGTATCGGAGTGGTGGCCAAGGAAGGGAAGGAAGTTGGTAGGCAGACCACCGACACGATGGTCAGATGACTACGTGAGGGTTGCGGGTCAGAAATGGATCAGATTAGCACAGGACCGTGAGGAATGGCGCAGTAAAAAGGAGGCCTATGCCCAGCAGTGTGTTGATGTGGGCTGACGGCCTCGGTGGCGCAGCGGTTTGGCACGCTGCTGTAAAACCGAAGGTTTGGGTTCGATCCCCGGCCGGGTCAAACTAGGAAACGAACTTTTCTAGTTTGTCTCGGGTCTTGGATGTTATCTATGTATTTATTGTATTAAAACTATCGTCCAGTTAGCACCTATAACACAAGTCATTTAGTTGTACTTAGTATAGGGCTAACGAGATCTGTGTAATATGTCCATGAATATTTATCTATTTATTATGGATGGATGATGACTGATACATGGTCTGGTTTTATACTATTGACCCCTTGAAGGAGCAACGAAATTAAATCGGCATGTTCATGTAATTGCCATTGTACCTGCATTAGCCAGATCCATGCCCTGATCATAATCTTTCGACAAAAAATCAAGTAAGTTAATCCGGATCTAAATCAATAACCTTTATGTTTATTCACAAAAGGTTCAAAGTCTCGCTATAAATTGGAGATCAAAGATTGATTACGCAGGCTCGAGGTGCTCTGGGTCAAGTGTAAATGACAGTCCTTCGTCGGTGGAAATGACCAACTTTCTAGGACATCGACAAAGCCTGCCTACCTGCCTTTTACGAACACCTACGGTACCTTTGCCTATACAAACGGAAGAGGTTTTTGCAAAAGATAGGTCAAGGATTCGGTTACAGACATAGGCCTAACGATTTTAGGTAGTTCGTTATCAACCCTTGTATGTCCCCACTGTTGTGGCACGGGTCTCTTCCTGCATCGCAGGAAGTTGAGGCCATACTCCACCACGGGGGCCAAGTCCGGGTTGGTGGAGGATTGTAAGACAGTGGCGGTATGTATGTACATATGTATTTACTCAGTACGTCTGTCTCTTAGTAATTTTCAAATTCACATTTATTTCATTGTGAAGAAAGTTTGTATCGCGTTTTTCAGAGACTTTGAAAGCCCATAATTATCGTACCTACTTGTTTATTTATACAAACTTAATTTTCATACATACACACATAACCTCACGCCTGTATCCCAGAGGGGTAGGCAGAGACCAGGAACTGCCACTTGCCACGATCCCCTTCGCTTCATCAACGTTCATAAGTCGTTGCATGCACGCACGCCGGTTCCGGGTACTTTTTATCTTCCCCTTGCTAAATATATATATTTTTTTCAAACTTAATTTAGTAGTGATTAAACTGCATTTTCTCTACCCGCTACCATGGTTATTTAAATAGGTAGGTACCAACATTTTACACATATTGCCAACCCCCACGCGGAGCGATAAGAACGTTTACAAATCGCTCCAGAAACGTGCAAATAACACAAAACAAACGCGGTGAGACAATTTTTTTTCAAAGCATTCATATTATTTTTATAGATCATACACTGAAAACGTGGAAATGCTACTTAACGTGACTGAATGAAGTACGCAATCATTCTCACCAAACATACCATAACTCCGCGTAGCAAGGCTCAAATTGCTGTAGCAAAGTGTGTTGAAGATGATATTTGTACAGAGAAGTTTTCTCCCTTTACCGAAGGTATTTGCTGCGATCGCACAAAATGTTTAATGTTAACAGTTTAACTCACACGTAGACAGGTGCTTTGTTAATAGGGGAATTTACGAGTAAGTATATGCGAGTTTCTTTAATGGAGATCAGGCTTAAATTTTTTTTTTTAGTTTGTATTTATTTCGGGCGACTTTCAATGTCTTTATTTATATCAAAATTAAATAGACATGCCAAGTCACAAAAAAATGGGAATCAAACCAAGACAACACATCTGTATAGAGCATAGCTGTATATACTTGTATAGCGTGCCCGACTTGTATAGAGTTTTTTGTACCACGTGATCAGAATTATACTCAATTTTTATAATACAGCCATGTATTATAAAAATAGGTATCTTCTTGCCAGGTTCTCCATTCAGCTCGGTATTATACCGAGAGTGGGAAAGAGAGTTCGATTACTATTAAGACTCTACTTCTTGTATTACTGCCATCGCTGGAGGAGGAGCCAGCCGACTACTCAGGTATACATGAAGTCAGAGTCTACACGGATGGCTCCAAAACCGAAACAGGAACGGGCGCAGGAGCCTTCTCCAATGATATGAACCGAAAAACGGTCACCACCCTAAGCACCCTGAACACCATTTTTTAGGCAGAATGCATTGGCATAACAAGCGCAGCCGCCGCACTTAACAGCAGAAACGTGAAGGAACATGAAATACGCATAGTTTCAGACAGCGCCTCAGTCCTACATGCACTCCAAAACAGGCTTACAAACAACAGCTTTATACTACAGTGCCACCAAGAGCTGGAAACAACAGAGTCACCCTGCAATGGATAAAGGGGCACAGCGGCTCCCTAGGCAACGATGCTGCGGATGAGCTTGCCATAAGAGGCTCCGAAACTACAGTAGAAGGACCCGAACCTCTACTCCCACTACCATACAACCAGTTTCGCAAATGGTTAAGGCTGCAAACAGAAGCACAGCATGCCGAAACGGAAACGAAATGCAGGCAAGCCAGAGAGGCTCTACCAAAAATGTCAAAGCGCCTCACGCGCAGCCTGCTGCGTCTGAGGAAATGCAATCTGCGCATAGCTGTGGCACTTATAACGGGCCACTGCCCACTGAATAAACACTTCCACACCATGGGACTGACTGACAGCCCGTTGTGCCGAGGATTCCTCAAGGAAGATGAAACACCCGCCCACGTGACTATCCAGTGTGAAGGCGTGGAAGTGCAACGGACAGCCACCATCGGAAAGCTGGGATCCCTTCGGGAGGCCAGCAGTAACATTGGTGCACTGCTGGCTTTCTGGAAAGAAATTGGATGGCTGGAGTGATCCCACAGCACTGCTACGTACAATGGCCCAACTATGAGGCTAAGTGCGGAAACCACAGGACTAACTAACTAACTGGTACTGCCATCGCTGTTACTGAATAGTGTGCCCATTAATTAATTAATTCGTTCGTTCGTTCGTATGTTCGTATGTTCGTATGTTCGTTCGTTCGTTCGTCCGTTCGTTCGTTCGTTCGTTCGTTCGTTCGTTCGTTCGTTCGTTCGTTCATTCATTCATTCTTAGTCTTACAACGATTTTGGACTGCTGTGCTGTGCTCAGTGTGAGTATTCAAAACTAAATTCGGTTTGCTAACCATAATATGTGCTCATGTAAGGAGAAAGTTTTGACCGCATTTGTCGGATATGACGCGAAGGACATACATTCATTCAACCATTCATTATTCGTTCATCATTAATTCATTCATTCAATCTCGTTTGTATAATAAATGTATTTCTTTCTTTATTTCTTTCTTACTTTCTTTCTTTATTTCCTTCTTTCTTTCTTTGTTTCTTTCTTTATTTCTTACGCGCTAGTATTATATCTAAGTAGTTTTATCTAAGTAACTTATTTATTTCTTTCATAGGTAGGTTATTCGATATTTATGTAGTATACGAGTATTTTGTACAAGCGGCTCGGCTATACACCCGCTTTTTACTGCTTCTCCGACTCTCCAAGCTTTGCTGAAAGAAATCTCTTTTGCCTTTGTACATTGTTATTTCTTATGTAATGTCCTGTTAAATTTTTCGTGACCAATCAAGTATAATAGTAATAAACGTTGAAGGTTGAAATGGCTTCCTATTCGAGAATTTGAGATCGTAGAAACCTTCGAATTCTTTGCACACTCTACTCTATCCTTAACGACCCCAACACTCCTCAATATCTTAAGTCTCAATTTGCATTTTTATCTTGCACACAAAGCAGAGAACTCCGGTCCTCCCAAAATCTTCTTCTTTATACACCCTCTCACCATACTGGTTTCATCTCTAGCTCTTTCTGCGTCTCAGCCGTCCGTCTCTGGAACGCCCTCCCTGATAATATCCGTAAAGCCTCATCTCGGAATTCTTTCAAAGCTCTTGCCCGGGAACACTTCATCGAGAAGTGCTACTCCAAACTCCCTTAGCCACTCCTTATGTAAAGAGTCTTTCCGATGTATATCCTCCCTATTCATTATATTAAGATTTCATATGTATGGTAAATTATATGGTATTCCTTGTTTCTTACAGTGTGTACATATCATATGTATTTTATAGGGATGTGTATGTATATATATGTATATATAAATTTATATACTATTATTTTAATATATATGTATAGTGTATTATATACTAATGTGTAAGTTTATTTAACTACACCATTTTACTATATTGTTTTTCTTTTTCCTTTTTTTTGCACGCCTGCCAACTTTTTCGTTACCTCCTGCGGTTGACTGGTAAAAAATGTTTATGGCATTAAGTTTGCCGCATTGTACGATTTTATGGTGCAATAAAATAATAAAGTAATAAAATAATAAATTAACTGAGTAGAGCTTCTGCTAGGAATATCTTGCCAGAACACTGTCGCGTGTAGCCATAATGTCATCATCCACGGTAAAAAACGGGGTAAGCGTCGGATATATTGACACAATTCACGGATACATCGAGAGTATTTCACGGAGTACGTGACGAAAGGAATGTAGAGAAGAAAACAAACATGGTGATCTGGTACGTTATATTTTATACGTAATACCCTACAGAAAACTTGAACAAAAATCTACAAAGCTGGGATAACTTTGCAATAAACACGTAAAATACATACATAACCTCACGTTTGTATCCCAGAGGGGTAGGCAGAGACCAGGGACTGCCACTTGCCACGATCCTGACAGATCACCTTCGCTTCATCAACGTTCATAAGTCGTTGCATGCACGCACGCCGGTTCCGGGTACTTTTTATCTTCACCTTGCTAAATATATATTTTTTTATTATTTGTTAAATTCTTTATTACTTGACGACTTGTTAACTACTTGTGCGAAGTCAAAAGTCATTTGTTCAAACTCTATCTAAAAACAATATCCCAGGCGCTGCAGCGTCCGAGTGGTCGATTCACTCGTCTTCATCAGGACCGCTGTAGAAATTATCTCATTGCTTAAAAACCTATTTGGAGGCTAAAAATTTCACCCATGCTGGGATTCGAACCCGCAACCTCTGGCTATCCGTACCAGCGCTCTACCAATTGAGCTCAATTGGTAGAGCGCTGGTTTGTCAAGTATTATAGAATTTGTTCCTTAGCACGGGTTAGTGCATTAAAAATAAAAATAGTGTAATTATCTCATTGCGTTGATGCAAAGGCCAAAGATATTTGTCGGGTACCTAATATACCTTGATCGACGATTGATTGAGTTAGGTACTTCTGTATCTTCTTAATAATAACATTTATTTCTTAAATTCTTTATTACTTGACGACTTTGTAACTACTTGTGCAAAGTCAAAAGTAATTTGTTCAAACTCTATCCCAAAACAATATCCCAGGCGCTGCAGCGTACGAGTGGTCGATCCACTCGTCTTCATCGGGAACGCTGTATAAATTATTGCGTTGATTCAAAGGCCAAAGATATTTTTCGGGTACCTAATACACCTTGATCGACGATTGATTGAGTTACTTCTGTATCTTCCTAATAATATTATTATTAGGAAGCTCGCTTTTGTACAAATCTGTTTAGTGCAATAAAGAATTTTTCATTTTTATTCATTCATAATAACATCCACACAACACAACCACTTATCCTGGTCCAAAACTAGGATAGGGTAACGTTGTCTAGTTACCATGGTAACATCATCACAAACATGGAAATAAACCCAGACTGCGGCCATTTATTTGCACAAACATATGGCCCCAGTGGGTATCGAACCTACGACCTCCGGCATGTCAATCATGAAATGGCTGTACTCAGCTCGGCAAACACCAGTAATGCACGCTGAGGTCGAGCTGAAGGAACCCCATTAAGGTTCCGATTCGATATCAACCCTTGTATGTCCCCACTGCCGGGGCACGGGTCCCTTCCTGCATCGCAGGAAGGTTAGGCCATGCCCACCACGGGGGCCAAGTCCGGGTTGGTGGAGGGTTGTAAGACTACTGGCTGCACTGTCAGAAGTTTTCTAGCCGCCCTAAGGCCTCTGACTTGGCTAAACGACTATCATGTAGCGACGGCAGCCGGCCGGCTTTTTTTTTATTTATTTTTTATTTATATATTGGCCTTTTTTGCATCTACTTAATGAGATGATTTACACAGCGTCCAGTTATATCCTCACTCACAATAGATGGGTGAAGGAACCACTCCGACGCTGCAGTGCCTGGGACATGGTTTTATAGATGGTGTAGGCTTGCCCAGCACCTTTACCATCCTGACAGCTTAGTCGGCCCACAGGAAAGACTAGTCAATAAGTGCGGAGCCAACCAAGCCGCGGGTTTCTTCACGTTTTCCTTCACCGTTAGCGTGTGGTATTGCGACTACAAATTTGCAAATGTACGTAACTTTGAAATTAAACGAAGTCATTGGTACATTCCCACACTCGGGATCAAACCTGGGGCTCTCGCTTGCCAGTCGATGGTTCTACCCACTGAGCTACCACCGCTACTTTTTGATGTATGAAATACCTAAATAGGAGACTTTTCCGACGTATTGACTTACGTAATAAATGATCAGTGCCTGTAAAGATAACCCACAGTAGGTAATTTGAAAGGGAAATATGGAAACAAAATACGTAATCTAAAAGCAATCTTGGATTTATCAGCTCCCAAGGGAAATCAGCCGCGGCATTCCACGTCAAGAGTTTATTGTGATAAACGAATTTGTATCAGGAGTACTTACTGAAATATGTACATAATGAAGTAGTAACGATGAACATATAAGAATAATACTATAACGTAGGTATATTATATTATTTTCTCTTCCCATATATAAATATATAATTTATTTATTAGTATGCATGGTTATCTTAATTTTTTATTTATTTAATTATTTATGTATGTGGTTTAAGTAAGTTTATATAAATTTAATTGAATTCCTAATTTCAATATTTCTGTATTGCACCGACTAGCCGTCTCTAATTTCTTTCATGTCTCCGTCTATGGTTGCCTGGAAGAAATTGCTTTTAGTAATAAGGTATATAGGTATATATTTTCTATATAATTTCTGTTACTGTAATTTCTGTGTGCAATAAAGAATATTCTATCAATCTATCCATAAAGAAAAAAATATAAAAGATCCGACTTTCGAGCATTACCTTCCAAGAGTTCCATTTGCGGTAGAGACAATGGGGGTTTGGGGTACTCAGACCAAGATCCTTGTTAGGGAGCTGAGTCGCCGCTTGAGGGACCGTGGGCTAGACTGCCGCTCCGTTGCGTATTTTGGACAGAGGGTCTATTTGGCTCTGCAGCGTGGCAATGCTGCCAGCGTGTTAGGATCCTTTGGTTCAGATATTTTCCGGAGTGGTTTGTTCAGTTAGGGTTTTTTTATGCTTAAATTATTATTATTTTATGTGTTCTGTGTTCTTGACAAAATTTTATTGGATATCGTACTGTGCAGGTTTTTTTATTAAGTGTGACATTTTTTGTAACTATTTTATTTTAAAACCTATTTAGAGGCTAAAAATTCCACCCATACCGGGATTCGAACCGACCTCTGGCTATCCGTGCCAGTGCTCTTTCCAACTGAGCTAATGGGCGACTCACCGGCATCAGTGAAATTTCGAACCTCTTTACAATATTCCCTGTATTACGTATTTTATTTTGTATTGACATTTTTATCTTAATAAACTTTATATAAGCAATCCAAGAGTTATAACATCATCATCAGGCTGTATTAGTCCACAGCTGGCTGGACATATCCCTCCCCTAATGAGCGCCATAGCGCCCTGTCTTTAGCTTGTCGCATACAGCTGATGCAGCATCTGCCTGCAGTTTTTCGTAGATCGTCATCCCACCTGGACGGAGAGCATCCGACGCTATGTTTGCCGAGTTGCAGTCTCCACTGAGTTTATTTAGCTAGAACTGCAAAATGAGAATGAACTGCACAATGTTCAATTTAGGTCCTGCCTGAACAATTAGTGGTTATTGTGTATGAATCTATTTATTTCAGGCGATGCCCATGGTTGTCAGTAACAATACTGACTTCATTATCATCATCAACCCATTATGTCCCCACCGAGGGGCACGGGTCTCTTCCCTGAGGAAGGTTTATGCCATACTCTACTACGGGAGCCAAGTCCGGATAGGTGGAGGCATGCAAAACTAGTGGCTGATCTTACTGTCAGAAGCTTTTAAGCCGCCCTAAGGCCTCTGAATTGGCTTAATGAATGCCATCTATCGATTAACGTGCCTGTAGTTTAGGAATCGAGACTCGCAGTTTTTTCCAGCTGTTCCCGAACTTCCGTAACTATTCTTTTTTATTTAATTAGAAATATATTTTCAGATTTTTCGTATTTGTAGTATAAGACGATGAAGGGAGGTCAACGGGAAGTACCTTATCAATTTTGATACCCTGAGTGTCGAAATACACGTTTTTTGCAGCATAAACGACCGAAGCGTTAATTTAGAAGTTTGATTTAGAACTTTAGACTTGTGTATTCAATTTTAATTTCAACTTGATACCTCCACGCATTTCCGAAAAAAGGTAAAGACAGACGAAAAACTGATCCTATAAGAGTTTCGTTTTCCTTTTGAGGTACGCAACCCTCAAAAGATGTAATTTTTTTCCTTCAATAGCGCAAGTGTTAGGTACTCTATGGAGCTCCTTAATACCTAGATCGACCGATGCATCCATAAAGTTCTTCCACTCAACGATATCCACAACAAAGTAGCCACCAATATTGCGAAGCGCTATCTGATTTAACTACCATAGTTCCAGTCGTTCAGTTTATTGCCCCCTGAACTTTTGACCGCAGATACGGCCGATCAGATTTCGTGAAGAGTAATGGAAACCTCTTTATTGTTATTACAAGAAACATTATAACGATATTGCTTCCGAGAGGAAGTTTGGGAATGAGAGACACTGTGACCTTTTGCTCCGAGTTTTGACCTTAAAGATTGGTGAAGACAGAAACCTTTTTATTGATGGCTTTGTATTTTATAGTAGCAATACCACTCGCTAACGGTGGAGGAAAACATCGTGAGGAAACCTAAAAGTCTGCGGTGTATAAATACCTTTTTCTTCTTCTTCAGGCTATATTACGTAGTCCACTGCTGGACATAGCCCTCCCCTATAACAACCTAAACGCCTGAAATTGGCAATCGACACTCTCTCTCAGAGAAGGCCTGTGCCCTGCAGTGGGACCGACAAACCTTTTGTATATCTCCACAGCTGGGACACAGGCCTCTTCCGCGATGCAGGAAGGTTACGCCAAACTCCGAGCCAGGTTCGAGTTAGTGGAGGATTGTGAGACAGTCGCGGGCTTTACTGTCAGAAGTTATCCAGCCGCCCATGAGGCCTCTGACATGGCTTAGCGAATGCCATTACATGGCTAAGTTCTAATTTTAGATTGAATCAACTGTGTAAGGTTTTTGAAGTAAATTATGGTTACTCTTAATAAGTACAAATTTCCGATGTAAAACCTAACTGCAAAGTAGGTACTCCTGGCTGTAATTGATGCAAATTACTTCAGCCAGATGTCGCTGCCCGTACGTAATACAGAGAGTATTGTAAAGAGGTTCGAAATTTCACTGATGCCGGTGAGTCGCCCATTAGCTCAGTTGGAAGAGCGCTGGCACGGAGAGCCAGAGGTCGCGGGTTCGAATACCGGCATGGGTGGAATTTTTAGCCTCTACATAGAGGTTTTTAAAATTGTCCTTACCACGGGTTAATGCATTAAATAGAATATAATCAATTTAAATTATTATCTATCTATTTATTTAATAGTTCGGAGTAGGCCATCGGAAAACTCGACACTGGAGAACCAACGTAGAAGAGCCCCTGGACTCACTCGATGTTTGCTCGCATAGTTTCTTGAACAATCAACCTACCAAAAAGCTCTACAGTGCAAACACCGTCCGACACCCTGAACACAATAGGAATTCCAGACAATCCGCCCTAACAAATAGCGGGCGCAACTTAAATGTACGTAAATTGTGCACTCGTATAATGTAGAAAGACATCCTCATATTGCTGGGTCCCGCTCGCGAGGAATGCACATAATTCGAGCGAACCCCAATATCGAGGAAATAAACGTGAAGTACGCCCCACTGTCGCTCCAACCTCGAACATAACCTAAGGGCTGGTGGCACACCGGCCCGGTTTCATAAAACTATATGATATCAACCCTCGTATGCCCCACTACTGGGGCACGGGTCTCTTCCTGCATCGCAGGAAGGTTAGGCCCTACTCCACCACGGGGGCCAAGACCGGGTTGGTAGAGGATTGTAAGACAATGGCGGACCCTTCTGTCAGAAGTTATGCCGCCCATAAGTGCTTCGGAACTACAAAAAACGTAACTTTTAACGAATACATCTGTGTGCGAAAGCGGAATTTAGCTAAGCTTAATTAGCTCGGCCGAATAGATAAGAGGGTAATATGTACCACACATAGTGGATACCGCATATCAGTGGATATCTAATACGCGACACTGCTATGGAGCCACATAATTATACTACAAAGTCCAGCAAATATATTTTTTTTGGACAGAGAGATTATATATGAGAACATAAGCAGGGCGTAAGAACATAAGCAGGGCGCTACGCTCATAAAATACAACTGCCAAAAGTGTTTTTTTTTTTTCACAGATCTCGTTAGCCCTATAAAATAATATATTAAATAAAATAAAATATTAATAAATATAAAATATTAAATGTAAGTAGGTATAATTTGCGGTTTCTTTTTGCCCCAAAATTGGCAACGCCACCTGGTTCGCATTCATTCGGTTAGGAAGCATTAAATACTAGGTATTAAATACTTGTTTAGCCGATAACTTTTGTGATCGCTTGTGTTTGGAGTGTTTGTTTTTATTCTACCTACAAAAGTGTGCTGCCGATATTGTACTAACAAATATAATACAACATACAACTATCCACATATTAAGCTTAACCTAACGATTTAATATCTGTAATTAGTACCAAATAAATATTTTCTACATCTGCATCTACATATGGAACTATTGTCTATTTTAAATAATAATTTAAACTGTTGCTATTTTATAAGCTCATCTATGTTAAATAAATAAATTAATTAATAATACTCATTTTAAGTGAACATATATATTGTTCTTATGAGAATAAACCATAAAACCATAAAGGTACGTTGAGAAGCTCCCAGTGCACTCGCAACTTAACTACAAAACACAGGATCCCATCAGTACGTCGACCTCGTGAGCCCCGAATGTCCGGACATATCTTTTTCTAAATGGCCACCGTCTGTCCCAGAGTATGTAGTTGATATTAAATTAAGTCGTCTCCATGTCTTAAGAAGGATCTTGCTGATTCTGGGATTTAATAAGTATAATTCCATGTGTAGTCGACATCATATCAACAATTACGTGTGTGTATTTTATTCAGCTCGTTAGTTACGGGCGACTAGTATGCAAAAGTCGATTGTACTTGGATGTTATGGCCACCCTCTTTTGATGTTTATAACAATAAAATAATAACAAGTAAGAAAATAAAACAAAGAAAAATCCGTTGCCTTTTTTTCCAGGGTTTCCGACTTAGGTACATACCTAATTAGTAACTGGTTGAAACATCAAGAGCAAAGAAAGAGAAAAAATATAAAAGCATCTCAGATAGATCGTGATTTCTTTAATATCATCCCATCCCACCCCAACCGCTGCCATTCAGTTTTTCCAAAACCGTAAGGCTGGGCGACGCAGCTCAGCGCAGCGCAGGGCAGCGCAGATTTGGTAAAGCATGGAACGTCATTGAGCTACGTACGCTGCGGCGCAGGCACGTGCGACACAGACATATTGTGTCTGCCCTGCTCTGCGTCTCGTAGTAGTGCCGGCAAATATTTCTGCGCGACGCGTGCACGTCGATGCGTGTTTACTAACTAACAGAATATTTAATTGAATTAGTTCGCAGTGAACCTTGTTTGTATGATACAAATCATCCAGAATGTTTAAAAAAAGACTTTATTATGGGTGAGAATTGCCAAGGAATGGAGCGAATAGCTGCGTCGCAGCATGCGGTGGGGGCCAATGCCTGCATCAACTGCCCTGCCCTGTACTGAACGGTGCTGCGCTGTGCTGCGTCGCCTGTGTCTCAGCATGCGCCCAGCCTAAATATTGCTTTCTATCAATCAGCCTGTACTCGTCCACTGCTGGACGCGGACATAGGCCTACCCCAAGGAATAGAATATAATAGAAAATATTTATTTGTCTTCATGCGAAATGAGGCACAACAATCATTATACAACTAGTTGCCAATTTTCAGGCAAGGCCTTTTCTTAAACTAAAGACGCGCCACTTCCCTCTGTTCCTCTGGCCTCGGCCATCCTCATCCAGCCCCTGCCAGCAATCTGCCTCAGATCGTCATTTGCATTACATTAGTTAGGTAATTGAAACTATGAAATTAGCGTTTTGTATGAGGGAGCATAAGGTCGTGTTTTCTTAATATAATATTTTGATTTAATCAAAATATGTACCATTGCTATCTATGCACTTTTACCATTTCATAGGTAGTCCATTGATCCCATTACTAAAAAACCATTCGGATGGGAAACAATAAAAAAAACTAAAGCGGTTTGGACTGCCCCAAGGAGTTGAATTTTTTCGAAAAATTTCGAAAAAAATGGTAATCTGTCGGAGCAAGTTTCGGAGAGTACGGTGGATGTCTTAGAAATTCAAATTGAAGCTCCTCTAATTTGATAGGCATCTGTTGTGTAGTGAAGAAGAAGAATAACAACATTTATTATAGAAACAGTGCACATGCCACAGTAACAAACTTAAAACATATTACTAAACATAGCATTCACAAAAAACAACAAAAACGAAGAAAAACGAAAGATCACGGTGTGTCACTGCTGCTATAAATGGCAACGGACTCAGCAATATGCTGATGGACAAGCCTTCAGCGCTGATTTTCAGTCAGTGCCAGGTGTGGTCTAGTATTGTCCTGACGCATAGCTCACCCATCATGGTTTACAGTTGCTGACAATGGACATCTGCTGTGATCGTCTGGCCAGATTTAAAAGAGCTGTAGTGAACGACACCGGCACTGGTCCACCAAACGGTCACGAGTAAATGTTTTGAAAAAAAAAACCTATTTAGAGGCTAAAAATTCCACCCATGCCGGGATTTGAACCCGCGACCTCTGGCTATCCGTGCCAGCGCTCATTCCAACTGAGCTAATGGGCGAGTCACCGGCATCAGTAATATTTCGAACCTCTTTACAATATTCTCTGTATTACGTGCAACTGTTTTGAGCCAAGTTTCGGTTGAGGCATGATGTAGCTGGTTCGCCAGGATCCAGCCGTTGCGATGAGCAATTATAATAAGAAAAAATAATAATTCCCTCCAGCGTTTCATTGAATGTAAAAATAGTACAGGAAAAACTACGAGCAAACGTATTCTTAGTTCTAGCGCGGAAATATCACAATTGCTGCAAGTAAATGGGGCGTTAACTTCCTACATACCTTTTGTAAGTTGTTTTTTAATGAACCAGTCTCTTTATGCGGCGACTGAAAATGGTTTTCTGCAAAATTTACCTTAACTTGCTCACATCGCATGCACTCTTGTTCTTATCTACTTAGGGTCGGTTTCTGAATTGAGAATTTCACTAATGCTGCGGCCACGCTTGAAGGCGAAGATTCGTGTTCGCGTTGTCGCGTAAACATTTCGTGTTCGCTCTACGGCGAAGAGCTTGACCACATCATGAGAAGATTTTGGCTTTTGGGCCATAAAACCCTTTGATGTGCGGCATTTGACCGACAGCGGCGCGAAGGGTGTTTGTATTCGCGATGATGATTCGTGATAGGACGAATTTTTTGGCCAGACATGTCGCGACAACGTAAATCTACGCGTTATCGCGATAGTGTGGCCGTAGCATAAGTAAATACTTAAGAAACGTTCTGTCACGCTCTTTTCTGGGAAATTCGAAGAGACAGCATTACAGATAACACTACATGTACACTATTGTTTAGGCATGTTTTCATTTATACCTTTGTAATAATCTTGTATATTTGTACATCTACTTTCTTCTTCAATATATTAGTCCAGTCCATCCAAAGGTTGTCTGGAAGAGATCACTTTTAGTGATAGGGCCGCCGTTTGTACTCTGAGGTTAAGAAATATCTGTGTAATTTCCATTTTTTTGTACAATAAAGTGTTCTCTATCTCTCTCTATCTATCTATCTACAGTTAACTATTTACTTAACGACATTCTCAATTCAGAAACTGGCCCTTAGCCTTTGTAAATTAGTATAAAACCTTAGGTATGCAATATAAAAAAAATGTTTAAATAAAATATTAAACCGACTTAGTCGAGGATTATTAGGGGCTCCGACTTTATTAAAGTTGGTTTTATATTTTATTTAAACGTTTTTTTTTATAACATTTGAACCGATTTTTATAAGGGTTACACTAAAACCTTCTATAGACGTTAAAAACGGTTTAGCCATATGCAAGATAATCGGGAATAAACATACAGGTCTAACTATGAACCTTAATTTTTTTAAGTCGGTAAATAACCAAACACCAGTAAGCAGGCGGGATTAACCTAATAACATTATTACATTTCCACCAACCCGGACTTGGCCACCGTGATGGAGTATGATAATGGCCTAACCTTCCTGCGATGCAGGAAGAGACCCGTGCCCCAGTAATAAGGGCATCTAAGGGTTGATATCGATTATTAAATTTGGGGCCCGCCTACTTAATGATCTGCAACCGGGTTGTTTGTTATTCTTCTTCTTCAGGCTATATTAGTCCACTGCTGGAGATAGCCCCACAAATAATGAGCGCCATAGCGCCCTGTCTTCAGCTTGCCGCATCCAGCATCTGCCTGCAGTTGCAGATTTTCGCAGATCTTCATGTTTGTTATTAGTTATGCCAATTTTATATTTTATTCTTTTCAGTGATTTTTATGAGTGAGTGACAAAGGATTGTTGCGTTGGTTTGGACATGTGAAGAGGATGAAGGAAGAAAAATTGACGAAACAAATATATATTGCGTGAGTGGAAGGGCTGGTAAGGGACGTCCCATGCAGACATACATCGACCAAATAGGGGCTGTACTAGCAATGGAAAAGATAAAAAGTACCAGGAACCGGCGTGCGTGCATGCAACAACTTATGAACGTTGATGAAGGTGATCTGTCAGGATCTGTCAGGATGTCTCTGGGATACAGATTGAGGTTGAGTGTGACACATGCGCAAACATGGGGAATCGATTGGGATCTTATTTATCAAAATAGTCTTTTAGGTATTCCCTACCAATTTTATGTAAAGGCCAGCCTAAAAAAACACAAACGCCTATCTACAGAATAGCCCGTTAAAATTAATCAGTATGCAATGCACAGTGAAACTACTAATTCTATTAGGGCAGCAATAAAATAAATTACAAAAAGCAATTTCGAAACGTCGATTCAACAATCGGCTTTCAATAGAACTTGTCTCATGTCTCACAGAGTGCAACTACAATACATATTATAGGGTTGAAACCTAAGGTATTCTCTTACCGAATTGTCACTGCGCTTTTCCTTTTGTTAGTAAAGCGCATGTTCCAGTGGCAGTATTGCCACTGCCATTAGGTGAGTCGACAACCAGTCAAATTTCATATTTTGCATATTCTCTCGTAAAGAAAGTAAGTAAGTGCGCGTGTAAAAGTTGATGCGCTGTCGACTGTACTAAGTAATCCTAGTATTTGCCGTGCTAGTATTTGGAATAACTTTAATTATTGGGACAACTGCTGTGTGGTGTCGGCCTAGAGAATAGCACCAACCCAAATTCTTCCCGCGGGTGTCTTAAAAGGCGACTAACCGGGGGGTGGGCAGCAGCGCCTCCTGCTGTACAATTCCACCAAACTGCGATCCCCAACCCGCATGCCCTGCGCGGGGATTATGGACATTACCCCCCAATGATGGCACAACCTTGCGCTATAGCGCTCATTAGGGGCGGGCTATGTCCAGCAGTGGACTAATATAGCCTGAAGAAGAAGGAGATTGGCACAACTAAACTCGGACCAAACTAAATAATACTTTACATTAACGCTTAACACACTGGAGTAAAATTATTTAAAATGCATTTTAATCTCTAATGGTTAGTGTTTACAATCTGAAAGAAATTACAATACCTGATTTTTGATGTCATGTTTACTGCCGTCGATAATTATTTTGATGATTTTCAAACTTTACTCTATGAAAATAAATCGCGATATTGAGTATAATATCATAACTAAATCTGACTTTATTAGAGCTATTCTGGGTTTTGGGTATTTTGGGACGACCTCGGTTGTCAAAATTAGATTAATTACATTTGCATTTCTGTCATTTCAAAAATGCTTAATTTTCCCCCAACTACTAACTCGCGCAGCACAATAAGTCCCATAGAGATCCGCTCTTGAGACCCGACCTTAAGTATAATTTATTTCCTATTTATTTTCTGCCTTCCATGGTATAATTTAAGGATCTGGTAATGGAAATCTAACTAAGGTTCGCTTTTACCGCTGAGTTCGATCTTGAATGGACTGTCAAAATACCTACTATTCTGTTTAGAACAGCTATTATTTGCTGCTGGTACGGTCGGGTTTTCACGATGTTAGTCCGGATCAAATCGAGTGACTACAATCACTACTCGGATGTTACTAGGACACGATACTAGTAACATCCGAGTAGGGATTGTGGTATACCAGCGATATAAGTTAGTACACTCGGATGAATAATCCAATCTTAATGTACTCGGACTCTGTTCTACTCATCCGAGCTGGCATGTCGTCCCTCACCTTGTGAGAAAAAAATAAGTAGTAGTGAAATGATGGCGGCTTTGAATGAAGCTGAATTATGATGTATTTCAGAATGACCAGTTGCCATTGTGGTATCCCATTTTTTCTTTATCTAACATGCTTATCGCCAAATATATTGAACGATGAATATATTTGAAACTGCTACCAAGAAAGATGGAAGCAGTTTCAAATATATGGTGGTAAATCTGTTGCAACTTTGCCACAAACAGTTATGGCACGTTTGTAACAAAACCTCAATAAACTGAGACAAAAATTCCAATTCACTAAAATGGATTAGATTATCTAGCTATAACACTTACGTAGATCTACTCATATGTTTTTACTCGGATAAACACTGATATATACACCACAATTTGAGTAGACTACAGTTTTAGTTACCGTGCTATACAAGAAATAAGTTTCGCGGATGTACCTGCGCAGATGACCAAATTTTGGATGTGCGGCAAGTTGATCGACCAATCAGATAGTTTCATTTCATGGCAGGCCCCGCGCGCCTTTGTTGCTATTGCTTGATTCAACGTCATCGATGCATTGACTATTAGTTTGGCAATATTAGCGTGAGCGAAATAGGTAGCGCTACTGCGGCAATCAATTCTGCACCTTAACCGTATTGGTTAAAGATCATGTTGAATGTACTTATAGCTTCGGGTACTTTCGTTACACTTCTTCCTAGTCTGCGTGAACGTAGATTCCCGAAGGGAATTTTATGATGTGTAGTACTGTACTAACACGGTCGGCAAAAGCGGACCTGTAAACTTATGATTTGTTTTGCCAGCTTCAACCATCGCCAGAGGCGTAGTGTCAGCTATAATTCGCTAAAGAATACCTTCTCCCTCCCACGCCACAGTACAAATTTATCGCACATCTAAATTAGGACTCATTTTACTCAAGTCAAGGCGCAACGTCTTCGATGAATAAAATTACAGTATCTCTCGTTCAGGTCGATCCCCCCGTTACTTACAAAGCTTTTGGCGAACACTGAGCTTTACATTGCTACTTATCTACGTAACTTTTGTCGAAAATGATGGAGGAGAGCTGGAGGAACGATACGGAGCCGATTTCAGGGGCAGTTGCATAAAACTACAATTAGTAATTAGTTTATTATGACAATTCGTAGTACAATTATTTTTAAATTTCTTATTGAAATTTCACAAAATATACATTATATTATATACAAAATATCCTCGCTTACCTGTATAGGTTTATCTGAGAGTCGAGTTAGGGGGCCGGTTTCTGAATTGAAAATTTCACTAAGTAAAGTTCTGTCTCGCTCTTTTCTGAGATATTCAAAGAGACAGCACTACAGTGAACTATTCATTTAAAGAAATTTTCAATTCAGAAACTGGCTCTATCTCTTGTTTGCATTGTACCTACAGATTAACAAGTAGACTGCTACGCAATGTAGAATGTGTGTCAAATTGTCGTAGTAAACTATGAACTGTAATCCCCGTCCACACTCTCGTGCGAGAACACGCGAGAACGATATACATTGCGTTTATATAGTAAATAGTATTATGATTATCCTAGGAGCTATGCGCCAATGTGGTGTACATTGGCGCATAGCTCCTAGGATTTCTCGCGTGTTCTCGCACGAGAGTGTGGACGGGGTACGAAACTCGGCCGTGGTGTAGCGGCCGAGTGTTGATTATATTTAGGTACTTATAAATACAAACACACAGAAGCAAGGCTCACTCCAAAACACTTTTGTACCGAACCCTCTATTTTTTTTCACTGATTTTGCGGATTTGAATTTATTTTCGGTTAGAGATCGTTAGATCACTGTCACTTTATAGACAGTAGCTTAGATTGTTTTTATGCAGTATTTTAAATGCTGCTTTAGGTACAGTTGACACCACATCAATCTTTACATATGCGCACTATAACCAGTTAGATACGTTAATGATGACTTTGGATCAAAAGAGCAAAGGTTGCCCGTTTACAGCATTTTCAATCTGCAAGACCTATTAGCGTCTTGAAATTTTTGTTTCAGTTTCGTATCTAAATAATATCCTAGAGATATACTTTATCTTAGCTCATTAATACCTAAGTAGATAAGTTCCTAATTATTAAAAAAATTAAGTAGAACAGTCTTATTTACAATGAAATTAAGAAGTTTTATTCAAAATAGCGCAGATTATTTATGATGCGGTTTAATTAACGTTACAAGTCAAACTAGGTGTCCATTTCCAAAGCTAGATAATATTGGAAAAAAAATATCCAATAAACTTCAAAATTTGTCTTTCCAAATTCCTTAATTAGCTAACAGAATTTACATAATTATTATAACATATATAACTCATGCATTGTACTGGCTTGACTTCCAGACATCATTGTCATCTAAATAATTCATTATGTTATAGTAAACAAAGTGTGCCTGTAGCAGCTTTTAGGTTACTGCATAAAAACGAACGTTCATATAATAAAATCCCTGAAGATATATTAAGCTTGCCTGAAACACGGTTCAAGAAATGTGTTAAGCACACTTTGTGCCAAAAGGGCTACTATATCATAAAGGATTATCTAGATGACAATGAGGTCTGGAATTAAAGCCAGTACAATGTATGAGTTCTATGTTTTATAATAATTATGTAATAATAATAATTATGTAAACTATGTTAATTAAGAACTTTGAAAAGACTAAGTTTGTAGTCCATTTTTTCTCCAAAATGATCTAGATTTTGAAATTGACCCCTAGTTTGAATTGTAACGTTCATTAAGCCGCAGCTTCTGCGCTACTTTGAATAAAACCTTTTAATTTCATCTCATCTCATCTCGTCTCGTCTCGTCTCGTATCGTCTCGTCTCGTCTCGTCTCGTCTCGTCTCGTCTCGTCTCGTCTCGTCTCGTCTCGTCTCGTCTCGTCTCGTCTCGTCTCGTCTCGTCTCGTCTCGTCTCGTCTCGTCTCATTTCATTTCATTTCATTTCCTAATTATAACCCACACGGGCCACACCACGGCAAGGATTGCCTAGCTCCGGGAAATTAAGGCTAAGCGCTATTGAATTTGATGCTAACGTCTTGTAACAATTGAATTTGTCACGGGCCCTTTAGAAAAGGGACGGCGACCGTCGATATTTCCTTAAAGGTTGCTTTAGATATGTTGGTACGTAGGTGTGAAGATGGGACCCATTTGGAAGCTCTATAAAAATTACTTTGAAAATATTGGCTCCAACATTATTTGCTAGTTACTTTGCACTTCAAATTTTATTTACGCAGCGATTAAATAAAACTCCTTTAATAAAAATACATCGGACTTAAAATCATTTTCGTCACTATAAATAAATGATATACATGTTTATAAGAGCGCTTAGGGCTAACTACGCCACCAATAGAATAAAAATCACAATCTGTTATATAATACGTTTTTTTTTTCTAAAAGTAAACATCAAAAATCTTAATATATCTTTGATAACTATTTTAGAACATGCAGCCTAGATCTTAGTTTCAACATCCTATGACTTCAATGGATTTCCTCTAAAAATGACCGTATTTGGCGGAAATCGATTAAAGTACGATTAAAGCATAGTAAGAAAGAATACAAGCGCTAGTGTCCCAGTGGAACCGAGTGATTGGTTAAAAAGCAGCAGGCGCGGTCGGGTGCTGGATGGACTATCTCATGACTACCGCTATTGGTATTTTTATCGAGCTGTTCCGAGCTTCGCAAGGCACGCTAAGCTGTTGGTGCCGGCTATCATGTAATCGTATCTACGGCCTTATGGGCGGGTTGCTATCTTCTGACAGCAAGGCACGTCACTGTCTTACAATCCTCCACCAAGCCGGACTTGGCCCCCGTGGTGGAGTACCTGTGGCCTAACCTTCCTCCGATGCAGGAAGAGACCCGTGTCCCCGCAGTGGGGAAACAAAAATGGTTTATATTTATAGTATGAAGCTCATCTGAATATTTTCGTAATTGCAAAGCTGTTGCTAGCCGTTTTCCATAAATTTACAGTGATATTTATTTTATGTATTTTTTTCTTTATTAGTTTTTCTACCTAATGACTGTGTGTCTCGATGATGTCTAGATATTGATCGATACTTTTCGAAAAAATATGTAACGATCTTAAGCGTAACGATTAAAATCATAACGGCTGTGACAGCCTACACCTAGCACTATAACGAGGAGATTGTATGTCCTGGAACCCAGCGACCAATTTCATAAAACTACAGTCTTTTAACTTTTAGAATATACCTCGGGCTCTATAGTAGGCTCCGGTTTTCGCCGAAAGTACACGAGTGTAATACTACTTCCTGCTCTGTATAAAACTTTTCTTTACTATTTTGAAAAGTTATATAATATGTGTCACATTAGTTCCGATATTTCTATTACACGAATACATCCGATAGTAGCCAAGGTATATTCTTAAAGCTAACAGACTCGAGTACTATACAATGGTGAACCATGTAACTATAGTAGTTTTAAAAATTAGTCAATTTAATGTACATTGCTAAGTCAAACCCAGAAATGTACAAGTAGGATGGCTAACGCGGACCTGGAGGAGGCACCGAGTATCTCTCCCGGTACCTCTCACACTATCTAAGTACGTAGAGAAAATAAATTTACCTAGCTATTATAAAGTTAGCTATCGACGCTTACTTCCAAGCGATTTCTGTCAGCTAACTTCAAAACTATTGGTCGTAAGTCAAACTTATAGTGGCCATCAGAAAAGTTTTCGCCGCTAAAATTTTACGTTACAAAAACAACACCGTATGTGGGCGAGTCATATAGTTTGCGAGCCAGCCATTGTGTGCCCGTCCATAAACTTCAAGTTTTGGAAGTTACAGCTGATGGGTGGCTATCACTGAAGGGCTGAGCTCACTAAAAGAGTCAGGGCTAAAGTTACTATAGAAAATTAGCCAGCATTGAGGTGGTAAGTGATAGGTTTTAGTTTCGATTTGTATACTTTTAATTTAGGTACCTAGGTAGAAAAAGTTCACCTTCAGTTCAGTACAGT
This sequence comes from Yponomeuta sedellus, assembly GCA_934045075.1. Classification (NCBI taxonomy): domain Eukaryota; kingdom Metazoa; phylum Arthropoda; class Insecta; order Lepidoptera; family Yponomeutidae; genus Yponomeuta; species Yponomeuta sedellus. Next base: position 9,185,518 of record OW203733.1, on the reverse strand, counting down.
CACTAGTCTGTTAACACACTTCTCATGTGGAACACACTTTTCATACCTAAAACAAGAAATCATGTTTCCCTGCTTACATTTTTGCAGACAATTTTAAGTGTTATACAAAAAAACTTAACCCAGCCTTGACGGGGTAAGTGATACTTCTCTCGATTTGTACATTTTCTATAGTTTACCTAAGTATTTTTTTTCGATTTGTACATTTCCAATGTAGGCATCTAATTAGAAATAGTTTACCTCAGTTAGTTCAGTAGAGTCACTAGAGTCTGTTAAAATACAGACAAATAAGAAACACACTTTTCACTACTAGAACATGAAACTTTTCTTGCGGGTAGTTTTAAGTTTTAGACTACTCAATAAGTCAATCTGTGATGTAAATCTGTGCTGTAGTAGGTACCATCTTATTCAAAAACAAAAAGCTTGTTAAGTTAATAAAATACATGACATAAAATCATGCCTGTATCTTGGAGGGGTGGTTTTTTTTGTTAACATAACAAAACAACGATATTAAGTGAAATTTTTAGTTCTCTTAGTACCTGGTGACACTCTGTAACGGAGACGCTTCTCTAGCTACGTGGCTAGGTACTTAGGTGGACCCCGAAAGGAGGGTACCTAATCTGTGGAGCTCGTATGTACGTATGAATGTAAGTATGTCCAATTCAATGATTTCTCATAAGTGTATGGTCAGATTTTGACGAATAATATCTCAGTCGATGCGTCTTGTTTGCGGGAGTGTCATACGCCACATGAAATCAGCACTAAACGGGCGGGACCCAAAACCAGGAATGTACCTAAATCATTGCGAAGAATCTAGGTTAGTCCCACATCCTTAGTAGCATAAGTAGTGGTCAGCCGTCGCGTCGCGTTGAAGGTTATAATTTATTTCAGGTTTTTCAGCGATTATTCATCCTTCTTAGGCCCAAAGTCTTCAAGTGATTACAAAAACAATTGTTATTTTCAAGGACAAGCCTTACGAGGTTATTGAAATTAAATTGTGATTAGGTATTGAATAACTTTTCGCCTTTGTCTCGCACATAACGTGCGGCTTCGAGAATCGACGACCTAGTCCAGTATTCTTGCGCGATATTGATGAAGTTAGGTAGTATGTCTGAATCAGCTTTTAAACTTTATGATTATTTTTATCGTCGTTTGAGCGTGCTCTATTTTTCGCAGTGACAAATTTACGAGGTTGTTGCCAAGACTTTGCCGAGACAGCATTGCCGAATAAATAAACCTTATGTATTTATTTACCTACCCTTGCTGCAGATGTATCAAAGAATCAAAATAGTAACTAACTATTTAAATAGTGGATCTAATCAAAAGCTTCTAAATCATCGGCCTCGGTGGCGCAGCGGTTTAGCACGCTGACTGTAAAACGGAAGGTCTCGGGTTCGATCCCCGGCCGGGTCAAACTAGGAAAACGAACTTTTCTAGTTCGTCTCGGGTCTTGGATGTTACCTATGTATTTATTGTATTTACATCTATCGTCGAGTTAGCACCTATAACACAAGTCCTTTAATTGTACTTAGTATTATATAGGACTGACGAGATCTGTGTAATATGTCCATGAATATTTATTATTATTAAAATTACGTAGATAAGATCTCGAAGTTGGGTAAGTACCTACCTAAATATGCTGAAAAACCTTATGCGGAAAATTATGACTCCCTCTCTCTTCCCAGCCTTTGTCTCACATGGTGGTGGGGTCAGCAGAAAATTATGACTGTTAATATTATTTGTTTGGCGAAAAAAATGGAGGCAATTGATTTGTAACACGTCTCAGTTAAAAAAAAACATTTGCTTAACATAACTGAAAACGAGTTGAAAAATGTTTGCAGTCGAGTGCAACACGTATCTAACTCTTCATCCCACCTCAGCCTTTCGTATGCAATAACACAATCTAAGAGTATATTATAAGCGCTACGTTTGTATATATTAAGGTTTCGTGTTTTTTTTATAAATAAGACTAAAAGAGTTGAATTAAACGAAACTCAATAAAAATACGCTCGGCATCGCCGAATTATTATATCTTTGATATCTTACCTTCACCAATTTCCCCTTCAGGTACTTTTCCACAGATCCCTTTGAAGTACAATATAATAAAAATAAAAAGCACAGAAGTACATATATTTTGTGCTCTCCGACGCTAGTCCTCTTGTGATCAAGTTGGCAGTCACCTACTTAGGGCGCTTTGGGGTGCTAACCAATGGAATAAAAATCATAAATTGTTTAAAAATACGTCTTTTTCAAACAGTAAACATCAATTATACCTATTCTTTTTAATGCACTAACCCTTTCTAAGGATAATAATAAAAAAAAAAATGTAAAACCTAACTGCAAAGTAAGGTACTCGGGGCTGCAAGTGATGCAAATTACTTCAGCCAGATGTTGCTGCCTGTACGTAATACAGAGAGGAAATTTCACTGATGCCGGTAAGTCGCCCATTAGCTCAGTTGGGAGAGCGCTGGCACGGTTAGCCAGAGGTCGCGGGTTCGAGTCCCGGCATGGGTGGAATTTTTAGCCTTTAATTTTTTTTTTTTTTTTTAAATAAACATCAAACAACTTAATATCAGTAATAACAATTTTTAGAATATACAGCGTAGAACATAGTACCTATTAACATACTAGGACTTTAATAAGCGCCCCCAGAACCCTCGCCAAGGAGACATGTTATCGTTTAAAAACCTATTTAGAGGCTAAAAATTTTTCTCTTTTTTTCACCCATGCCGGGATTCGAACCCGCAACCTCTGGCTATCCGTGCCAGCGCTCTTCCAATTGAGCCAATGGGCGACTCACGGCATCAGTGAAATTTCGAACCTCTTTACACTATTCTCTGTATTGCGGGTTCGAATCCCGGCATGGGTGAAATTTTTAGCCTCTAAATAGGTTTTTAAATTTGTTCCTTAGCACGGGTTAGTGCATTAAAAATAAAAATAGTATAATCATGTTATCGTTGTTTTAGCAATTGACCCTCTACTTGGTACCAAACTGAAAGACGTTTTACGTGAAAAAAAATAATTGTCGATATCTAAACTGGTTTCGAAACTTTGGTTTCGAAAGTGGCCGATTAAGCCTCTATTTTGTTGGGGTGGTTCAAATGATTGACACGGGAGAAAAGATTTAGGTTTTCCAGTATTCGAACGACACCCTGTAGGTATAGTCCTCTAAATACCTACTTAGAATAACTCTTCTGTTCATTTTTATTTCAATACCGTATGAGAAGAAAAATAATCTTTTAGGAACGTATGTACAGGCGGATCAGGTAAAATACCTACCTATATCTGATCCCCCTTTCCAAAACAAGATCAAATCGTATCATTGTGTAAGACAGCAGGTAGGTACCTACAAAGTATAATGCGGATTATTACTTCAATATAGATAGATATAACGGAAACAATATAGATAGATTCAAAGCCTGGCTGGCATTTCCTTTATTTTGCTCTTTTTAGGCCACCAAAATAAAGCACACTTTTATCCTGATTTGCCTATCACTTGCTTTTTTCTGGACTACTGTACACATTGTACACTGCACGTTCCAATCAATGACTTCGTTTTTGAAGTTACTTTGGTACATTTGTGAAATTGTAGCAATGCCGCTCGCTCAGGAAAACATCGCGAGGAAACTTCACGTGCCATACTCTAGTAAAAACTACGGACAACATGCGGTAATTTTTAGACTTGTTAATACCTATTCACGTTTCGCTGAAATTGACTTATTCTCATCTAGCAAAGCCTCCTTCAAACATCAGGCTCTACAGGTGCTACTCAACTAATCACACACACACACACATACACTCACGCACACACCCTCACACACACACACCCACACAAACACACACACACACACGTACCTACACACATACACCCCTCCCTCTCCTCGCCCCGTCCACTTCCCAATTCCATTTATTTAATATTAAACATATTAATATTTAATTTGCTCCATTGCTTGATATTGTATAGTAATATTTACAAGTGAAATCTATTTTTGGCTTTATTGTTACAATAATTGTTTGCAGATATTTTTTTGTTATTTTGTGCTGTTGGATTTCCAAATAAAGAATAATAATAATACCTAACCGTGGTGTCCTAAGTACTTTAAAGCTGGCTACGTACAATGGCCCAACTATAAAGCTAAGTAAGGAAATCTCTGGTCTATCTGACTAACCAGGCTACTACCTAGTTACTTAGATAAACCAGAGATTTACGAGGACACTAGTCGCGCGTTTTGATTGCCAAAAGTCGCAACTTTTAATAATAGTTCCCGCCATAAATTGAATCCTATCACATTGAAATAAAACTAAAGAAACATTATACTATTTCTGCCCGAACTAGTTGGTAGGTATATTGTTTCATGAAAATTTAAGAATGGTTAATTCCAAAATTTTCATCGTAGGTTCTGTATCAGGTCAGCCAGCCTTAAAACCGGCGACTAGCGTCATCGTACTACCCAGCCAGGAATACGTTCGTTTTCCACGATTGTAGATACTTTCTACGCCCGACCGAAACAATAACTCGAAGAAACACACACAACATTGCATTTTGCAAACGCAACGTCCGCATCCCCAACTAGATTCGAATTTAAATCGCTCGGCCACGGTTCCTGAAAAGGATAGAGGCGAAGTGAGTGCCGTGTCCACCGCGGTGTTATAACAAGTGGCTGCGTCCAACAGTTATTCGCAACACCGCAAAGCTTAGCAGCGCTTGCTACAGCCAATAAACTAGCTACAATCTCTTTCTCTCTTCTTCTTCTTTTTCTTCCTGTGCCGCTCCACTACCATTCGTGAACCGGCTAGAAAAGAAACTATCTTCCTCTTTTCTGCTTCTTGCGTCGCTTCATTACCATCGAACAGTTATTCGCAACACCGCAAAGCTTAACAGCTCTTGCTACAGCCAAGAAACTAGCTACAATCTCTTTCTCTCTTCTTATTTTTCTTCCTGTATAGCTCCACTACCATTCGTGAACTGGCTAGAAAAGAAACTACCTACAATATCTTCCTCTCTTCTGCTTCTTGCGCCGCTTCATTACCATCCAACAGTTATTCGCAACACCGCAAAGCTTAACCGCTTGCTACAGCCAAGAAACTAGCTACAATCTCTTTCTCTTTTCTTATTTTTCTTCCTGTACAGCTCCACTACCATTAGTGGACCGGCGCAGAAAAGCTACCATTAGTGGACCGGCGCAGAAAAGAAAATACCTACCTGCAAAAATCTCTTTCTCTCTTCTTCCTGTACCTACCGCTCCGTTACCATAGTGGACCTGCACAGAAAATTAACTAAGGATCTCTTTCTCTCTTATTCTTCCTGTGTCGTTAATTTACTGTGCCGGTCTGCTACCTTCAGTAGACCTTTAGAAAATTAACTAAGAATCTCTCTCTCTTATTCTTCCTGTGCCGTTTATTTACTGTGCCGGTCTGCTACCTTCAGTAGACCTTTAGAAAATTAACTAAGAATCTCTTTCTCTCTTATTCTTCCTGTGCCGTTTATTTACTGTGCCGGTCTGCTACCTTCCGTAGACCTTTAGAAAATTAACTAAGAATCTCTTTCTCTCTTATTCATCCTGTGCCGCTTATTTTCTACTAACTTTAGTAGACCTTAAGAAAATTACCTAAAACTCTCTTTCTCTCTTCTTCTTCCTGTGCCGTTTATTTTCTGTGCCGCTTTACTACCATTAGTAGACCGACACAGAAAATTAACTAGGTACCTACGATCTCTGTCTCTACTACTTCTATTTACTTCCTGTGATGCTCCGCTAATGGAGGTTGGCCGTCAGTTCCGCATAATTCTTCTTTCTCTCTTCATAAATTTAACCTTCTTTCCTCGCTCTGTTCTTGTCATGGCTGTCAGGATGGTAGATTTAAGTGCTGGGCAATCGTACTCCATCTAAAAACCCAGGATGTCTCAGGATCTGCAGCATCCGAGTGCTCCCTTCACCCGGTATAAAGTTGGGATTTTGAAGATTCATATTTTTCGAAATATCATCGTTTGCATTTTATTAAATACAATGTTTTCCGCGCCCTACCAATTTAGTAAGTCATTGTACCTATAACATGGAACTATGACCATTCTCTCTAACTTATGTACTGGTTTTCAGCGTTGACAAAACAGCAGCAAATCAAGCAATTGCAAAGCAGAATAAACGCAGATACTAAAATAAAAATATCACAAATAAACTTCAAAAGTCGTAGAACAAAAGTTGTTGCAGGTAAATCACAAGTTCTAAGAGACAGATGTCTCAGGAATTCCTAATTTTAATTAAAAATAACGCTCTATAATGACCTTTTTCAAAGCTCTCGCTTCTATTTCCATACTACTAAGTTCAGCATTCAAGCGCTGGAGGCGAAGCTCGGCGTTGAAAACATCCAATATAAGAACGATAGTATCCATCTCGTGATACGTTTCTGGGACGATAGGTATACTCGCAATTCCCGGTCGCCTCGGCTGCTTATATTTCCGCTGGCAAATGATGCCGTTCGTCCGAATAAAAGTACGATAACTAGGAACAATCTGCTATATCGGGAATAGGGTACCTACCTACACCAGGTAGTTATAGGGGGTCGGTCTAGATCACATACATAACCTCACGCCCGTATCCCAGAGGGGTAGGCAGAGATTAGGGACTGCCACTTACCACGATCCTGACAGATCACGTTCGCTTCATCAACGTTCATAAGTCGTTGCATGCACGCACGCCGGATCCGGGTAATTTTTATCTTTGCTAATACATCCCCTATTTGGTCGACGTATGTAGGTACTACATCACACTAATCGCATCACATCACATGACGTCATCACAATAATGTTATAAAGGCGTAATTTTGTGATTGTGTACCTATGTTTGTTACTTCTTTCTGTCTAAACGGCTGGATTTTTTTTTATAAAATTTGGTGTGGAGTTAGCTGACACCCTGGATTAACACAAAGGCTGCGTTTTACTGCAGGAAAACATCTTATTCCCATGGAAAAATCGATAAACCGCGAGGCACAGTAACTGATATTTTTGTTACAAAATTGGAGCTTATGTATTGCACACTGCAGAGTTTTATACGTTCTAATCTGGATACGTTTTTATCGCAGCCAGCGGGTATGACTTTTGTTCAAAAAAATCTTTAAAATAATTACCGATGGCTTTAGAAGTATAGGTAGATAAATATCAGCTATACTTTATCTAAGCTATTGTATTAATTATAGGTAAGTACCTACATTATTTGATGTTATTAATTTAAATTAGGTATATAAGTACCTACATTGATTAGGTATATGAGGGAAACAAATTAATCATTGTCCGTTTCATTTGTTTTCCTCACATAATCAATGTACTAATAATAGTTTTTCATAGGAACTTATTATTTCTACCTTACAATTAATTTGTTGAAGTGATGTGTCACAACACTACAGTCTGTTTATTCTTACTTGTCCAATTTAGTTAACAAGATTCTAACCTTAAAATTGAGATTAGATGCCTAAACTAGACATTTTCATGAACTATCATGATGAACTATGTTTATAAAATTGGCAGCGTGTTATCTAAAAGAGTGTTCCAGGTTACTTCATTTATGGAAATATGGCAGTTTTGGACTAAAAAGTCACAGTTTAAGGGTAGAATCTTGTTTACTAAATTGGACAAGTAAGAATAAATAGACTGCGTATGATCACGCGGCGGCTAAAAGGTTAAAATACTAGGTAGATTGTTAAACGAGGGTAGAAAGAATCAATTCCCGAGGTATTTAGACGCCCGAGCGCAGCGAGGATGGCTATAGTCCGAGTAGGAATTGATTCTTTTACACGTGTTAAACGTTCTACTTTTCACTTCAAATATGAGGAAAATATTTAATAAACTCATTTTTAATACCTATTCAAATCTTAGCATAGAAGATTATTACCAATTTTTTTGAATTCCGTTACTGATACCATTGAATTTTACTTTAAATTCAATGCTGATACTATAACAGAATAGTAGGTACCCGCCAATTTATGTCGACTTTTAAAATTTTAAATAAGGAACTCACCGCGTAGGTAAGTAATTGTTGCGGCTTATTCCGCTCAAAGAAGTTTGCGCAAAGTTCACACTGGCTGTTTAGAAACTCACATGGCCGCACGCAGCATTTATTTTAATTAGTTTTTTTTTAAAAAGCCTATTTCAAAACTCTTCACAGCTGACAGTAGTTCTATTTTTAAAGTTCATTCCGGCCCTTAGGTGGGAAGTAGGTAATTTGTATGAGTTTTTCCCTCCCTATGGAGGGAAGCATCATTTTCAACCCAATAATCAGATCAAAACAACACTACTTTCCGAGTATAAGAAATGAAAAGTAATATACAGGGAAGGGGAAGGGAACGAGTCTCTAAAATACATAGTTGTTGAAGTGTCATATTAGTCCGGTACCTAATGGTCGTTTCATTCACACTTTCGGTAGTCTAGTAACCAGTCGCATTGCAATGGTAAAACCCGTGCTACTTAACTCGCTCGACGCCTCGCGCGATTCGATCTTCTTGGCGAGAGATGCCTATTGCGTGGGTTACCTATATCCACGGTAATGACATTACACAACATAATATTTAAATACTGGCACATATATTGCTTCTGGCCCCACACTAGGATACCTACCCTGTGTCGTGGGAACCAGAAACAACGACATCACGTATGTAAACATCCAAGACCTGGGGTTTTTTTTGTGCCCATCCGGGGATCGAACCGGGGACCTCTTGCATGGTAGGCAGATGCGCTTCCGCTGCGCCACAGAGGTCGTCATTGTACTGCTATTGCTTTGTAGACTACCAAATTGAGACAAATATCCAGCATTGTCGTGCTTATTTAATTCTATTGAAAAGGTATGTAATTAGACTCTAGGGCCTGGTCCAAACTACCCTTAACTTACTATGTTAACCAGTGAAGGGCGTCACAAACATGAAAATTCACCCAGACTGAGGCCAATTGTACAAATGTACTGCGACCACTAGTGAGAATCGAACCCAGGGCATCTGGCTTAGTATTTTTCGTAATATTTTTCAGATTATAACAACTTCTTCTTCTTCAGGCTATATTAGTCCACTGCTGGACGTAGCCTAATGAGCGCCATAGCGCTAGGTTGTGCCATCATTGGGGGGTAATGCCCATAATCCCCACGCTGGGCATGCGGGTTGGGGATCGCAGTTTGGTGGAATCGTACTGCAGGGGGCGCTGCTGCCCACCCCCCGGCTTGTGCCCCTTAGTCGCCTTTTAAGACAGCCGCGAGAAGAATTTGGGTTGGTGCTATTCTCTAGGCCGATACCACACAGCATAACAACTACTAACCCTAAAAGGTATGAATGCATTTACAACCCTGCCTTTATGTCGAGTATTCCAGTTGCAGGCATTTTTTTTTGTAAATGGTGCCTAAAAATATATAAACAAAATTATACATACATAAGCTCACGCCTGTATCCCAGAGGGATAGGCAGAGACCAGGGACTGCCACTTGCCACGATCCTGACAGATCACCTTCGCTCCATCAACGTTCATAAGTCGTTGCATGCACGCACGCCGGTTCCGGGTACATTTTATCTTTCCATTTGCTAATACATCCCCTATCTGGTCGATGTAGGTCCGCCTGGGACGACCCTTACCAACCCTTCCACTCACATTCGCAATATATCTGAAAAGGGCAGCCTCAGTCAATCTGAGGTTGCATGGATAACTACAAGAGTTGTTACGTTATTTTCGTAAGTTTTCCTCGTAGTAAAAGTTGGTTTTCTTTTTGTTTAGGATAGGAACAGTTCTCTACTTTTTAAGCACAGAAACAAATTTATTACATCTAAACCTTGATCCATAATTTAATCAAAATAATTATACATAAAATTGCATTTTATTGAGAGCATTCAACAAAATTTCCTTAGTTAATATAAAAACGCTGGGGGATGCTAACTAACGCCACCAATGGAATAAAAATCATAACTTGTTTTAAAATAAGTACGCTTTTTGCAAATAGTAGGTAAATGTCTAAAATCAGAATCAGCAAGCTGAAGTGGCAGTGGGCTGGCCATCATCATTGACATAGGTACCATGTTAGTTAGTTAGACCTGAGATTTCCGCACTTAGCCTCATAGTTGGGTCATTGTACGTAGCAAGCGATGAGGTACGCTAACACCTCAGAAACTAGGGTTTCCTTACGATGTTTTCCTTCACCGTCAGCGAGTAGTAGGTATTGCTACTATAATTTCACAAATGTACATAACTTAGAAAATAAAGTCATTGGTACATGCCGGGGTTCGAACCCACGACCTCCCGATTGAGAAGCCGGCGTTCTACACCGCTCCGCTACCACCGCTCTTTGTGGGCTGGCCATATCTCGCGAAGAACCGACAACCGTTGGAGTAAACGTGTTCTTGAGTGGAGACCGCGACTCGGCAAACGTAGTGTAGGACGCCCTCCGACCAGGTGGGATGACGATCTGCGAAAAACTGCAGGCAGATGCTGGATGCGGCAAGCTGAAGACAGGGCGCTGTGGTGTTCATTAGGGGAGGGCTATGTCCATCAGTGGACTACATAGCCTGAAGAAGAAGAAGAAATGTCTAAAATCTTAATATCAGTGAACATAATACAGAGAATATTGTAAAGAGGTTCGAAATTTCACTGATGCCGGTGAGTCGCCCATTAGCTCAGTTGGAAAGAGAGCTGGCACGGATAGCCAGAGGTCGCGGGTTCGAATCCCGGCATTGGTGGAATTTTTAGCCTCTATATAGGTTTTTAAAAATCATCGAACATACAGTCTAGAACATACTGTCAAGATGTTGATCCTAGGTTCTAGACCGTAGGTTCGAAAAATAGTTATAATGGTGGTTAATATTTTTAATGTTCACTTTTTGCAACAAAAGTATTATAAAACAAGTTATTTGTTTTATACCCGCAGCGCCTTATCGCGTACAACCCCCATCATTTTGGAAGTGACATGGAGATTTTGTTACACAGTGTAGGGGTGGAGAATGTGTCAAAACAAAAACTTTTTTTAATCACTTACTTTAATTTCACTTACTCTCCTAAACAGTCAATGCACACATACAACTAATAATTGTAATGCGGTTCCGGAGGATGGTGTGGAGGGTAGGGAGGGTGAGGGAAGGGCGGGGGTCCGCGGGGAGGGTACTGTGGGCGGAAGTTGGGCGGAGGGGGGCGCCAGGGGGGCGGGGGCCGCGCTCCGGGCGGGGGACCCCCGCCGAAGCCCCCGGGGGGACCGAACGGGGGCGGGGGGTAGTGGTGGAACGGCGGTGGGGGCGGCGGCGGGCCTGGCGGTGGCGGTGGACCTGCAAAGGGAAGAAGTAGTAAGTCATGCGACACGCTTGTGCGAGCTTCATGAACTAAAATGGTCTTCTCGCAAAGATATCATGGGCTTAATTACCACGCGAGCCCACCGCGGCAATCCGCTATTTGACACGTATCAAATTTGACGCGATGAATATTTCCTATAGTATTTAACGTAACAAACCGAAATATATTGATTTTGCTAAGTATGCAGGATGGCTGCAAAATTTGCAAAGTAAAATCGTTTAATTCGTAACGGCGAAAACGCTCTCCGCCATCTTGAAAGCATCTAAAGTATGTAAACAAACATCTTTCAGCCAGAGCCAGTGGACATTGATTATTATAGGACTTACATCAAAATGATCTTCACATAAATACACCCGAGTTTCAATTGATAAAGAGTCGGGGTCTCTTTTGGCAAGTTTGAGCCAAGTTTTTCGAATGTTAATTTCACTGGGTACACGAATCCACAACTTCCCGGGGGGTTTATTGACGTGTTTTTTCATTCTCGAACAAAGCAATAATAATAATTGGTATATTTTGGATGTAAATGCGATGAAATCATGGTTGCGTTGTTGTTATTTCACTATGCTCAAAGATCACTTACAGAAAATTGAATGTCAAACTTTGTTTACAATTTTTTGGACTTCAAACCATAGACAAAAATGGCTGACCGCGTTTTTGGCTGTTTAAGAAAATAAAGTTTTAAAATATATTTATATGTTGCTTTTAGGTCCTCAAAAAATACTAAAATATTTTTGGTCTAATGAAAGAGTTATTTACCGTTTAAGACTTACTTGAAAAGAGAGTCAAATAGCGGATTTTAAGCGCTCAGGTAATTGAACACCACAAACTCTCAGGTTTCCTCACTAACCAACTGATATACTAGTTAGTTAGACCTGAGATTTCTGCACTTAATAGAGAAATTCACTAAGTAAATACTGAAGTAACTGTCAAGCTCTTCTCCGAGAAATTCGATGAGACAGCACTGCAGTTAACTATTTTCTTAGCGAAATTCTCAATTCCGAAACTGGCCCTTAGCATCATCATAACGCCATTGTAAGTAGCCAGCGTTGAGGTAGGATAGCAGGGTTTCCTCACAAGTGATATTGCTAGTACCACTTCACAAATGTATGTGACTTAGAAAACAAAGTTATCTGTACATGCCGGGATTTGAACCCACGGTCCCCGAATGTGAGGCCGTCATTCTACCGCTGCGCTACCACCGCTCTGAAATACTTTCAATGAGCGGCGCCCCTTCTAACTGAATGTTAGGGAATGTTTTAAATCTGACACACTGCACCCGTGATTCAATTTTAGAATCGCTTGCTCGGTCATCAAAATTAACTTTGCACTCTTGTATAACAAATAACTATTCACTTTCTCTCTGAGAAACACTTTCTGTCACTCCAAACAGGTCTTAGGCAAGTGCCAAAAGAAGCCCCTCACCTGGCGGCATCATGCTGCTTGAGGGCCCCTTCTTACTGAATGTTGGGGAATGTTTTAAATCTGACACGCTGCACTCGCGATTCAATTTTTGAATCGCGTGCTCGGTCATCAAAATTAACTTTGCACTCTTTTATAACAAATAACTATTCACTTTCTCTCTGAGAAACACTTTCTGTCACTCCAGGCAGGTCCAAGGTGTCCCAGGTCCCTTACCTGGCGGCATCATGCTGCTTGGGGGCGGCGGGGGCGCCTGCAGCGGCAGCGGCGGGCGCGCCCCAGGCGGCGGACCGGGGGGCGGCATCGGCGAGGGGGGCGGTGGGGGCGCCACCAGTACGGGGCCAAGCAACGCGGGCGGCGCGTCCGCGAACAGCTGATGTGGCCGGTCGGCGTGAGACAACGGGTTCTGCGCCGCTAGCAGCCTGCGGACGGTTACGTAGTCACATTACGAATAACCGTAAGTTCAATATCAGCGGCACCTAGAGTTGTCTAAGACCAGTGGCGTTACTTTTTTTGTTTTGTTTATGGACAAAACCCGAAACAGGGCAAGTTTAATAAACATTCAACATCAAACATTGTAGGATTAAAAAAATACGGCACAAATGAGCAGTATAGTTTGTGTGAAAAGTAAATTATTCATTCTTTTGTGATATCCGCTCAGTAACCAATAAATGGTGTACATACGAGATGTAAACATTTTGAGATAGATGTTTTGTACTATAATTCATACACACCTGGAGGTGTGCGTAGTAAAAAAAAATTCCACATTAATTTAGTTTCCTGGTTCCATTCCGTTTAGCAGCTGTGGGACTAAATTAGACCTGAGATTTCTGCACTTCGCCTCCTAGTAGACAATATATGTAGCAAGGCTGTAAGACTGTGGAAATTATGTCGGCAAAAACATTGTATGGAGCACAACTAAACAGTGCAACATCCCGAAACACTCACCTCTCCGCAGCAGAACCATGCCTCTCTCCCTTCACATCCTTCTTGAATGCGTAGGAAACAGAAATAGGTCGGTTGCACAGATATTGGTTATTCATTGCCTCAATAGCCGCATCGGAAGCCTCAAATGAGGCAAAATTTATAAACGCAAACGCTTTCGAGTTGCCTGTCTCTGGATCTCTCATCACCTGAAAATTTTGGAGGTTTTAGAAATTTCTGTTGTTGGCACTAATTAATAACACTGAAAGTCTTAAAACCTAGTTTTCACACAGTATATAGCTTTATGCACACAACAGTTTAAAACAAGATGGTTTATCCCCCAAGAATATTGACGAGTAGTTACAAATAATACTTAATTTCAAACCATTATAAATTAATTTTCACCCACATCTCGGTAAAAAAAAATATCTCATATGTTTGCACAGATTAGAAGTCTTTTGAGGAACTTTGAGTTCTTGTATCAAGACAGTCTGACAGCTCATAGAATCTCGGTTGATGACGTACTTCCGTGCATGACATAATACCGTACTGTATATTTTTGTTTTAAAGATTTATTAAATCAGCACAAATCAAAATATTCAGGTCCAACTCTCCAAAGTTACATAATTTCTCAAAAACAAATAAAAACCGGACTCAATATTTTCAGGACAATAACCATTGAATGATTTGTACAACTATTACTGATTTATAGAGGATAAGCTGCAAAGCTATAAAAAAATTAGAATTCAATCAAATTCAATCAAAATTAGAATTCAAACCAACCTTAGGTGTCTGTAAAATAACACCAAAAGCTGAGAATGTGTCGTACAGCAGTTTCTCATCCACTTCCGGATCCAAGTTTCCAATGAATACATTAGCTCCAACATCCAGGTTTTTCTGATGCGCCGATGCTTTGTTGACTCTCACCGGCTTACCATAGAGCTTTATCATGTTCATCACCTGCAATGCAAAACATGTGATTTTAACCAACTAGATTTTATAGCTGCGAAACATATTAAAAATATTAGTCCTTCTGAAAACATTTATTTTGTTTATAATTCTATTTATTTAGGACTTCGAACCAGGGACCGGCGAGGTTGGCATGAAGGCGAAAAGGCCTATGTATGCCCAAAAGAGGGCGTCTTCCATGGGCTGTATAGATTAATAGATAGGCTTTCGAATTTATGTAAATATCAACTCAGCATGCTTAGCGCGGGGATTATGGACATTACTCCCCAATGATGGCACAACCTTGCGCTCATTTGGGGAGGGTCATGTCCAGCGGGGTGCTGCGCCAGATAACCTTCACGTGTACCCCTCCGCTTTCCGTTCCATCTGATTCTATGAACCGGATGGAGGGGCAAGTGGTGAGGTCGGTGCACCCTGAGCGTTAGTCAGTAACTTCTTCTTGTCGGATCTTACTGGCTAACGGCGAATAATCTGGCAGGAGGGGTCGCGTGGGCCCTGCTTCACTCTGTGGAGCGGAACGCAGGCGACCAACCGATTGAAGGACCGACCGACTGGGGGGGGGGCGCCGCTGCGCGGATGCGCGCGCCTCGTACTAGTCGGACCAGAGTGGCCGAGGGCGGAGGGTCGGGGGGCCCTCTGCCTCCATCACGGCGGGAGGGGTCGCGTGGGCCCTGTTTCACTCTGTGGAGCGGGACCCAGGCGACCAACCGATTGAAGGACCGATTGGGGGAGGGCCGTCGTGTAGCCGGCGGACCTCGTACCAGTCGTACCAGAGTGGCCGTGGGCGGAGGGTCGGGGGACCCTCCGCCTCCATCACGGCGGGCCGGAAGGCATCCTTGCGTGTTCCGAGGGCGCCTTCTAGCACAGAGGGGGCCCGCGCGCTCGCTCTCCGCCTTCTCTGCTTTCAGAGAAGCGCTGGTGGGCGACGCGACGGGCCTCGCAGCGATGCGCCCTCTTTCAGTCTTCTTGGATGGGGTCATCACCGATGGGATGGAGGGGGCGGTGCGTTGGGCCGTGTGGGGGCCAAACCCCTAGGGCACTTGGCCCCCATGCGCTCCAACGAGGATATGCGGCGCTTCCTTGCCCCGTCGAATGAGTCGTTGCGATGGGGCAGGGGCGCCGCCGAAGAAGTGCCCGCAAGGGCGCCCGCAGACGGGGTCGCGGTAGTGTGCGTAAGCGTTCGCGTGGCCCCGTCCTTTGCGGTGCGGAGGAACACCCCAGGAGTGTTAGTCGGTATACCGCCCTTTTCAGGGCGGGGAGTCAGACATAACCACCGAGCTCCCCCAAGCTGGTGGTACTCGTAATAGGGTTTCTCCTGGGTAACAAAAAAAAAAGGGGCCATGTCCAGCAGTAGCCTAGACTAGCCTGAAGAAGAAGAAAAAGAACTCAGATTATAATAGATTATAATTTAAAAGATAAAACATTTATTGTCATATAAAATATTAAATCATATAGGTACAGACCCCCACACCAGGCGATGCCTGTCACGTGGGTTATGAAAATAATAATTGACTATTTTAAATATGTACGGCTAGAGAAAATTATAACAATTAAATTTTATCTTATGAGCTAAACTCAGATTAACTTCTCTCTCTGGTCACAACTGGAAAAGATCTATTAGTGAATCACTAAAGTAAATGGCTAGTGATTTCCTTAGAGTCATTCCATGTTCAAATGTATTTCACTCTTGAGTCAGCTATCATTTTTATGCTGAAATTGAAATGATCTAGATTTTTAAATGGACACCTATTTTGAATAGTAATGTTCACTAAGCCACAGTTTCTGCGCTACTTTGAATAAAATGTTTTCATTTCAATTAAGAATAGATCTAATCCAGAGAGGTGGTAATCTGGTATTAGAACACCCAACGCTCAATTGGGAGGTTGTGGATTTGAATCATGTATCATAGTACGTATCAAATTAAGTTACAGGCGGTCCTCGACTTACGTCGTTTCGATTTACGTCGTTTCAAGTTACGTCGAACAATGTTTTGACACTATTCCTCAAGCATACGTCATTTGTTTCGATTTCCGGCATATCGGAGAATTCACTTGTCGCAAGGTCAATGTCCGTGAGGGGCGCGGTGTCGTCTCGTGCGGGGAATACCCCGCATATGTCGCTGATTTTGTTTAGTACATTCAGGGACAACGGACAATCAAGACGTAATAAATTAGTTTTTTTGCATCTTTGACAGTTTTTGTGTTTACATACATATTTAAGTGAATTTTAAACAATGCCACCTTGATAGTTTCTTTAAGCCAAAAGTTTAATTTATTATTTATCATTACATATGTATAAGTTTTACAATTATTATTAAAATTAATAACACACAAATACCAAAAATAACTAGCAATTTCATAAGTGCATAATATAATTATTTTAAGAACTTACTTTTAATAATAAAGTACATCCTTTGTTATAAATGCAGTTTTTTTTATTATTTCGAGTCCGTGTGGAACCTAACTCTTGAGTTTTACATGTAAACATATGAAAAAATATGTCTCGACTTACGTCGTTTCGATTTACGTCGCGTATTTCGAGAACCTAACATGCCGTAAGTACGAGGACTGCCTGTATATACATTTGTGAAGTTATTTATTAGTTAGTACTATCTAACTAGATCTATTCCAGAGCTAATATAAAAGTTAGAAAGCAAAGTTATTTTTGAGTAATTATCAAGCTTTTTATCAATTTTACTATAAATTTCTTTTTCATTACTTACCTTTATAGCATAATCTGCATCTTCCTCTCCCATAAACTCAACAAATCCATATCCTTGATGCGTTTGTGTGACACGATCTTTGGGCATGTGGACATTTACTGGAACAAAGCAATTATATTGTCTCTTAACTCATTGACTATTAAAGACTGACCATAAAATCTATTTATTTATTTTAGATTGAAATGGAGCATAACATAACATTTACATACTGGCACATTCATTGCTTCTGACCCCACACTAGGATATCCTGTGTCGTGGGAACCAGAAGCAACGACATCACAAACATGTAAACATCCAAGACCTGGGCTTTTTTTTGTCCCCAGCCGGGATTCGAACCCGGGACCTCTTGCATGTTAGGCAGACGCGCTACTTCTACGCCACAGAGGTTGTCAGAGGAGCAACTGTTACTTGTGCTAAAACAAAACAAAATAATGTAGTTTTCTGGGATGTCACAAATGCATTCATCTAATAATGTATTGAATAGACAGTCTTGTTTAATAGATGTATCCCTATTTATAAGGAACAATATGAATTTTGTTCCCGAAACATGGCAGACTCAACTTCGGTCCACTACAAAGTGAGACAGTAGTCTTAAAATTTCGTAGGCTTGCAAAAGACAAGAGTGTCTAAGCTCAGACCAAGGTTTTACGCCTGTCCTGGCTGCAGTGAGATGTGCTAAGCCGAATTTATACAAAAAAACTTAAGTACTTACCAACTGGACCAGATTGTACGAAGAGCTCCCAAAGAAGGCTCTCTGATACTCTATCGTCAAGACCTCCCACGTAAATCGTGGCATCTGTTGGAAAACATAATTGTAAGCTGCGTTACCAGTGCCAACATAACCTTACTCTTATGTTTACAACCAAGTTTTTCATGTTATGGCTGTGAAAAAATTTATTTGCAGCATTTTTATTTATATTAAATTTCATGTTTTTGGGAAAATTAACATGATATTATTTGTAAATGACAACGAAAAGCAATTTTTGAACCAAGTACTAAATTCCTAAAATGGGACCGAAATCGCCTCACAGGTAGTTTTGAATGTAAATATAATAAGGCAACAATAATGACAACGCGTAACAGATAAAATTAAGCTTATTTGTAGAATTTACCTTGATTTCTTTCGGCAATCGGCCCTGCTGCCATTTTGGCGTTCTGTCGCTATTTTCAGTTTTGACAGTTTTTTTATTTTGTTAGTGATGTGGCTTTTCCGTAGATAGAGTAGAACTCGTAGAACAGTAGTTTTACTCCCTCTACGGGCTTTTCATTCACTCAAGTTCGTAGACAACCTATTCTGTGATACATTATAACAAAGGTACTGGCAGCACTGAACACGGTCGTTCCGTTTCAAGACGAAAAGCACGTTCCTTTTATCGGGAACTATTTACATAACCCGCAAAATATTTGATAGTTACGCTCAGAACAATAATTTATTGTTCTGAGTGATTATGTATTGTCTCGGAGTAATTAGGACTGGAGTTGGCATAGGATCACATTTCCGTACAAAAAAGTCTGCCATTTCTTGCGGGGGACGAGGTAACACTACAGAGACAATTACCAATACTAGTGCAAAAACAAATCTCGTTTTTACAAGCGCACACATGCAGGATAGGACACCACATAAGCAATTTTGCACTCACACAGAAATAAATACGAGCGCATTGGCCACTCTTCTCGTATTACAGAACGCCCCACGCTCACACAGAAGCAACTAGTGCTTGCAACCGGTGTTGAACCGGTCGATTGAACATATCGATAAAGTCCCTCCGGCCGTTTTGTTTAGTCGGCGAGTAAGGGAGAGCTCATGAGCATTCAGCTCGGTTCAGTCAGGCATAGGTAATAAGTATTATTTTTATAAAATAGTAATTTGGATTGCAGTAGGTACTTATTAATTTTTTTCCTTCACTACCATGAAAAAAACTGCTTTGTTCGATGAAAAGGATGGAATAGTGGACTGTATGAAAATGGGTTCATTCAGGGTATACGTGAAAAAATTATGAATGATAGTAGAGGAAAATAATAATATGGGACATAATAATATTTTAGATTTATAGGGGCATTTAAACATCTTTAAAGCAATAAAACAAAATTAATAGTTTTATACAGTTTATTTACAGTATTTACACTTGCATACATTTACAAAATACAGTTTTTACTATTTACAGTTTTAGACAGTTTTATGCAGTTTATTTACAGTATTTACACTTGCATACATTGACAAATAGGTAGGTACAGTTTTTCTATGGTCAGTTTTAGACTTTTCATGTTTTTATCTATATTTTCAATCATAGATGCTTATACCTAATTTTTTTATAATGTACAGTATTACTCTTGACCTTCTGTTTACAGTTACAGTTTTTTTCTATTTACAGTTCTATTTTACAGTTCTAGACTTTTACTTTTGTTTACAGTTTAATTAAAATCTGCTTTTCTATCTACACCTTCCATCGAACATGCTTTTACTCAAAAGTTATTAATTTACAGTTTTACACTTGGGCTTTTATTTACAGTTAACAAAAATTGCCTTACTGGTTTTTAAAATGAATTAATTTGGTATAAATGTGCCGAACACATTGTTGGGGATTAGTCTTTTTTGATAGAAATGCTATCCTTGTGTCAGCGTATCTTTTCAAGACAGACCTAGCCAATTCCACATTGTGGCTTACGAACCTATCAGTATCGTGAACAGGAATATTTGGAAATATGCTTTCGCCTATCATGTCATGTAAGGCTTTCGTTACTACAAATGTAGTCGTGCAAGTTTTTTTGAGCTTGTTTTCCTCAGTCAGGCCTCCCCTGATAATGGTTTCGCACTTGCGACATAAAGCTATAACTTCTTTAGACGCATACATCAAATACCCTTTGGTCTTTTGATAAGCCAAACTCAGGTTATTACACGGCCCCAAAAGGCCTTTGATACATGGGTCACATTTGATTTTCTTCATTAAAGAAAATACAACAAAGCCGGCTATGTATTCAATGACTTTTTCTCCAAATGGCGATATAAAAATTTGACTTTCAATATCCTGTGCAATGTCATCTTCAGAGAAAAGGTTTATTGAGTCACCATTTGTTTCTTCTCTTGCACTCGTAGCTGTAATATTTATTTTGTCAATAGCAGAAGAGCAATTTAATATACTTATCTGTTCCAAGGGTATGCAGTTTGTACCCTTTTCGTTTTTAATTAATTCTGTGTGAACCAAAAGTTTTTTATATATGGATTCAAATTGCTGTGCATCAGGGTTATTATTGGAACCACCATGGCTGCGAATTTTGGAAAAAAGAATCTCAATGTGGTCTTGACTGACCTTGTGCAATGGAAGAAAATTCATTCCCGTGTCGAGTTTTAATATTAAGTCTTGGTAGAGCAATATTGCGCTTTCAATGCACACACAGAAACCTAAAAATCCAGTGTATCTAGGACTTTTCAAGGCGTTAACCCTTTTTAATATGTCACTTTTAGGCATTTTAACATCTGTGTACAAGTTCATTAGAACAGACTTGGCTTCCTGCAACGTGTCAAAACATTGCTGGTAATTGTCGCGGGACATGGCTTTCTTCAATCCATAGCCACGAGTCTTTGAGTCCAAAATATCAAATAAATCATTGATAAGTTTAAGGAAATTGGCTGTGGGCGTGACGTCATGAAAGTCAAGTATGTTCAGTTTATTTTTACAAAACAGCAATGCATCTGCCACACTTATACTGAAGAGTTGAGCCGCTAGACGGACATTCATTATCTTTGTTTTAAAGTATATGTGATTAGATCTCAGTCTGTTGGCTAAGTAAAAAAGTTCTTTGTCCTGTAAATTATGGAGAAGCATCAGGTGTTTCCATTGAATTTTTTCACCTGAGTCATTCGTAAAAGTTCCATATTGTTCAAAAGCATTTCTTAATAATTTTAACATATGGCATGGGTCCAAAAAGAAATAGAGAGTTTGACCAGTTGATGGATCCAATATAGTTGTTTGCAAATTCTGTGGATCCATGGAGCAGCCCAACTCTTCAGCCATGGCAATGTTACACTTTGTTCCGTCGCATGTCAATGATTTTATTTCCATTCCAGTATTATTTACAAGGCCAATGGCCATTGTAACTAATCGTGCTCTAAGTTGACCACTAACTCCTTTGACTAAAAAATAGCCGATTGGCACTTTCCATGTAGTATTTATGCCTACTAACAAAAAAACAAGAGCGTCAGTTGCTTCCTCACTATTGTCAGTAACAAAATCGAAACCAAAATCTACATGACCATATTTTCTTCCAGCATTTGTATGCCATTCAGGTGTCGTTTGGATTTTCATTTCATCAATGATTAAAGCGCAATATATTTTTTTATCGGGATTGTTGTCCTTTATCAATTTTAAAGCATTAAGCGCTTCTTTTGTAAAACCTGGGCGCCCTTCGATAGTACTATACCATTTACTCAGCGTGCGTGGATGCGGTAAACATGTACCAAAAGTTTTTCGTACGTATAAATAGGCCTTGGGAGAGTAATAATTTAGGGTCAAGGCAAAGCATCTTAATTCGGGGGAAAAATTTTTTCTTGTCAGCTTCCCAGTTTTAGATGATACCATCTGTCTGGTTAATAACTCATGATTTTCTACTCCAATGTTTCCTAACAGCAATTGATCCTCTTTACTTATAAGGTTCTTACCATGCAAGCTTTTCAGTATTTCCTGCAAAGTTGTCACTTTTTTTGCAAGGTAACGAGCCTTTGACTGTAACCTTTTTACTTTTTTACTTTGCACATCTAATTGTTTCCTCAGTTTTATTTTTCTCGGCGTGAGAAGTTCTGATAGCTTGGTTTGAATCAGATCCGATTGTTTTTCCTGAAATAAAATGTAAAACGTTTTAATAATTTTTAAGGAACGGTACCTAGTAAAATGTAGAAAACACCAGTTTTTACACGATGAACTGTTTTATAATTTTTAGCAAAAAACCACTTTGTAGTAAAAAGAGACTCACAGGCTTAGGTAATGAGGTACATGAAGTCGGTCCATCGTCTTTTTCTTGTTTCCTCAGTTTTATTTTTCTCGGCGTGAGAAGTTCTGATGGCTTGGTTTTAATTGGTACCGAGTATTTTTCCTGAAATCAAATGCAGTAAAATGTAAAAAAACAGTTTTTTCACAATTAACGGCTTTATAATTTTATCAAGAAACCACTTTCTGTAAGTAAAAAAACTCACAGGCTTAGGTAATGAGGAAGTTGGTCCATCGTCATTGTCTTGTTTTTTCATTGGCACGTCTTCAAGCAGCATATAGAGCTTTCTTTTTGCTGATATAAGAACATCTCGTTTAGTTGATGTAGATGCTGTAGATGATGTGGATGGTTTTTGTGCATGTGAATGCAGCATCCTTTGATTTGGTTGCGTTCCCTGAAAAAATACAGTGTTAAAATAAGTATGTATTAGGTAATTAAGATTTTAAATAGCAAAACCAGCAGAAATACTATATTATTCTTACGGTCTTCGGCAAAAGTAAAGTAGGTATGGCATGGTCGGCTACTTTGCGTTTCTTATTTGTTAAATCTTGAATTTGAGAAGTTTCAAAATGTTCAGAACAAATAGTACTTGTGCGCTTAGGTAGCCATGTCGCACTTTTGCTACAAGCTTCAACCCATCTTCTCCTTAAGTCAGGAACTTTTGGAAATCTAAAAAGACAATGAAACGTTACGTATCTTCATTAACAACCGTTTCATACAGGGCAATAAAACCCGAAACGCGAAACGCTTCAGTGAAAATAAAATAATGATACAGTTAATTTCCTTCAATGAACTAGTACACTCTATTAGTTCTTAGTTCACTAAAAGTTCACAGCTCATAGTTCGTTCATAGTTCATAGCTCGTTCATAGTTCTATTTTTTGCTCAAATCGGTTCAGAGGTTTAGGCTGTAGGTGGGTACATAGAATGGACATACATACATACGTGCATACATACACACACACACACACCCTCACACACACCCTCACACACACACACACACACCCTCACACACACACACACATACACCCTTACATACATACATACATACATACATACATACACACATACATACATACATACATACATACATACATACATACATACATACATACATACATACATACATACATACATACATACATACATACATACATACATACATACATACATACATACATACATACATACATACATACATACATACATAAAAGTAAAAAAAAAATCCCTCTTTTTGGGCTGCGAAAGAAATGTATGATACGATACTTATAGGTAGGTATCGTTTTCATTAAAACAACCATTATTAATTTTATTAAGACCGTTGGATAAGAGATGTTACATAAAAAATAGCACCTCAGTTTTGAGTATTTTTTATCGATACATATTATCGACCTGTTGCCGTCTCTGGCACATAGTCTCGTTATACTCAACCAGCGAACAGCGGTACCTGAGGCGGTGTGCGAGTGAGAGAGCCAGGGGCCAAGTTAGCTTGGTTGTGTCCGAGGGACTCCCTACGAGACTATTAGTCTCGTGTCGCTTCGAGTTGTTCCCGCCAATTTTTCTATTTTTGATATTTTTACATGAAGTAAGAGTAAAATACGTAAGAAAATACTCACAAATGGAATGTTACTCCATCCTTTTCACGGCTAGATGTTGTAGATTTTTTGTTGCATCCATCTACGGCACAAATCGGCATTTTTCCGTGAGCTCTGCACTGACTAAAATCTTACACAGAAATGGTGAGGCAACCGAGACTCAACTAGTTTTATATAACGCATACGATTTAAAATCATATACTTTGGCAGAGGGGTAAGCTCCTTCATGGCGCCTCCAGTCCTAATTACTCCGAGTGTATTGTAGATAGTACATTTTTAAAGTCTGCTATCAGCTCCTCAGATATTGTTCTTCTGAGTAGTTCTGAGGGCTGCTCTTATGCGGAGTGTGCTGTCTCGTACCTACAACTTTCCTATAGCGTCTACTTTTGTTGGATGTGGACCGAGGGTTTGATGTATATTGCCTACCTACTATAGGTACTCAATTTTAGATTTGGGAATTTTTCATTATTCAAAACTATAAATAGGAAAACAAAAATATGAAATGTTATCAAGAGTTTACTCATTTTATTACAATAGGTAATAAACAAGTTGTGCGAGCGAGACAGCATGCTTAAGGTTGCTTTTACATCAGGCAAGCTGCATAAATCGTGCATGCTGTCTCGCTCACACAATCTGCATTTTTTAGCGATTGGAATAAAGTACCTATACACTTAAGTACAGAGAAGTTCTAAAATTATTAATGTAGGATTCAATGGGTTTGCGTCGGACGGGTTTCAGGATAAGACAAATATGTCTACAACGCCAGTAAATTTATTATTTATTCAACCTTCAGATCACATGACAAGTACATTTATAGGTCAATTTATTACAAAAAATCGAAAATGTTACTTTGTGCAAGCGAGACAAGATGGTTGAAGTAAACATAGCTTTAAAATGTTTGGTTAGCTACCTACCGATGATAGTACCTACTCAATCTTAGGCAGTCCCTCAGAACAATATTTTTTATCAGCGTAGAGTGACAGCCGTATTCCGGTTCTTCTTATTTCTTTAGCCACGCCTTGACACTATCAGATAACTTAAACCGAGCTGCCTGAGGAAGTCCGATAAATTGCAATTAATTTTCTTGTTTTTTCTGACGTCTCAGCCACTAAAGTCCATTTGTAACTTAAACAGGTATCTTCTTATCCTCTGAAATTAAATCTTGCTATCGGAGTACAAACTTTTTAAATCAAAATCTTTACTATTTACCAATCCAATATCAATTTTTAATTTTTCATCAAAATCTAGACATTTCTGGTAAAATGTAGACATTTTACATATCTATTACTGTAATAAAGATTTAGACTTAAAAAGTGTGTATTTCGATAAAAACCTATCAAGATTATTTACTAAAAAAATATACTATAATTAAATAGCTGGCAAATTAATTAAACAATGGCATAATACTGTCAACTTACACAATTTTTTTTTAATTTTTTTCATTATCAGATTATTAATTTAATATTTAGTAAGTAGGTAAAATTTCAAACATAGTTTGTATGAGGTAATAATACAAAATGCTAATTTGTTAATGCTAAACTAATTGCATAATTAGTCAACCGAAAATTACTTTTTCAATTTTAGTTGCAAGGTAATATAATCAAGTCCATGCATATTATGTCTAAATGTCTACATTTTTTTTCTAGCATGCTGAATAATATTAACATCAACAACAAAAAAGCACAATATTTGTTTATTTTATCAGCACCACACAAGCTTTTATTTATCAGCTGTGTAGTATACTGAGATTCCATGACTTGCTTCTCGCGACATGTTTCCAACTGTGATATTTTTTACAAAATTGTGTCTACAAAATACTGCGCCGCTTGTATTGTTTTATTCTGAAACATTCCTTGGAAACATTGCACTATATTTAAATACATTTTAAACAACACAGAAACAAACATTATTACTACATTATAACTGAGATACATTAATGTCATGAAAGTTGTCATATAACATCAATTAACTTAAGATTTAAGATTTAGAATCTTATTTGTCTTCCATGAGAGGTATGTATTCCAGAATAAAGCTATGGACTGTACTACTAATACCTGATAATGCAATGGTATGTAGTAGAAATTAACAATCTGCACCCATGGCCAGATGTAGTAGTTGGTTTTTAACACATCTAAGTAGTTGGCGGAGACTTCTTTCTTTACCACATCTGGAGATTTTCCTTGTAGCGTACCAACTGCTCCCAGCAGAAACAGTATGAATGTTGGTGCAAATATGAACTGGTCAACAAACACCTTCTTCAGTGCTACTGACTTACCACTGGAACCAACATACTTATTGAGAACCCCATACCAGAATCGTAAAGCAGGCCCCTGAAAGAAAGAAGGTCATTTTTACTCTCGAGAATATCTCGGCATCATTTTAAAGTACATAGGTAATAGTTTATACCAGCAAAAATAGTATGATTTCCATAGACAGATATCGCCAAGGTATTGCAAATATAACTAAATGAAGGTTGGAAGTTCACAACAAACTTAACCTAAAATGTAATTATACAAAATAACATACTCCAACAAAAAAACCAATGGAAGAAAACTGTGCAGTTCGTTGTAAGTCAATAAGCTTGATATTTTTCTTCTCGATAACTGTTTGTGCTATAATATCACCAGCACCCATTAGGATCCCGGTCTGCACTGCCTGCATCAAGTAGGGTCGCCGGATAAGAGCATTTTGGTAAAGTTTAAATATACTGCGAACTTTATTTCCTGAGACTTGCATGCTGTCGAATGTATCTTTTCATGCAGTTTAAATTTGACTGTCGGTAACTATTAAATTATTGTGCGTTTTGGAACATAGATTGAAAATTGGATTTACCTATGTTGAAGTCAACACAAATTAGGAAGTCAATCAACAACAAACTTACGACGAAATCACGAAACGAAACGTCAAACCACCGTCAAACAAATTATTTTTTATTTATGACCACAGAGTAGATTGCAATGGAACGAACCATTTCATTCGTTCATTTAGTGAAGTTGGCTCGAAGTCTTATCATTCGTTAATTCGATTCCAGTTCGCTTGTGAGTGCGCTAGGCGCTTGATTCGCGTTTTTACTAGAAATCGATTAAAGTTCTAATCTATTGATCATAGGTTCTAGACCATACGTTCTGAAAATAGTTGTTAAGATATCTCATGTTCACTTTTAAATAAAAACGTATTATAAAACAAGTTTTTCTTCCATTGTTGGCGCTAGTTAGCACCGCGAAGCACCTTTAAAGTAACGTTCGATTCGTCTTAGCTGTGTGACTGACGCTGGGTATATAAAAAATATTAAAACTATTTGCTTCTATTAGCATTTATGTACGCAGTTGGGTGATTTTTGTTTCTATAGAATTACACCCCTGCATGTATGCTTTCATCTGACCGAGATTTGTTTGTTTTGTCATCATCATCACAAACCGCTATTTGACACGTATCAAATTTGACGTGATAAATGAATATTTCCTACAGTATTAACCGTAGACTCTATCTACGGTATTAACGTAAGAAACCGAAATATATTGATTTTGCTAAGTATGCAGGATGGATGCAAAATTTACAAAGTAAAAAAATTCTTTCCTCCTTTAATTCGTAACGGCGAAAACGCTATCCGCCATCTTGAAACCATCTAAAGTATGTAAACAAACATCTTTCAGCCAGAGCCAGTGGACATTAATTATTATAGGACTTACGTCAAAGTGATCTTCACTTAAATACACCCGAGTTTCAATTGATAAAGAGTCGGGGTCTCTTTTGGCAAGTTTGAGCCAAGTTTTTCGAATGTTAATTTCACTGGGTAGGTACACGAATCCACAACTTCGCGGGGGTCTTTATTGACGTGTTTTTTCATTCTCGAACAATGCAATAAAGATAATTGGTATATTTTGGATGTAAATTCGATGAAATCTTGGTTGCGTTGTTGTTATTTCACTATGCTCAGAGATCACTAAAGGCGTGGCCAAACCAACGCGTCCAGCTCGCGTCCGCGGTGGCGTGCGCGGTAGCGATACGTTTTTGCGTACGAACTTGTAGCGACGTGTTCACATCGAGGCGTCCTCTGTTTGGCCGCGGCGTCCCGGTGCAGCGTCTGCAAGCAACGGTGGCGATCAGATCGCGCTTGTTACATTAGGACGCTGCACACAGCTATTTTTGTTGGAAAAAACTGTGTTTTTTATTTTTTAAAGTATTCATGATGGAACCGGAAGTAATAATTATAAATGAGGTTCACAAATACCCATTGTTATATGATACGTCTCAGTCTGATTATAAGAATACGAGAAAAACATTCTATAGTAAATGAAAAATTGCTTTTCATCTTCACGTAATTGCCAGTGCAAAGTATAGAATTCACTTTCCCTTTCTCTGGTTTCATTTATACTGTGTACAAATACCGTAGTTATCGCCACCGCTGACGACGACACCTAATGACACCTTGGTTTGGCCAGGCCTAGAAAATTGAGTGTCAAACTTCGTTACAATTTTTTGGACTTCAAACCATAGACAAAAATGGCTGACCGCGTTTTTGGCTGTTTAGGAAAATAAAGTTTTAAAATATATTTTTATGTTGCTTGTAGGTCCTCAAAAAATATACTAAAATATTTTTTGGCTTAATGGAAGAGTTATTTACCGTTTAAGACTTACTTGAAAAGAGAGTCAAATAGCGGAATCGATCTGCGATCCGCTAACAGTTGTATGTAACAGCTTTGAGAGCCTTTAATTGGCAACCCTAAAAAACTGAAAATGTTAGGTACCTAAATATAGAATATGTACCTAAAATTAAGTAAAAGTGTTTTATAAGGCGGCCGTTGGTGTACCTATAAATAAACAAAAAGAAAACAGTTTGATTTCATTCTTGTTTTGAGTTCCATTGCTGAACTCCGTGCGGTCCGTGCTGCCCGTCTCACGTCTGTGCTTTTGCTCGCCGCTGAACCAATTAATTGAATTTACCTTAGAACAAAACTAAACCGTTTCCCGTATCTGTACATCTCTAGTCTGTGATTATAATATAATTTCTATCAAAGAGCAAAGAGTATATTATAAACACTATGTCAAAGAGTAGGTATCTATCTATAACCACTTGATTTCTTTATTCTTCCAAAGATTTGGAGTTTTCTTTCTTCTATAAGATTTCGTTTCTAGAAAGATAGATTTTCTAAGTGTCTCGAATTCTCGCTCGACCAGTGGTCGTCTAAAATACGTGAGTGAGCCGCTGACTGAGCGCACAAACAGATTACAAGCGAGCAGTGAGCGATAGTGCCGTCAACAAGCAGTTGTTTACGAGCACCATGCAAAGTGCATCTGACGTGATATCTTCGTTGTTTTGGTTCAAATCTGACGACGAAATGGATGAAGACGAGGAGCCCGAAGTCATTGAGCAGTTCGTGCAGAGTGTGGAGGACTTTAGTTCGCAGTACGGCAGCGAAATCAGTGTTTCCTACACTGCTTTCAACATCAGGGGCCCACCATCTAATTTTCCAGAATACGGGGACTATCCTCAAGCCTTTGTGATGGTGAGTTCAATGTTACATTAATAACATCAACACTTGTAAACCACAGCCAGTGTTTCAAATTGTGGACAAGATATTAACACAAGTTATTATCAAGATATTGATTTCCATCATGTTCATCTATCTGTTATCAACGCTCACTGCTGGGCCTCATCTTGTTAACGCCACCTTTCACTCCCGTTTCACCTTAATTGCTACAAATCACATACCTAAAACTTTAATTATTATAAAAGACAATGCATTAAATTAAGTACTTAACTTCAAAACACAATCATTCTTAAAAACCTATTTAGAGGCTAAAAATTTCACCAATGCCGGGATTCGAACCCGCAACATCTGGCTTTCCGTGCCAGAGGTTGCGGGTTCGAATCGCGGCATGGGTGAAATTCTTAGCCTCTAAATAGGTTTTTAAATTTGTCCTTAGCACGGGTTAGTGCATTAAAAATAAAAATAGTACAATCATTCTTTTCAAGCAATCTTCATTAATTTTCTCAATGTCTTGCAACATTGCCCTGAGTAGAGGGTTGAACTGTGGGCCTCCGGGTGGTCCGCAATGCATAGCGCAGTTATGTGCACAATGTTCCCACACAATCACCCCTGTAGGATTCCTATTGGCTTGTAGGGGTATATAGCTGGCGCATTTTTACCTTTAGAAGAAGCTGTCAACTGTCAACCAGTGCAAATCATGTGCTCTCATAGTTAGAGTTTTTGTGCGTCAAAACAGTGTTAAAGCTACTTAACTGTAATTGAAAGTGATAGTTAACACCTGAGGACCCTGTGATAGTGTTATCTACGCGTGAAACAGTTTGCATAACGAGTTATTTGTGCAAAAACCAGTGCGTGTGACAACTAAATCTTAAAGAATTTTTGAAACACCCTCAATATTTTTACTTTTGAGAAGAGTCAAAATGACGTCTACCTTTAGTGTTGCTAGTGCAAAAACATAAAAAGTGCCGAATTCCTATAAAATGAGTGAAAATAACCAAAAAGTACTCACTCAACAAATATTTCACAAAGGTCTCTTTATGAACCGTACCCGATCTAACTCATGTAGTGACTCAAACCAAAAATCACCGTCAGCTGAGGTATCCCTCCAAGCACCAGTAGAAAATGTCGTAGCAGTCCCTGATGATAGCGATCAAAACTGGACGGAAGTTTCCAGCCGTAAGAGGCAACGTGAAAGCCCAGATAAACTTGGTGGTATTCCAAAGCAAAATAAGACCAACGACTACTGGCTTAGTGCCCCTGTCTCAACTTCAAATCGCTTCTCTGAACTACAAAATGAGGATGCTATTAGAACCAATCCAACCACACCAAAAGAAAGTAAACCTCCTCCAATTTACGTCGATAAAGTGAGTAATATTGAACCTCTTAGAAAGTTGCTAATTCAAGTAGCAGACAACCAATACGAGATGAAAGTGCTTAAAGATGACCAAGTAAGGATACAACCATTTAGCTCAGAAGTATATACGGAAATAGTCAAAGAATTAAAAGCTAGGAACACAGAGTTTCACACGTACAAGCTCAAACAAGAACGTAGTTTTCGCGTCGTCCTTAAGAACGTCCACCCCTCCACAAATACTGAGGAACTAAAAATTGCTATAGAAGAACATGGACATTATGTCACCAATATTTGGAATATTAGAAAAACCAAGACTAAAACTCCACTCCCTTTTTTCTTTGTTGATTTGAAACCGAATTCGAACAACAAAGACATATATAACATTAAAGGATTGCTCCACTTCCGTGTTAATTTTGAGGCACCAAGGCAGAGGAGAGAGATTGCCCAATGTGCTAATTGTCAAAGATACGGACACACTCGAAAATTCTGTTTCCGCCAGCCTAGGTGCGTAAAGTGCGCTGCCGATCACCCTACATCCAACTGCCCTAGGAAGGAACGTTCAGACGATGTAAAATGCATCCTATGTGATGGTAACCACCCTGCCAACTACAAGGGCTGCATTGTATATAAAGAGCTACAAACAACAAAATTTCCTGCTTTCAGGAAAGTACAAATAAAACCTCATCTCAGTCAACCCCAAGATATACCTACAGCACCCACTGCCAACACCTACGCTAAAACATACGCCGATATTACAAGCAAAGGTCGCCAACAACCTAACAAAAACATTCTAAATCCAACGGACCTACAGAACGATGACGTCAAAGACCTCCTTCGAGCACTAATGAACCAAATGTCAGCGATAACATCTATGCTCGCTGAATTAATGACCAAACTAATGTCAAATTCAATATCTTAAAACTATGTTTATGGAACGCCAATGGGCTGCCACACCACAGGGAAGAAGTCATATTCTTTCTGCGTAATTATAACATTGATATAATGCTGGTCTCCGAAACACATGTTACAGAAAAAAACCTCCTTACGATTCCCAATTATTCTGTATATCACACAATGCACCCAAACGGTAAAGCACATGGGGGAACAGCTATCATAATTAAAAATAAAATCAGACATCATCAATCAGTGAGTTGGAAAACGGCTGAGCTTCAGGCCACTTCAATAGTCGTGCAGGATTGGCACAGCGATATAATTGTATCTGCAATTTATTGTCCACCTAGGCATAAAATCACCAAAGAACAGTTTTCTGACTTCTTCAACACGCTTGGACATCGTTTCATTGCTGGGGGAGATTACAATGCAAAGCACACCCAATGGGGTTCTCGATTAATCACACCTCGAGGGAGGGAACTTAAAAAGGCAATAGACGCCCAAAAGCTCCAGACAGCTTCTTCGCGTGAACCTACTTTCTGGCCGGGGGATAGGAAGAAAATACCTGATCTACTAGACTTTTTTATCTTCAATGGAATATCTAACAAATATATGGAGGTGGAATCCTGTGCTGACTTATCCAGTGATCACTCTCCTGTATTCATGAATCTAAATAAAAACATAGTTACCGTGTCGCACCCATGCAAGCTTCACAACTCAAACACCAACTGGGAGGATTTTAGAGACATTCTGGCCTCGTCTCTAAATACCAACATACCCTTGAAGACTGAGACGGACATAGAAACCGCCGTTGAATCATTTAACAGAACAGTGCAAAATGCGGCTTGGGCTAGCACCCCTATATCTAAGTTGGATAAGCAAGAAATTATCTACCACCAAACAATTATTAATGAAGTTTCAGAGAAAAGAAGGTTACGGAGACTATGGCAAAAATTTAGGTGTCCTAAACTGAAAACATGTTTGAACAGACAGAATAAAAATCTGAAAGTCTTGCTAGATCGTGATAGAAATGACTCCATCCAAAATTATCTCATTAACTTGGATGCAACAATGGCCACAAACTACTCACTTTGGAAAGCGACAAGGAAACTGAAACAGCCAGCGAAAGTTACTCCACCACTTAGAAACAGAAATAGCAATTGGGCGCGTAGTGATTCTGAGAAAGCAGATGTCTTTGCTGACCACCTTTATAATGTTTTTAGCCCTCATCCTTATGAAGGTCCCATGGAACACTTGACACAGGTCGAAAAACACGTAGAAGCAGAAGTTACAAGTACTGAATTACCAGATGTGAAAAAGATCACCAGGAAGGAACTTTTATCTATGAGAAGAAAAATACCCTGCAACAAAGCACCGGGGTACGACCTCATCACAAGTAGAGTCATCCGTGAGTTACCCGAGAATGGCATAACGTACCTCACTCTGTTGTACAATGCCATGTTGAGACTTAATTTCATTCCCACCCAGTGGAAGGTTTCCGTGGTCGTCATGATACACAAAACTGGAAAGCCAGCGGAGGATCCAAAATCGTACAGGCCAATAAGCCTTCTTTCTGTTCCCTCCAAATTATTTGAAAAATGTCTACTCTCTCGTCTCTACCCAGTGATAAATAAACATAAATTATTACCTGACCATCAATTCGGATTCAGATTCAATCACGGAACAATAGAACAGGTTCACAGGCTAGTCAACAGAATACACCAGGCGTTTGAAGAAAAAGAATATTGTGCGGCTACATTCTTGGACATCTCACAAGCTTTTGACAGAGTCTGGCATGAGGGCTTGCTAAGTAAAATAAAGTTAAACTTCCCCACAAAGCTGTATCTTATCATCAAATCTTACTTGACGGAGAGAAAATTCATGGTTAAAGTTGGTGAAGAGCTCTCAAGTCGGCGCGTGATCAGAGCGGGGGTGCCCCAGGAAGTGTGCTTGGACCAACATTATACCTACTCTTTACAGCAGATCTTCCAACTAACGATCAAGCTACGTTCGGGACTTTCGCTGATGACACTGCTATCCTGGCAACACACGTCAACCCACAAATGGCATCTAACCTACTCCAACATTGCCTCGATAATATATCTTTATGGCTTAAAAAGTGGAGAATTAAAGCTAACGAAACCAAATCTGTAAATGTCACATTCACCACACGTAGAAACACGTGTCCGTCAGTTAAATTAAATAACATAGAGATACCACAACAAGACCACGTGAGATATCTAGGAATACATCTGGATAGACGACTGACCTGGCGCAAACACATATCAACAAAAAGGAAGCAACTGGGCCTAACATTGCACAACATGTACTGGATGCTTGGACATAACTCACAGATGAGCCTCGACAACAAAGTACTTCTGTACAAGGCAATCATAAAACCAATATGGACCTACGGCATACAGCTGTGGGGTACGGCGGCAAACTCAAACATTGAAATCCTTCAAAGATTCCAATCAAAAATGCTCCGCGTTATCACAAATGCACCATGGTTTGTCACCAATGAGTCACTACATAAGGACTTACAGATCCCAACTATCAAGGAAGAAACCACACAAAGACTAGAGGCTTATAGAGATAGAATCTGCAACCATCCGAATAAACTGGCAATCAATCTTTTGGCTCCAAAAACTACTAAGCGGCGGCTGAAACGGAAAATTCCTCAGGACTTGCTAAATAGTCAATAAAACATAAGAGTTGAATTTGATGAAGCAGCTAGGCCACTGGGCTTACACTGCACACGCCACAGACAACACATACACAAATTGCTGAATGCCTTTAAAAGGCAGATTGCAAATGAAACCGGAGATAAAAAAAAAAAAAGAAGAAGCAGAAAAAGTAGTTCAATTAGCCAAAACATTCAAAGATAGGTTTGCCATAGATAAAATTATTAAATAGACTTGCTGCTTGCTTGTTACTAGCTCTACAGTACGATTAAAATCAGTTAATGATTCGGCCAGCACTGGTAATTGTTGTGAATCCTCTCACATAAAGTTATCAATTCACAGATATGATATCGAATTATATTACTTGTTGTCTTATTGAATACAATACAAGAAAAATATGAGCAACAAAACCTCCTTTGTAGCTCAAAACGAGAAAAGCCGAATTGTTAACTGATTTTAATCGTATTGTACCTACTAGATCCTTAACAGATATGGGACAAGCGTTACCCTTATACACTAGGGCCAACTGACAATGGAAAGTGTTGCCTGAAAAGCCAATCTACCTGGAAGGAAGCATTGTTTACTGTCAACAAGCAAAAATGTTTTTTTTTTTAAAAACCTATTTAGAGGCTAAAAATTCCACCCATGCCGGGATTCGAACTCACGACCTCTGGCTATCCGTGCCAGCGCTCTTTCCAACTGAGCTAATGGGCGACTCACCGGCATCAGTGAAATTTCGAACCTCTTTACACTATTCTCTGTATTACATACAGGCAGCAACATCTGGCTTAAGTAAATTGCATCACTTACAGCCCCGACTACCTACTTTGCAGTTAGGGTTGTACATTAGATTTTTTTTGTTGTTGCTAATTGTTTGTTAATTACTCGTTGATCTGTTGATTATGAGACTCATCAATTCAAGTTTAAATAGAGAAGTTAAATAAATCCTGTACGGTTAAGTAGTGTGCGGGTGAAGTGGTTCTCATCGCTTATCTCACACACAGCATTGGAACTGTTTTAAAAGTGTGCTATTTCTCATTGTAGAGGACTTATGGAACCTGGTGGGAGGAGGCGCCGTCGGCACAGAAGGATTACATGCCACAAAACAGCTGCAAGATATCGAGCCAAGATTTTGTTGGTTTGTACAATCCCTTAGCCCATAGATAGATAACTCTTCATTGGACATCAGTAATTTACAGATATAGGGTACTTGATATAATTAGTACATGATATTATACAATCAGCAGCCTTAAGAGTTAAGAGCGATGTCTTCCAGACAACTTGTGACGGTGAAAACCTCTTCACACCATTTTTATTTCTTTTTCTATCTATCATTTTCAAATATTTAAATTATGTACGTCACACATTCTTCGATTTCGCTAATTTTTCATTACTACTACTTTACCCTTTGACCAGATCTGACTTTTTTACCTGCTTCTCTGCTTACTATTACTATTACTACAAATATCTAGAAATAAAACCACACCTGAAGTCGTTCCAGAGTTTATTATTATTTCGTTTCACTGGCGCCCAACTATAATAACGAAACCCAACAACACCCCACGGCTTGATACGCCGAGACTGATTACTGCTTTACTGCCTACCATCCAAGAGGTCCCGGGGTCAAATCCCGGCTGGGAACAAAAAAAACTCCAGGTCTTGGGTGTTTACATGTTTGTGATGTCGCTGTTTCTGGTTCCCACGACACAGGGTATCCTAGTGTGGGGCCAGAAGCAGTATGTGCTTGTATGTAATCGTTATGTAATTTTTTTTGTAATTTTTTCAGAGGTCTCATTTGAGCGTACAGTCTACCCGTTAGAGGTGTCAATATTTGAGACGTACAATCCTGGGGCGATCGTCAGGATATGGGCACGTGGACCGTCTCACTGGAAATTGCTATGGGAAGGTGAACCGGAGTGCATTGGAGATACGCCGAGAATATTCTGTCCGCCGATTCGCCAACTAAATGTGCCAACTAGGTTAGTGACGCAATTGTTATAAATAGGCTACTGATGAAGAGTCATGAAGCGCTCGTGGCCTAGGCGAACCGAGTGATTGGAATCAATCTCTTGGTTAAGCAACAACAGGCGCGGTTAGGTACGGGATGGGTGACCGTCCCGTGACTACCGCTAGTGGCATTTTTCCGAGCGCTTCCGTGCTTCGCAAGGCACGTTAAGCCGTTGGTGCCGGCTGTCATATAATGGCAGTCGTTAAGCCATATCAGAGGCCTTATGGGCGGCTTGATAACTTCTGACAGAAAGGCCCGCCACTGTCTTACAATCCTCCGCCAACCCGGACTTGGCCCCCGTGGTGGAGTATGGCCTAACCTTCCTGCGATGAAGGAAGAGACCCTTGCCCCAGCAGTGGGGACATACAAGGGTTGATAACGAAGAGTCATGTTAACTTTTGAAGACTTAGATAAACTTTTCAGAGGCAGTTTAAATAAGGTTTAAGATAAATTGCATCGTTTTAGAGGAGGGAGGTGAGTCTTAGAGGATTCTTGTCTTTTTGTGAGACCGTTTCTGTTCAGTTTTTAATCCTTTATTGTTATATGAAGATTTTTATTAGGTCGTATGTCAAAGTACCTATAGTTAGTTAGTTTAGTTAGACCTGAGATTTCTGCACTTACCCTCTTAGTTGGGCCATTGTACGTAGCAAGCGCTGAGGTACGCTAACACCTCAGACACTAGGGTTTCCTTACGATGTTTTCCTTCACCGTCAGCGAGTAGTATTGCTACTATAATTTCACAAATGTACATAACTTTGAAAACAAAGTCATTGGTACATGCCGGGGTTCGAACCCACGACCTCCCGATTGAGAAGCCGGCGTTCTACACCGCTCCGCTACTGCCGCTCTAAGTACCTATGTCAATAAAAGTAAACACTGCAGTTTAAGACGCTTTGGTGTGTTAGCTAGCGCCACCAATGAATAAAAATCACAACTAGTTTTAAAATATATATATATTTTTTTAAAAAAACATGAAAAATCTTGATATCTTTCTATCTATAATCAGCCCACATCAACCCGCCGTAAAAAGGAGGCCTATGCCGACTGGTGAGCATAGGCCTCCTTTTTACGGCGCTATTTCTCACGGTCGCGTGCTAATCTGA
This sequence comes from Yponomeuta sedellus, assembly GCA_934045075.1. Lineage (NCBI taxonomy): Eukaryota > Metazoa > Arthropoda > Insecta > Lepidoptera > Yponomeutidae > Yponomeuta > Yponomeuta sedellus. The sequence goes on along the minus strand of OW203733.1, from coordinate 9,148,076 downwards.
TCCATTTCTGACCCGCAACCCTCACGATGTCGTCCGACCATCGTGTCGGTGGTCTGCCTACCAACCTCCCTCCCTCCCTTGTCCACCGGCCGTCTTCCCTTCTAGCCAAGTGTCCCGCCCATATCTGTGAATATAATATCTGTGATAAGATAAATATTTTTACAACATACAGCCTAGAAAGTAGTTAACATCCTAGGTCTTTAATGGATTTAGATTAGATTAGAAAATTCTTTATTGCACAATTAGCATATTTGTACAAAGGCGAGCTTAATACTAATGAGTATTTTCTTTCAGCTAACCTTGGGTTATGCGGATATTAGTGCGGGTAGTGCCCGAAGAGAGTAATAGTAAATAAATTATCACAATTTAATAAAATCGCATCTTATAAATAAGTTAAAACAAAAAAATACTTATCAATATACCGAATGGATAACATAAATACTTACAATATATACAATTTATATATGTAGGTATATACATACCTACATATATAAACTACAAAAATATACATATATAGAGGAGTATTACTCTGAAGTCCGAAGTAGTGCTTATGGATTCTACTCTTAAACATATCAACTGACTGGGCCTGGCGTATATATAGGATTTCCGCTTGAAACGGCTTTTGTGGCGGAAATCGATTAAAGTCCTAGTGATCCTAGGTTAAAGACTGTTGGTTTTAAAAAAAATGTTGTCATAGTGGTTAAGATTTGTGATGGATATTTACTTTAAAAAAACATATTATTATTATAAAACAAGTGATGGTTTTTACTCGATTAGTAGCGCCAGTTAGCAACTCAAAGCGGCTTAAACTTACCGAAACCTAGGCGATAATGTTGTTGGATTCAATATTTTTGAAATCTATAAGAAGTAGAAGTTAAAAAAGTTAACATTTCTTTGATGAAACAAAACTTCTGGCCACATCAGCTTTGCAGGTACCTACTACAATATTGAACTTAGCGCCTGTTTCACAACCTGCAAATAAACTTTCGGATAAGCTATCCGCAACCAGGGCTGCCGTTTGTTCTGAATTTGAAGCCATAAACAAACACACGCAATATAGGAATATTTATTTAAATTTTGAACAAACGGCAGCCCTGTTGCGGAAAGCTTATCCGGAGCTTTATTTGCAGATTGTGAAACAGGCCATTAGATTTACTAACGTGTTGTGTAGGTACATAAAATGTACCTACCTAACCTATCATAACATCTATCTGGAGGGCCATAAAATGTAGTCATAACACAATCATTCAATTGCATGTTCATAACTATTAATTGCTATGAAAACACGAAGCCTTGGGACCTCACCACTAGAGACTACACTAGTGTAGATCTTAATGCCTGTGTCACAAGTGCGAGTGTTCAATAAAAGAGCCCGCTGGTTAGGTCTTTTCTACTCTACATACTGAAGCAGTAGGTAGTACCTACAGTAAAAGCGCAGATTGTTATGGATAACAAACTACTGTATTAACCCTTGTGTACCTAGAGCGGCCATTCAATTTATACAGGCTATGATAAGAGTGAAGCGCTCGTGGCCTAGTCGAACCGAGTGAATGGTATCTATCACTCGAGTTAAGCAACGACAGGCGCGGTCAGGTGCTGGATCGGTGACCGTCCCGTTCTACCGCTAGTAGCATTTTTCCGAGCGCTTCCGTGCTTCGCAAGGCACGTTAAGCCGGGTGCCGGCTGTCATGTAACGGAAGTGGTTAAGCCATGTCAGAGGCCTTATGGGCGGCTTGATAAGTTCGTACAGTAAGGCCCGCCACTGTCTTATAAACCTCCACCAACCCGGACTTGGCCCCCGTCGTGGAGGATGGTCTAACCTTCCTGCGATACCGGAAAAGACCCGTGCCGCGGCAGTGAGGACATACAAGGGTTGATATCGATTAGCTATTATAGATATAAGATTTTATGTCGACATTTAGAATGAAACTTGACGTGAGTAAAGAAACGTCTAGGTAACTGCGTTAGGCTGGGCGTATGCTGGCGACGCAGCACAGCGCAGCGCAGGATAGCGCAGATGTTTTAAAGCATGGAACGTCATTGAGCTACGTACGCGGCGGCTACAGGCACGTGCGACGACGCATACATGTGTCTGCCCTGCTCTGCGTCTCGTTGTAGTGCCGGCACACTTTAAATTCAATGCCGGCACATACCTAATATTTCTGCGCGACGCGTGCACGTCGAGTCGTGTTTACTAACAATTTTGTTGCAAGGACAGAACATTTAATTGAATGATTTCGCTGTGAACCTTGTATTTATGATACAAATCATCCAAACTATTCAAAAAAGACGTTGAAAGAATTATTTATGGAGCGAATAGTTGTGTCGCAGCATGCGGTTAGGGCCTATGTCTTCCTTCAATGCCCTGCCCTGTGCCGAACTGTGCTGCGGCGCCTGCGTCTCAGCATGCGCCCAGCCTTAGTGTTGATATCTGAAGATAACCTTCTCTTCCAGGGTTCTACGGCTAGAATTCAACCACAGACTTCTGCCGTACTACACGGAACTTGATGCGGTCCTGCTCAAGGGAAGGAAGCCAAGAAACGATATGCGAATGAAAACCAATTTCGCATACTCGACGCTGTTTTGTAAGAAAACTAGGCCCGTGGTGGAGAAAGGTGAGACTCGACCCACGGGGAGAAAATAAACGCAGAAAAAATTAAACATATTTAATAAAAAAAATATTTTAGGCGGTCTCAAAATATGCGAGATATAACGGCTTGTTAATTTTTGTAATAAATAAAAAACTACTTAGCTAAAACTAAAAACGTTTTCTAATAAAGGTTCACAAAAAAAACATATTTTATACGACTACCTACCTAAATATTTTAAACTTTCGCGACTTGTACTCATAGTTAGAATATTATCGGGGCTTAATCGCGTAGTAATTTATTGCTATTTTACCTCGACGTTTCGACGACGTTACAGTCATCGTGGTCACGAGAAGACTGGAAGTTACAGTCATCGTAACAGTCATGACTGTAACGTCGTCGAAACGTCGAGGTAAAATAGCAATAAATTACTACGCGATTAAGCCCCGATAATACTCTAACTATACCTACCTAAATATTGATAAACGCTTCAAACATTACATGGCGTTGTAATGTTTGAAGCATTGAAGAGCCTTGTAAAATTGTTTTGGTACCACATGACTTAGACAATGAAATGATGAAATTAGTCATTGAAAAAAAATACAACATTTATTTCTCTTTTAACCTGGCCTCTCAAATGACATTAAAAAATCGAGCAGGTTTTTTTCGTACGTACATACAGCACGTCAATCTTTACATACATTAATTATACTCAGATACGTTATGAATGACTTTGCGATAAAACTGTAAAGGTTGACTGTATATACACACAAACTCACGCCTTTATACCAGAGGGTAAGTAGAGACCTTATACCTTTTGATAGAGAGCACTTCCCACGAGCTTGCATGCCCCATTGCAGGACGTCTAAGCTTAGGCTTACATTTACCAAATTAGCAACGAGGGTTTTCACTTCCGCAGGTGATATCCTAAACAGGATCTTGGCTTCCAACCTACATGAAAATCTTGTGGCGCCTATGCCGTCCTCAACGAAATCCAGAGATACGATAATAGATACGGGACCTCCGTTGGGCGACTTTCAGCGATTGCCAGTGAGTACATTTGTGATTCATTCATCGTACTTCGTAGTGAGTGTTTCGTAAGACACTGAAGAAGATTCCCAAGTCTACTACTACTACTGACTACTACTGAGTGCTTAGTGCGAGTTTTTTTAACCACTCGATCGCGCTAACGTAAACTCATATTTCTATGGCATCGAGGAAGCGCCACCTAGCGACAAGTATGGAAATTAAAATTGCTAAGTGCTAGTTGTAATGGTTTACGTTGTCACTAGTGAGAACGGCGGCGATCGAGAAGTGAACACGTTTACCAGCCAAAACAAGAATAAATGCGAGTGCGAGTTGTACTGTGACAGCGTTTTGACAGTTCGAACGGTTAACTTACGCTCTACTCGATAGTTACTCACATAGAACATAAAAGTTACTCACACGTTTTCGATTCTCGCTACTCACTGCGTATGCTCGATTAACGCGGTAGTAAAGTTATACGATTGGAGCTGTCAAACTCGCACTAAGCATTCTGAGTGCTTAGTGCGAGTTTTTTAACTACTCGATCGCGTTAACGTAAACTCATATTTCTATGGCATCGAGGAAGCGCCGCCTAGCGACAAGTATGGAAATTAAAATTGGTGAGTGCGAGTTGTAATGGTTTACGTTGAGAAGTGAACACGTTAACCAGCCAAAACATGAATAAACGCGAGTGCGAGTTGTACTGTGACAGCGTTTTGCCAGTTCGAACGGTTAACTTACTCATACTCACTCCTCAATGCTCGATTAACGCGGTAGTAAAGTTATTCGATTGGATCTGTCAAACTCGCACTAAGCACTCAGAGCTGATTCGTTCTCGTACTTCATTGTGTGTGTTTCGTAAGACACTGAAGATTCCCAAATCTACTACTACTACTACTGAGACGATTGGTTCTCGTACCTCATTGTGAGTGTTTCGTAAGACACTGAAGATTCCCAAATCCACTACTGACTACCACTACCACTGAGATGATTCGTTATCGTACTTCATTGTGAGTGTTTCGTAAGACACTGAAGATTCCCAAATCTACTACTGACTACCACTGAGATGATTCGTTATCGTACTTCATTGTGAGTGTTTCGTAAGACACTGAAGATTCCCAAATCTACTACTTACTACCACTGAGATGATTCGTTATCGTACTTCATTGAGAGTGTTTCGTAAGACACTGAAGATTCCCAAATCTACTACTGACTACTACTGAGGTGATTCGTTCTCGTACTTCATTGTGAGTGTTTCGTTCGACACTGAAAAAGATTCCCAAGTCTTCTACTACTACTGTTGAGTCGAAGGTTTGGGAGTCAATCCATCGATTGACGGTTCCACCGAGCGACTGACCGACCGACCTGTCAATCAATAATAAATATATCAATCAATCAGCCTGTTCTCGGCCGCTGCTGGATATACCCCCCCCCCCACACACACACATTCTCGGCCATCCTCATCCAGCCACTACCAGCAATCTGCCTCAGATCGCATTTCCAGCGTGCCAGTGGGCGTCTTGCGCTGCGTTTGCCAATTCGTGGTCTGCACTCGAGAACCTTTGAACTTTCTCGCTCTCGGCCGTGTTTCCTAAAAATCCATATTCAGAGATTGATCAGACAGTACACTATGGCGCTCATTAGGGGAGGGCTATGTCCAGCAGTGGACTACATAATATAGCCTGAAGAAGAAGAGATTAATCTGGCTTTTGAACCAAAACGCTCTGTAAAAGATTTGTTTTAGTTTTTCATTTGTGATGTTAATTAGCCTCATTAATCTCCTTAACCTTAAATCCATATTAACATGATTGAGACATTCATCTGGATATTTAGGAAAACAGTCTGTGAGAGGTTTGTTTTGATTTTTCATTGGTGATGGTGTTTGTTAACGCTTGTATGAATAGGAACTGCTTACAACGGACCATGAATGCGCTGGACAGTGAAGTGCTAAATTAACAATGTCAACTAGAAAGACAGACTTTTAAGAAAATATGAACCTTTTTGAACTCGCAGCTGAGCAAATTGAATTTATTGTATTTATTTTCAAATCAAGCCAAATAAAGCCAAAAACATTAACATTAAACATTAACATTTACATCCAAGCACATACATTGCTTCTGGCCCCACACTAGGATACCCTGTGTCGTGGGAACCAGAAACAACGACATCACAAACATGTAAACATCCAAGACCTGGGCTTTTTTTTTGTCCCCAGCCGGGATTCGAACCCGGGACCTCTTGCATGGTAGGCAGACGCGCTACCGCTACGCCACAGAGGTCGTCTAAGTAGGAATAATAATAATAAAAAGTAGGAATATCTTGCATTTTTACTTAAACAAGAAGATATGCGGCTCAAATAGTGGTGTTAAGTAGCCGAATGGATGCCCTTAAGCGGCGTGGTACGGACACTACAGAAGGTGGAAGAGAGGTGTGTTTTTATGGCAATTTCCTCTATTTGTGTTTCGTTGCAGGACGAGACGATACTGTGTGTTATGAAATACCTGGACATACAATCGCTGGGCCGGTGCGCACAGGTCAGCCGGCACTTCAACAGGCTCGCTTCGGACGCGATTCTTTATAAGAGCATCGATCTGAGACCCTACTGGCATTGCGTTCAGTCGCAGGTTTGTATTCCCTCCTGATTTTGTTGTTCCCTCTAGAGAGAACAACAGTCTTGCCCTGATCTGTTCAAGAGTGGATTAAGTGAGATAGATAGATAGAGAACATATTTTAAACTTTCGCGACTTGTACACATAGAATATTTTCGGGGCTTAATCGCGTAGTAATTTATTGCTATTTTACCTCGACGTTTCGACGTTACGACGACGTAAAATAGCAATAAATTACTACGCGATTAAGCCCCGAAAATATTCTAACTATGATAGATAGAGAACACTTTCTTGTACATTAAAATGGAAATCAATAAGATATTTCTTAACGTGAGAGTACAGACGGCGGCCTTATTACTAAAAGTGAACTCTTCCAGATAACATAGTCCAAATGAATCGCCTCATCATTATTTCAGGTGCTAGTGACACTGTCCATGAGATGCAAGTTCCTACAGAAATTAGACCTGTCGTGGTGCGGCAGCCATCGCATGATATCATCTAACTACGTCGTCAAGTAAGTGTCTTACAATCCTACTGAGATCGTAACAGTACTGGCGGTAGAGTCGCTTTCGCATTGTATTTTAAGTAGTTGTCTAATGGTAAGTAGGTGTGGCCTACAAAGTTATATACATTGCTATTTAATAAATATCATTTGTGTGTAGCTCACCTTAAGGCCGATTTCTGAATTGAGAATTTCACTAAGTAAATACTTAAGTAATATTAAAAACCTATTTAGAGGCAAAAAATTCCACCCATGCCGGGATTCGAACCCGCGATCCCTGGCTATCCGTGCCAGCGCTCTTCCAACTGAGCTAATGGGCGACTGGTGAGTCGCCCATTGGCATCAGTGAAATCTCGAACCTCTTTACTTAAGTAATGTTTTGTCGCGCTCTTTGCTGAGAAATTTGAAGAGGCAGCAATACAGTTAGGTATTTACTTAGCGAAAATCTCAATTCAGAAACTGGTTCTTAGAGGCACGTATTTAATACAAAGCTGCAGAGCTGTTCTTAATTGCAATGGAAAACTTGCCTTAAAGTTAATAAAACATAAACTCACGCCTGTCTCCCAGAGGGGTGGGCTGAGTCCAGCATCTGTTATTTGCCACGATACTGACAGATCTGTTTCGCTTCATCGACTTGCATTATTAAATTAGTACCTTGGCCGGATATCGTATTTATACCACACAAACGACAACGAAATTTTTCACAAAATTACAAAACAAAGTCATAATTCCGGTTTTACAGGTGTTAGAAAACGTGAGAAATCGAATTACTCAAATATTATTATGGATTTACGTAAACACGATTTCTTAAACACTACAAACGCCGTTTAAAATAGTATGTCGTGGTGACTTTATAAGGAAAAGACGTTACCACAGATTAAATAAACTGCCTGTGAGGCTTGCCCTTGAGGAATCGATGAGGAGTTTGTATAATTAGTTTTTTAATTGTATTCTAACGGCCTCATTTATAAAAAACCAGATTCCTTTAAAGCGCTCCTTAGAGTCTGATTAATCTGTGATTTGGTTTTTGCTTGTAAAGTCCCCGCCCCAGGCTATTTTAGTTAGCGGAGTGTTATGTGAGGCGGAATAAGGGTGTAGACACATGAAAAGATTATTTCGCCACATAACTGAAATTTATTTTAAAAACCTATTTAGAGGATAAAAAATCCACCCTTGCCGGGACTCGAACGCTGTACGCACATGATTATATTCCTTTTTTTTAATGCACTAACCCGTGCTAAGGGTTCGAGTCCCGGCATGGTTGGAATTTTTAGCCTCTAAATAGGTTTTCAAAATTGTCCTTGCAGGCAGCGACATCTGGCTGAAGTAATTTCCATCACTTGCAGCAATTTGCAGAAATATAAATCCTTCATACATTGTAAAAGGACTTACTTATTTGCCGGCCATACTTCATACATTATAAGTAGCCTTATGACATGGCGTCTTTTGCAAGTTTTCCATTGTTTTGTATCAATTATGTAAACTCATTATGCCAATGTGATGATTGATCTCGCTGACCTGATTGTTGAGTAGAGTATATTAATTAAGATGGTGGGTAATATACCTATAATAATTATCTTTGGGCTAATTCATTCTTAAGTAAGTTCCTCGTTGGTTTGAGGCAACACGCGTGACTAACAAAACGGAAGTGATAATTTTAAAAACCTATTTAAAGGCTAAAAATTCCACCCATGCCGGGATTCGAACCCGCGACCTCTGGCCATCCGTGGCAGCGCTCTTCCAACTGAGCTAATGGGCGACTCACCGGCATCAGTGAAATTTCGAACCTCTTTACAATACTCTCTGTATTACTTACAGGCAGCGACATCTGTCTGAAGTAATTTGCATCACTTGCAGCCCCGAGTACCTACTTTGCAGTTAGGTTTTACATCGGAATGATATCGCTGTACCCACATGATTATATTCGATTAAGTTCGATTGCCGTTGGAGGCTGCCGTGTTTGATTTGTACTCAGTCTGGGTGTATTTTCATGTTAGTGATGCTCGCCTGCTCACCGCAGCACAGGGTATTCTAGTTCGGGGCTTTGATTATTAGTATAGATCCGAGTGCGAAAACGAAATATGTGGACTTGGTCGCACGATTATATAACTCGTATTAGATATCCACCGAAATACGGTAGCCGCTTAATGTGTGGTACAAATTAATATAAATACTTTTATTGCACTTAAACAAGTGTTCAATACAATTGACTTAATGCCTTAAGCATTTATTACGCCTAACTAAGAGCTAAGAGATGACAGGATACGCAATAGCCTGATTAGAGAACGTTGTGGACTGAAAGAGGATGTAGTGACTAGAATTGAGAAAGGAATGTTGCGTTGGTTTGGACATGTGGAGAGGATGAAGGAAGAAAGATTGACGAAACAAATATATATTGCGAATGTGAGTGGAAGAGCTGGTAAGGGACGTCACAGGCGGACATACATCGACCAAATAGGGAATGTATTAGCAAAGGGAAAGATAAAAAGTGCCCGAAACCGGCGTGCGTGCATGCAACGACTTACGAACGTTGATGAAGCGAAGGTGATCGTGGCAAGTGGCAGTCCCTGGTCTCTGCCTACCCCTCTGGGATACAGGCTTGATGTTATGTATGTATGTATGTATGTATGTATGTATGTATGTATGTATGTATGTATGTATGTATGTATGTATGTATGTATGTATGTATGTATGTATGTATGTATGTATGTATGTATGTATGTATGTATGTATGTATGTATGTATGTATGTATGTATGTATGTATGTATGTAGGTATGTACTAAGAGCTAAGTAAACATTCCGCTTTCGCACACTGATGTATACGTAAAAAGTTTTATAATCAAGGCGCAGTACAAGTGATTGTACTCGTATTGTGTTTAGGTTGTTAACTTATTAAATACTACAAAAAATACTAACCCTACTGGTCACTAGTTCGTGATCATTCAATTCGGATCCATTGATCGATTTGCGATGCCTAGATAATTTCCTGCGACATTCAGCTGTTCCCACATTGGTTCTTATAGCTCTCGTCATAAGATCGAGTATTGCATTAATCGTAGTAATTCCCGTCGCTAGCTCTCCGCTATATTTAGCGTTTCTATACTAATGTCAAGTATTGTTTAACAGCTTCCTGAAAGACACCGGCGTCGAGTTAACACACTTAAGGCTGAATTGCTGCAAATTCGTTGACAACTCCGTGCTACGAGCCATCGTTGACACCTCGCCTTGTTTACAAGGTCAGTGGTCATACGTATTACGTGTGTATGTGCTATATACTGACTGTGCAATATATGTGACTGCCTCGTCGGTCTAGCGGTTAACACGCTTGACTACCAAAAGAGAGGTCGTGGGTTCGATTCTCACTGGAGGCTGTACTTGATTTTTGCAAATGGCCTCAGTCTGGGTGGTTTTCCATGTTCGTGACGTCCTTGCCTCTTTACCATTGTACAGGGTATCCTTGTTTGGGCCCAGAAGAAGTGATTGTATGGAAGTTGTTATTAATATACCGTACTAGCTGTCCAGGTGAACTTCGTGCCGCCACAGAATCCGTTTATACGATTCTTGTTACTAACGCAATCCTGCTCCAATTGCACAAGGGTTCCGTTTTCCCTTTTGAGCTACAGAACCCTAAACATGCCAAAAAAGATACTTTATTGTACATAACAATCTGACACAGAAATTACTTAACCTAAGAGTGCGAACGGTATTGTCACGAAAAGTGATCTCTTCCTGACAATCTTTCAAGTATATAATTCAAAAAGTTCAGAAATTGACTCTGTATTTTAATATCTTAATATATAAAACAAAGTCGGGTTTGTATAACTTGAAACGGCTGGACCGAGTTTTATGGTTTTTCATGTGTTGTATTTGTCTCCGTCTCGAATAGCAGAGTAACTATTGAAATAATTGAAAAGTTCACGAGAGTAAAAATCTATTGGCCACGCTGTCGAAGTCGCGGGCAAAAGCTAGTTATTCAATAAAAAAACATTGTTTACCCGACTAGAAGTAGCTGGAACGTTAGCTGGAAGGAGATACTTATTAAGCTCGCTTTTGTACAAACCCATTTTTCCAAAGCGGAATAAAAAAATAATAGTATTATTCACGTATCACCCCGGTCGTAGGGCTGAGCAGAGCACACACACACACACACACATTCACTAACACTCTCCAAAACATAAACACACACACACTCACTCTCAAACACACACAAATTATTTATTGGTATTATCCTTTATTAAATGATTTCTGTGCTATTCTTATGAGATACTTATAAGAAATGACTTATTATACTCAAGGGCATAATATAAAATTATGTTGTCCATTATGCGGAAGAGACTAGTTCACCACAACACAGGGAATCCTAGTGTGGGCTTCATCCAATTTCTGTAAAATTGTTTATATACATAGTTCAACTAATAAATATTTTCAAATAACAAAATTTTCAATGTTCTTTAGCAACGCAACACTGTTGCAATTGCAAAATGTAGTACCTAACGCCCTCTGCAGATTGCGTTCACCTTTACCTTGAACCAAGGTAGCTATTAACTACTAATCAAATCCTTATCGTAAAACTAACGCGAATGGGGCTGTAAATTTCCGCGCTCTTAGCAAAGTGAACTATTTCTAGTTAGACCTGAGATTTCCGCACTTAGCCTCATAGTTGGGCCATTGTACGAAGCAATGAGGTATGTGAATACCTCAGACAATAGGCTTTTCTTGCGATGTATTTGTTAGAAGCAAACAAATAAATATTGGAACGTAGCCAGTACGGTGCTGCCATCTGCAGGTTTTTTGTTATCTCTCTCTCGCTCGTCTCTGCTGCGTGAATCTAATTGAAGAAACAGAAATTAGCTGTTTTTAATTATTTACCTAAATAAAGCCGCCTGTTCAAGTTCAATAGCGCCATGCCAGCTATTCTGCCACAAGAGACCTCCGCCAGCCCCTACAATCAATAAAGTCCACTTGAAATACCAGTTGTGTCTCGCACAGTGTTCCTTTACGGTTAGCGTAATACCACTGTATTGCTACTACAACTTCCTAAAAGACTAACTTAGAAAACAAAGTTATATGTCCGGTTCATGTCCCGTGATTCGAACCCTTAACGTTTTAACATACATAAATTAATTAACATAAATTTTAAAATACATACATAAATACATACACACATACATACATACATACATACATACATACATACATACATACATACATACATACATACATACATACATACATACATACATACATACATACATACATACATACATACATACATACATACATACATACATACATACATACATACATACATACATACATACATACATACATACATACATACATACCTACCCACCCTTTTGGGTTCCGCTGCAGTTTGGTAAAAAATTAAAATACTTTGTGATTGTGTTACAGAGCTGTGCCTACGTTCCATAGTGGGCAACCTAGACTGGATGTGTCTGGCGACGCTGCATAAACTGCGACGACTGGACCTGTACCGGACGGACGTGACGACGGCCGCAGCCGTGGCCATAATACGGGCCAACCGGTGCCTGCAGCACCTCAATGTTGGTATGCGACCCTCTGCCATATAAACCACCGCCAAATCGAATTTGAAGCTCTTTTGAGCGGTACTCTACGATATGTCCCCACCGAGGAGTCTCAGGGGTCGAGGGGCCACCAAATCAGAGGCTTTAGGGCGGCTTGAAAACTTCTGACAGTAAGACCAGCCACTAGTCTTGCAAACCCCCACCAATCCAGACTTGGCCCCCGTGGTGGAGTATGGCCTATACCTTCCTTGGGGAAGAGACCCGTGCCCCTGGGGACAAAATGGGATGATGATGAAAAATGATGTACAATGCATGGGCCCATGTTATTTTATTGGAAAACACAATACAAGCTATCACTGTGACTGCCTGAGTCCACCACCCATCCTGTCATATGACCCATGTACCCTGCCAATCTCCACTTTATTTTATTTTATTTTATTTATAGCATTACACAACAGATGATCTAGTTACATATCCTTTAACGTGTGATGACAGCATGTTAGAATATGGACGAGCGCCAAAACACATCAAGCCACATACAACCAAATGCGACCACTCAGCGCAAAGTATCGCAGACACCTTACTCCGAACGGTCGCAGCCGAAGATAATTATGGCTCGATCTGCTTCTAGATGGATCCATAAAAGCTCTCCTTACTTAAATAAGTAGGTATTTAATTAAATAATAAAAAAAAACTAAGAAAAGTTTAAACAACAATTAACAATCTAACTTACAAAATTTTTAGCTTAACTAATTGTGATTTAAAGCTACTGAGGTTCACAAAAATATCAAGGGCATCGAAATTTTTATTTGATATTTCGTTGAATGACCGACACATGTGAACTAAAGGTTCGTGTTGTGCCCTTAAGGTTTTACACAGAGGTAAATTAAATACCTGGTGAGTCTTAGCTTTTCTGGGAGCACTTATCGGCACATTGAGTTTCACTTGGCTTAGCAAACATGTGTTAAGGGTACCGTGAAGTATTTTATGTAGCGTAGTTAGAGCAATTTTAAGTCTGCGCTTTTCCAGAGTCCATGTCTTAAATTTTTCAAGCTGTGTATCATACGATCGACACTCGTATCGTAGCCTGGATCTAAATGTCACAATTTTAAGGGCTCTAGCTCGAATTCTTTCAATTGCATTTATATGTTCCTTGTAATAAGGACTCCAGATCACTGCACAGTATTCCAGCTTACTTCTGATAAGGCTATTGAAGAGGATAAGAAGTGAAAGAGGGTCATCAGAGGTTATGCCATTATCCAAGCTAATGGCATAACTTGGTTATACCAGAGGTCGTGGTTTATATTTCCACCGGGGCCGCCGTACATTTGCACAAAAAGCTAAGAGATAAGAGATGAGCTCGCCTTTGTTTAAGTTATTTCCTATGTAATGTCCTGTTAAATGTTTCGTGTGGAATAAAGTATAATTAATTTGAAAAGGCCTCAGTCGGGGTCTACTTACATGTTGTGGTATCCTTTCTTGGTTACCACAATTCACGGTATCCTAGTGTTTCTGAAGTCCCGAGCAGGCCTCCGCGGACTGCGGAGGCGGCGCGGGTGCAGCGGGGCTTCGCGACGTTTCTGGGGGCTCCAAAGCCGCCACACTAGTAGTCACCACGAACTACATTATCGGGGGGCACGGCCGGCAGTGCCCCCGCCAAGTCGAGCGCGAAGCAAACACTGACGTACCATCCTTTATTGGAACCATTTCGCCGCATCTTCATTTTCCCCTACTTGATACACTTTGTCGCGATCGCATGCATGTCAGCACATCTTATTTTCTTATTACACTAGTTACCTACCGGCCCGGTAGGCCGACGAAATTGTGAAAGCGGCTGGGAAACGTTTATTTATTTAGATACAATTTAGGCAGGGCTACACAAATAGAATACGAAATTAAAGTAACATATTAAGTCTGCTGTGCACCCAATGGAATGTATACATCATTCGACATTAAACGTTGGACGAGACTAGTAAAGGACCTGATACGAGTAGCTTAGCGTGAAAGAGAAGAGTCCTATGCCCAACAGTGGTCTCTGTTTATGGTCTGATTAGATGGATAGATAGAGTTACCTAAAGAAATACATCACTTTATTTATACTCTTCAAGATATCTCGAATCTACACTTGAGGAGCGTGACACTCAGCCACACAGAGTATCCTAGTTTGGGATCAGGACAAGTGGTTATGGATGATTGATTATTAAAATTCCTCTTCCAGGTTCCTGCAAGATGATATCGTCAATGGACGAGGTGGCGATGGCCCTTGGCGCCTATGCGCCGGACCTCATATCGGTAGACTTCTGGAAGTCCTACACTCTATCGCCCTTTGGAATTAGAGCGCTCGGGAACTGCAAGAACTTGGAAGAGCTCGACGTGGGCTGGTGGTACGTCCGTTTAGATAACATAATTGGTAGAATTGTACTAAATTGATAAATGTTCTGGATAATTTGTCTACTAAACTGAAGTTAGTTATGAATTGAGGAGTTTGCCATCCATTTAGATCGCAATTATTTCATAGTCGATTTCTTTAATTTTATTCGCTTCGACCAGGTTTGACAAATGACCTTATCTTTTATAATATAAGATAAGAAAGCTCAGCTTTGTGCAGGCTGAGGGTAGCCTACAGCGCTGATTTTTAGACAGTGCCTGTTTGCCCTATGAGAGTTTGCCTCAACAGCTCCCGCCAGCTAGCAGCAAAGCTTAGCAAAGAACATTCCAGAATCCGAGCAAGAGAGTTAACATAACGGCTATCTTCTTCTTACAGTGCCTCTACTATCGAAGGTTGGCCATCAGCTCGCCACATTCATCTTTTCTCTTCGCTAATCCAAATAGATCTTCTACGCTATTCCGGTCTATTCTTCGACGTTACGGACGTCATTGGCGCGTATTTTTCCCTCTATTTGTTCACCATGATAACTTTAAAAAGTCTGTGAGGTTCATGCACACGGTGTGAACTGTTTCACCCTCAAGACGGGCGAGTCGGGTCAGTGGCTCTCCTACCTCACCTCCGATCCATTCTTCAACCTTACGGACCCATGGTTTTAATTTTCTGCGGCCGAGCTCTTTCCCCTCAATGTTGCCCACAGTGAAGAACTTAAAGAAACCTATGCAGTTTAAGCACATGATGTGAGCTATCAGCAAATCCGACACCGCCCCTCGGTTCCAGCCTTCGACGTTACGGACCCATGGTTTTCATTTTCTGCCGCAGAGCCTTTCCCCCTCAATTTTGCCCACAATGATAACATGAAGAAACCAGTGCAGTTTATGCACACGTTTTGAGCTATCAGCAAAGCCGACACTGCCCCTCTGTTCCAGCCTTCGACGTTACGGACTCATGGTTTTAATTTTCTGCCGCCGAGCCTTTACCCCTCAATTTTCCCCACAATGATAACTTGAAGAAACCTGTGCAGTTTATGCACACGTTGCGAGCTATCAGTAAAGCCAACACCGCCCCGCTGTTCCAGCCTCCAGGCTAGCGGGTCGGGCGAGTGGCTCTCCAACCTCACCTCCGGTCCATTCTTCGACGTTACGGACCCATGATTGTTATGTGCTGCCACTGAGCTTTTCCTCCATATTTTTTCACCATGATAATTGGAAGAAGTCTGCCATTCGTGCATATGCTGCGAGCTATTAGTAAAGCCAACATCGCCCCTCTGTTCCAGCCATCCAGGCTGGATCTCGCCCGACCCGCCGGTCGGGCGAGTGGCACTCGCACCTCACCTCCGGTCCATTCTTCGACGTTACGGACCCCTGGTTGTTATGTGCTGCCACTGAGCTTTTCCTCCATATTTCTTCACCGTGATAACTGGAAGAAGTCTGCCATTCGTGCATATGTTCTGAGCTTTCAGTAAAGCCAACATCGCCCCTCTGTTCCAGCCTCCAGGCGGGCGGGTCGGGCGAGTGGCTCTCCTACCTCACCACGGAGTCACTCCGCAAGCTGTTTCTGGGCGCGCTGCGTGGAGTGTCTGACCGAGACCTGCGTGCCCTCCTGCCTCGCGCCCGCCACCTCGCTCAGTTGGACCTACTGGGCGTACGAGCGGTCACAGCGCACATTTGTGAGGCGTGAGTGAACATTATATACTTACACAGAGATCCTCCCCATAGACATCGAGTTCGTGACCGCGACATTCGTGCCTTGCTGCCTCGCTTAGCTGGACCTAATGGACGTACGAGCGGTCACAGCGCACATTTGTGAGGCTTGAGTGAACATTATACACTACACAGAGATCCCCATAGACATATGAATGTATGAACGCATTCGCACCCTGCGACCTTGGTCAGTTGGACCTACTGGGCGTACGAGCGGTCACGGCTCATATTTGTGAGGCGTGAGTGAACATTATACACTTACAAAGAGATCTCCATAGGCATATGAATGTGTGAACGCATTCGCACCCTGCGACCTTGGTCAGTTGGACCTACTGGGCGTACGAGCGGCCACGGCGCATATTTGTGAGGCATGAGTGAACATTATGCACTTACACAGACATCCCCGTAGGCATACGAGTGTGTGACCGCGACATTCGCGCCCTGCAGCCTCGCTCAGTTGGACATTCAGGGAGTACGAGCATTCACGGCCCATATTTGTGAGGCGTGAGTGACACTATACACTTACACAGTATCCCCATAGCCATACATGTGTGTGACCGCGACATTCGCGCGTTGCTGCCTCGCTCAGCTGGACCGAGTGGGCGTACGAGCGATCACGGCCCATATTTGTGAGGCGTGAGTGAACATTACATTTTTACTCATCACATTACCTCACGGACATACAAGTGTGCTACCGCCACATTCGTAGCCTGCTGCCTCGTGCGCGCCACGGCGCATATTTGTGAGGCGTGTGAACAATGTACGCTCGCACTGAGTAATCCAAGTATACATATACAGGAGGTAATAAAATTCACATAGACATACGAGTGTGCGGCCGCGCAGCACCTGCCAGTCATCTTATGTCTGGATTAATATTAAGAATCTACCCAGGGACAGTTCAGTTTCAAAATTTCTTTATTTAATTAAGTACCAGTATGTTTACAACCCAGTACATATAATCCTAGGCTAAACTAGCTTGACACTAATTGTTTCGCAGGCATGTTACATAGCCTATTAAAACTTATAAAGTTAACAAGACCGATAAATAATGGATATAATACTAATTTAAACTTACATTACGTATGATAACATTCAGTTATGTATATTTCGTAATAACATACATTTTTGACAAAATCGGTTGATTTGTTGAGGGTAGCCTGAGAAGAAGGCGCATAACTACTTAACAGGCTCATAGGTAAGTCGCACTGCGTTCGCGGTGTGACGGCAACAAACTATTAGATGTACAGAATACGCAGGCACAACGGAGGCGGGATTTAGATATGTTTTAGTAATTAGCGCCCACACAAATTGTGAATTAACCAGGGACTTCACGTAACACCTGCTTTACCTATATTGGTAAAGCAAAACTAATACGTGTACAATTGTAGGTTATCTGGATGACAGAAGGCAAACAATGTTTAGACTGCGAAGATTATCCCTCTGTTGGATATGGATCTGTTGAACTGGCCGATCAAGTGTGTGGAGTCTCAGAAGTCGCCAGTCAAAGTATAGTGATGTGGCAGCCTTGTGACAGATTTGTATCGATACTTATACTGAGTGGTTCCTAATGTTTTGATAAGAGTATTCATGTGCTGGTAGTGATGACTATCGAGATAAAACTTTTTAGTGAGTTTTAAAATGTGTTCAAAAAGTGTCGGGAATTTTAGATGTTTGTGAAGTTTCAGTAAGTTAGTAAGAAATGGGGTGTTATAAGAACACTTTAGGGCTCTGTCCTGAATCACTAGTATTTTTTTGTGGTTTGATGCCGTAGTATTGCTCCAGATAGGACAGCTATATGTGATAATGGGTCTTATTAGGGTAGTGTATATTTTCATTTTTGTTTTACAACTCAGGATGGACCGTCTATTTAGAAGAGGACTTAGAGCATTAAAGGCTGCCATGCCTTTGAGTCTTATATGTTTTATGTGGTCATTCCAGTTTAGTTTACGATCTAGTAAGATGCCAAGATATCGGACAGATGAGCTCCAAGGGACTGGGTGGCCATCAATTGTTAGCGTTCGACTTGGAATACGCCTTTTGCGAGAAAATATGATAGCTTCTGTTTTAGCTGGGTTTAGTTTGAGCTTCCATTTTCTGAAAAAGTCTTGTAGGCCATGTATAGCTAGTTGCAGGCGATCTATAATAAGGTCAATATCATCTGACGAAGTATAGCAGGCTGTATCATCAGCGAAGCAGGCTAAGTCTGTTCTGGGTTGCTTCGGGATATCATTTAGATACATCAAAAAAAGATAGGGGCCCAGTATGGATCCTTGGGGCACTCCTGCAGGCATATATTTAGGATTAGATTTCGAGTCTCCGATATAGACGATAAAGCTACGATCAGAGAGATATGAATTTATTATAAGGCCTTGGTGCCAGACAGTGTCAAATGCCTTCTCCATGTCTAGTAGAAACATGCCTGTCGAATGACGCATGTTAAGTTTGTGAGCAGTATCTTCAACAACTCTGGCCAGTTGCTGAATTGTAGAGTGAGAATTTCGAAAGCCAAATTGTACGTTTATTAGAATTTTAGAAGTTGACTTTAGTAACCGCTCATATATTACCTTTTCAAATATTTTCCCTAATACAGGGAGGAGACTGATTGGACGATAACTGGTGGGAATAGATTCATCCTTCCCCGGTTTTTTATTTGCTATGACCTTCGATTCTTTCCATTTGTTTGGAAAGTATGTATTGGAATGAAATGAAATGAAATGAAAAGGTTTTATTCAAAGTAGCACAGAAACTGCGGCTTAATGAACGTTACAATTCAAACTAGGTGTCCATTTCAAAATCTAGATCATTTAGGAGAAAAAATGGACAAAAAAACTCCTAACTTAGTCTTTTCAAAAGTCCTTAATTAACATAGTTTACATTATAAACATAGAACTCATACATTGTACTGGCTTTCATTCCAGACCTCATTGTCATCTAAATAATCCTTTATGTTATAGTAGCCCTTTTGGCACAAAGTGTGCTTAACATATTTTTTGAACCGCGATTCAGGCAAGCTTAATATATCTTCAGGGATTTTATTATAGAAGCGTATACAATGCCCCATGAAGGATGTATTAACCTTTGCCAGCCTAAATAGTGGGAACAAAAGTTTATGTTTATTTCTAGTATTTACATTGTGTTGGCTACCTAAAGTTTTAAAGTTACTGATATTTTTCCTAACGTACATAATGTTTTCATATATATACTGACTGGCGACTGTCAGGATGTTAGTTTCTTTAAAGAAATCTCTTAACGAATCTCTACTACCCAGC
This sequence comes from Yponomeuta sedellus, assembly GCA_934045075.1. Taxonomy (NCBI): domain Eukaryota; kingdom Metazoa; phylum Arthropoda; class Insecta; order Lepidoptera; family Yponomeutidae; genus Yponomeuta; species Yponomeuta sedellus. Next base: position 9,128,446 of record OW203733.1, on the reverse strand, counting down.
CTATAAATGAATCTGATCGCTCTCTTCTGCAAGACGAAGATGGTCTCAATGTCTGCTGCCCGTCCCCACAGTAGTATGCCATAGGACATAAGACTATGGAAGTAACTAAAATAAACAAGCCTAGCAGTTGCGACGTCAGTTAGTTCCCTAATTCTTTTGACTGCATATGCTGCTGAACTAAGCCTATTTGCTAATTTTTCTATATGAGGACCCCATTGAAGCTTTGCATCAATTGTGATACCTAGAAATACAGTTTCATTCACAAGGTCTAATTTGTCATTCCCCAGTAAAACATTGCTGTCTACCGTTTTGACATTTGGAAGAGTGAACTTTATACATTTCGTCTTTTTTGAATTTAACAATAAGTTATTAGAAGTAAACCAATTTAGTACCCGAGAGAGAGCATTATTTGTATTGTCAAGGTCATTTTCTTGTCTCTTAATTTTAAAAATAAGTGACGTGTCATCTGCAAATAATACTATCTCTGACATATTTTGAACCATGAACGGCAAATCATTTACATATACGAGGAAGAGGAACGGCCCCAAAATCGATCCCTGTGGCACTCCTATCCTGACCTCTGACCCTGAAGATTTAGTTCTATTTATATCAGCTCTTTGAACTCTCCCTTCTAAATATGATGTTATAAGTTTTAGGCTATTCCCGTTTATACCATAGTGCTTTAATTTTAAAAGAAGTGTTTTATGGTCAACGCAATCAAATGCTTTCGACAAGTCACAGAATACGCCTATAGCATCCTTGCGCTCTTCCCATGCACTAAATATATGTTTAACTAACATGACGCCGGCGTCCGTTGTAGAGCGCCCTTGCGTAAAGCCGAATTGCTGACCATGGAGAAGTTGATAGTCATTGAAATGTGTAAGCAGCTGACCTAGAACTATCTTCTCGAATATTTTACTCAAAACGGGTAGAGTTGGCTAAGCAGGCATTGTAAATTTTACTAAGGAAGATAATAGCTTTGTGTGGCAGACTTTTAATCAGTATATTTGTGATACCGTCAATCCCGGGGGCTTTTCGTGTTTTCAATCTGCATATAACACTCCATAATTCCCTAGGGTGAACAATTTGGAAGGGAGAATCTAGACAAGACAAAGTTAATACTGACTTGTTTACCCTGTTTTCAGTCTCATCACAGTGCCAGTCCGTTGTTAAGGACATATTTTTTAGAAATGCTTTAGCGAGCTCATCACACTGTTCGTTAGGTGTTGTTGTTATACCACCATTTTCACGCTGGAGAGGTGGGACAATTGCATGTGAGTTAGTTTTTAGTGATTTAGCTAAACGCCAAAGGTCTTTTATAGGATTTTCTACTTTTTTAAGCTTTTCGTTCCATATTTTATCGTTATTATGTAAGATATCTTTCTTTATATTCTTATTTAAAAAGTTAATCTGTGAACGTACTTTTTTTTATTTTCAGTATCTAAATCGTGTTGCTCATATCTTCTCAATCTATTTCTGAACTTTAAGAGTCTTTTGACTTTTCTTGGTAATTTAGTAGGGCAATACTTAATAGTAACTTTGGGTACAGCAATGTCCCTTGCTTTGATAATGTTAGAAGTAAGATTCTCTATAGCATCATCAGTTTCCTCTGTCGTTTTGATAGTGCGGCTGGATAGGCATATTCTATCATTTAGATAGGCGCGATACATAGGCCAATCAGCCTTAGCATAGTTATAACGCTGGAATACTTTACGAGTAAGTGTAATGACCAGACGAAAATACACAGGGAGATGGTTGGATGATAAAGCTGAAATTGTTCTTAGATCAGTTATATTGTAAACACTACTAGCAATAATAAGATCCGGCAATGATGGTCTTAGATTATGACGATAGTGGACTAGTGATGGCTCAGATGGGGCGTGAATTACAAAATCTTGATCAATCATGTGATTGAACAATATATTGCCGTGGGTGTTATTGCAACCAGGGAACCAGTGTTTATGTTTAGCGTTGAAGTCCCCCATTAATATAACTTGTTTATCACTTTCCAGAAGTGTATCAATATCACTCGTCAAGAGAGGCAAGTTAGGTGATTGGTACACTGCAAATATAGTATAATTTGAATCACTACTTTTTATTTTGATGCCTATTGCCTCCAGATGTTTTGTTATCGGTGTCGGTACAAGTATGTGATCTATGTCGTTTTTAACTAAAAGAACCACTCCCTGACCAACATTTTCGTGATGCTTATCACATCTATATGAATAATATCCTGGAAATTTGAGTTTCATACGCGCCGTTAATCTACTTTCACTTATGGCTACCACATCAATGGACAACTGACTCACCAAGTCGAGGAGCTCACACTGCTTGCCGCCGAGTCCATCAGCGTTCCAATGTATTATACGCAGGTCATTAAATGATGGCTTAGACATGGTGCCCCAGATGTTTCAGCACGAGTACTACTTTATCTAGCATAGTCTTACATTCATTAAATTGGCTTTTAATATTTTTAATAATTACGAGTATTTCAAGCATTTCCTTGGTGGTTTCATCGTGATCGAGGGCTTGTCCTTGTATTGGTTGAGATAATGGTTCCGAAATAAAATTCAGTGATGGCATTGGCTGTTGAGTTTTAGTTGTTGTCACGACTTTTGCCCATGATCTGCCGTCAGTTATTGAAGGTGGTAAGATTTTAAATGGGAGTTTCTCTACTGGAGCCGGTTGTGTGATTTGTTTGTTGTTGCGTTTGATCTTCTCGACGTATTTTTGCCGCTCCGGACATTTAGCGAAGTTTGCGGGATGTTCTTCTCCGCAATTGCAGCAGTGAGCAGGTGAGCTGCGATCTTTTTTTGGGCAGTCTTTGGTTGGGTGGTCATCTGTGCATTTAACGCACCTTGGAGGTAAATTACAGTTTCGTGCTGCATGTCCAAAGTGTTGACATCTGAAGCACTGGGTGCCATTGGACGTATTGGATCTATAGCAACGAATATCTACAGCACAGTTTCCAAGATACTTAATTTGGCGGAATTTCGACACGTCGGATCCAGCAGGCAGTTGCACTAGGAAGGGAGGACATGACGCAGTTTGATTTGATGGCGAGTTAAGTCTCGTGACGATGACACCATCGAAACCTATTTCCTTAAGTTCTTGAGCTAGTATTGTCTCAAAGTATGCTGGAAGTCCTCTAATGACAAGTTTGGACATCTTCTCATCTTTTCTTGTATGTGTATGAAAAGGTATATTTTCGCCACGAAGGCCTTCCTTGACAGTTTCATGATCTTCCGAGGAATAGCATTGGACTGCTACCTTCTTGTTTCCTTTGTATTGGAGATGGTACTTTTTGTTGTATTGATCAATACAGTCCTTGATAGTTCCATGGGTCCAATCATCTCTTATTTGAATTATGATCGGAGGTACTCTTTGTGGATTTCTTCTTGTTGACATTGCATTTCGTTGCGGTTCTGGCAGTTCGCTAGCCTCATCAGTAGACAGTCTGCTGAAACGGTTTGCAGTAGGAACCCGAAGTCTGTCAGGTAAGAATTTTTGGGCTGCTGTTCGCTTCGGCTGGTGCCATTCTTCTGGTGGTTCTTCATCCTCTCTAGTCCTTTTATTACTGAGGCTTGAGGTTGATGAGCTTCTACTGATAACAAATTTATCCATTGTGTTGGGGTAAGATAACACCAGATTACAGTCGATGGAAGTATCGATATTTCCAAGTATCGATAATTTCTCCTTCCATCATTAGTTCCTTTTTATTTGCACGACCGGTTGTTTGGTTTCGTACGAATTTAACAGAAAAGAAAGAACGCGTGTAATCGGATCAAGAGCCCAACGACGAGTGACAACGTCCATTAGTTACAAGAACTATTGCAAACTAAGATAAGGATATAAGGAACCATCTAAGCTATGGAAGTGTTATGTTTAATGTATTGCTTTGTTGGTTTGCGCCTGTATTCCGGAAGGGTAGATAGAGATTAGCGTTAGCTACTTGCCACGATCCAGACAAACCTATTTCGCTTTCTAAATATGAATTAACATAACATAACATTTACATACAGGCACATACATTTCTTCTGCCCACACAGTAAGATACCCTGTGTCGTGGAAACCATAAGCAGCGATCACAAGAATGTAAACATCCAAGACCTGGGGTTAGAGCATGCAATTAGGTGTTTCATGCACGCACGTCGATTTCGGGTAGTTTTTTGTACTCCCTGCATGTTATATTATTTTTAATGCCCGTGCTAAGGACAATTTTAAAAACCTATTTAGAGTCTAAAAATTCCACCCATGCCGGGATTCGAACCCGCGACCTCTGTCTATCCGTGCCAGCGCGCTTTCCAACTAAGCTAATGTACGTATGTAATTACGTAATACAGAGAATATTGTAAAGAGGTTCGAAATTTCACTGATGCCGGTGAGTCGCCCATTAGCTCAATTGGAAAGAGCGCTGGCACGGATAGCCAGATGTCGCGGGTTCGAATCCCGGCATGGGTGGAATTTTTAGACACTAAATAGGTTTTTAAAACACCCGGTATGTATTGAGTAAGTTATGTTACTCGTTGTGTCCTACTGACAATTTTTATTTCTCTTGCAGTATCCTGGCGGAATGTCATGAACTAAGACTGCTGGACGTCAGCTTCTGCGACCAGATTCATGAATCACAGGTACTTTTTTACTGGTTGTGCAATTAAGTGTTCTATAACTATATATAGATGTATTGTCTGTTAGCTTTTAGAATATACCTCGGGCTCTAGAGAAGGCTTCGGTTTTCGCCGAAAGCACACGAGTGTATTACTACTTCCTGCTCTGTATAAAAATAGAATAGAAGAGTGGTTTTGTAAAGAAATCGTGTTTTTCTACATATAAAATCGTAAATCAGGGCCCCAAATCAACTCATTCTCCACAATTCACATATTCTTTTCACCAACAGATCTTGGAGTGGCGCGAGCGCTATCCCCAAGTCAGCATAAAGCGCTCGTTCCAATCGGCGAATCTCAACAACGCGCCTAACGCCATGTTCCTAGCTCCCAGCCTGGAATAGTACGGTATGGCTAGGTCAGACCTTTACGTTAGCTGCTTGAGCACGCGTATTACACTGGGTGAAGCAAGTTCCATTAATATTCCTACATGTTATTTACCTACTAATGCTATTAGTAAATTGCTCTACATTACACCGTCGTCCTCTGCGGCGCAACGGTAGCTCATCAGCCTACCATGCTGATATGCTGCAACAGGTCTCGGGTTCGATCCCCGGCTGGGGACAAAAATCCCAGGTCTTGGATGTTTACATGTTTGTGATGTCGTTGTTTCTGGTTCCCACGACACAGGGTATCCTAGTGTGGGGCCAGAAGCAATGTATGTACCTAAATGTTCAATGAATTTTGCTCAGTTATTGATGTTCCAAAATAATACTTTAATATTAAAAAAAAACCAATTAATAATTTAACAAAGATTTTAAAAGTTGTTCTGAATGATCAACTCAAACCGAAATATTTGAGGAATAGCACATTTCAGAAGTAACCCTGTAGATTTTTTATTACAGGGTAAAATGCCTTTGAAAAGATGCATTTTTATTTAAACTTAAGGAAAACGACCCGTTTAAGTACTAAGTGGACGTATTTATTTAAAAAAAAAAAATTGGAGATTTATAATTACATATGATTCATAAGAGATTCTCATTTTTGGCTTTAACTAGGTATTTGGAAACTTTTGAAAGATTTATTTAAGTATAAGTGTATCTTTAGATTTAGTAACATCCGACTGTATATATTTAAATGAAACGTAAGTCTGACTGATATTTTACGAGACTTTATAAATATTTATAACTCGTAGTCCTAAAACGTTTAGCATTGTACTTATTGACTGTAAGACATATATTTTACTATAAAACATAAACGAAAGTTATGTTTAATATGCATTTATTAATAGAACACTTAACTATATTTACATATTATTAAAATTAGATTTAATGAATTGTATGGAAGGGTAAGGTTTGTATTAAAGTTATCTTATTTATAATAAGATGTAGAATGGTTTGTTAATTGTTTACAATATTGTTTGGCTTAAAATGTATTGGTAGCGTTATAGTAATATATCTATCTTGTATCTTAAGATACCAACAGATAATTCTTGTAGAGCATACAGTAGGTGCACTGTATAAAAGCATTATCTCATATGTATTGGTATAACGTCATGTTTTTATGCTATATGGGTCGCGTCTTTACCTTTTCGCGTCTGTTATGGGATACAAATACCCTGAATTCGGCATACATTTGCAGAGCTGTAGCTATACCAACGACGCTTGATGTAATGTGAATGAAAGTCGAACCACCTAGTTAGAATGAAGGTGCTACAGGACGCTGTATAAATCATCTCATTACGTAGAGTGCGACAAACTTATCTGACCCGGTGACGGCGTCACTTTTCTCATAGTAAACTTGACGTTTCCATGCGAAATTTGACACCTCCACCGGACCAGATAACTTTGTAGCACTATAGAGTGCGACAAACTTATCTGACCCGGTGACGGCGTCACTTTTCTCATAGTAAACTTGACGTTTCCATGCAAAATTTGACACCTCCACCGGACCAGATAACTTTGTAGCACTATAGAGTGCGACAAACTTATCTGACCCGGTGACGGCGTCACTTTTCTCATAGTAAACTTGACGTTTCCATGCAAAATTTGACAACTCCACGGGACCAGATAACTTTGTAGCACTATAGAGTGCGACAAACTTATCTGACCCGGTGACGGCGTCACTTTTCTCATAGTAAACTTGACGTTTCCATGCAAAACTTGACAACTCCACGGGACCAGATAACTTTGTAGCACTATAGAGTGCGACAAACTTATCTGACCCGGTGACGGCGTCACTTTTCTCATAGTAAACTTGACGTTTCCATACTTGACACCTCTACCGGGTCAGATAACTTTGTAGCACTATAGATAGAGAACACTTTATTGTACATAAAAATGGAAATTACACAGATATTTCTTAATCTAAGAGTACAGACGGTGGCCTTATCACTAAAAGTGATCTTTTCCAGACAACCTTTGGATGAACTGGACTAATACATTAGAGAAGGAAGGAGATGTACAAAAAAAAACATAGAAAATGATAATTTCAGAGGTTCCTATATAAATACATGCCTCAATAACAGCTTGAATAAATAAAATTATCAACAGATACATACAAATAGAAAGAAAGAAAGAAAGAAATAACAGTATTACAGTGAGATAGAACTCCTTTACCATAGCCTTAAAAATGGGAAGGGATTTGGCTTTCCATACCTCCACCGGTAAGGCATTCCATAATCAGTCAGCCTGCACGGTGAGGGAACAACCGTAGACCATGGAAAGGCTAAAGTTTCTTGTCAAATAAGAGCTCCGTGTTGGATTTAGAGTATACTGCCTCAACTCCACACGCATGTGTAGTGGAGTTATGCATTTTATTTATTATTAGAAAGAGGCATTACACATTCTAAAACTTCGCATAAAGCTTCGTCAAAAAAGTAGCACAATAAACAGTATAAAACTAAGCTAAATTAATCAAAAATACCGCCCCGGGAGACACCCGACCCAAAAGTTCCCATGACGCTAGCAGCATTACCTCGTTAGTTATGCATAATAGGGAACTAGCGTCTCACTTAAATTCGAGTGGCGTTGCGTTTAAACCTTAGGAGACATAGTTATAGGAACATAAAAAAGTTGCGAACTAAAACTATAAAACCAGTTTTTTTCATGTTTTTCGCGAACACAAAAAGTGAAAAATAATGTTTATACAATAATGAAAATCTTAGTAGAATTAATTGTTTCATTGCATTGTAAACGTTTTCTATAAAAAAACATTATTTTTCAAATATTGATAAACGCTTCAGGCGTTAAATGAGAAAGTGACGTCATAGTCTAAGGCCGATTTGTATGCCGCGTTTTAGTACCACGTGAATTGACTTTTCGACTGGTTATAATATAAAATGTATGCACAAAAATTCAATCACTGTTTTGTAGGACGAAAAGCATCATATTTGAATATTTATATTCACGTGTGCGATGGCTAAGATGTCAGTTTATATTTTGCTTAAGAAGTAACCGAAAAAAGTAATTAGGTATAAAGGTACCAGAGGGGTACTTTGATACACAAGATGGGGCAGTTTGATGCATATTTAAATACATGAGAACTGCAATATATAACGCAATCTAATTTGTTTTATTAATTAAAATAAATAAAACAATAATGGTATTGTCATCTTAGAAATCTTATGTAATTAGTTTATAAACTTACTAAGTAATCAGACTTTGTAATTGAATATGCTTAAAGAATATAACAAGATAGAACCTCCTATTAAAATGATACGTTTTTCGAGTCATTTTTAGAATCTTTCACATATTTTATTTAACTTCACGTATAGCATCTTTTATCTTTTCCTTGTTAATGTACTTTCTATCCTTTTGGGTTTATAGGCGCGTACCATTTTCTGAAAAAAAAAAATACTATAAACATTATTATTTGTTTAGAGGGGCAGATTTATACGTATCATAGTACCCCGAGCCGTACTGAATCAAAGTGCCCCAGCAGACTTTTTTCAGAAACAATTAGTTTATTAAAATATTTATTATAATCGTGCACAAAAACATGTTCAAAAATACTTTTGAATATAACCTTTGGTAACACAAAACAACGAATAAGACGGAGCTAACACACGATCACATTTCGGGTAAAATATTAGTAAGGGCCGCCAGGCGGCAAGTTTATTCCCGCTGAAGCCCCTGAAGGCCAACGACGAGCTGGCGGCGAGCGGCGTTATAACTGTCATTCTTGTGCATGTCCTTGAGCCTCCTAGTGATGTGACAGACTGCGTAACGTTTGCCGGTTTTTAAATACAGGTATTGTATAAATGTGCCCCGTGTATCTGTGTGCCCCCTCTCCCCCTATAGTTAAGTCTCTTCGATTTTCTCAGCTAACAGCGTGACAGATCGTTACGTAAGTATTTACTTAGTGAAATTATCAATTCAGAAATCGGCCCTTATTCCTTCTAATTTCAGTGTTATTGTGTGCTATTATATACATAGCGTAACCAGTGTTCCAACCGGTTTTGCTGTTGGTCAAAGCTTTACGAATGCATGCCGAATACAGGCGCACTTGAGTCCTGTAACTACCGCGGGAAGGGACATACGCACCAGAATAGGACTATAACTTTTTTAGTTAGTCTCCAATTTTAGTTTAGTATTGAAACGTGTTTGTATGTAGGTATGTCAGTAGAAATTATATGTACCTACTTACAGAATAATAATCACCACGGACATAATTTCATGAACAGGCAGCCAGTGTAATTCAAGTCAGTTTGTTGAGTCATAGTTATGAATTTGTACCTATTCATTAAAAATAAATGTATTATTTCTGAAATTCCAGGCGTATTATTTGACGGTATGTATACTTCGTTTTTTTTAGCATTAGAAATTTCGTAAACAAAGAAGCAGGGCTACTGCTAATTATTACGTAGATATAACATCTGAAACGTAGATAGAAAGCTGTATTTACTTGGCTCAACAGTGTACTAATTTAAATATATATAAATTAAGCAGACGATTTTTAGGTTGACTAGCCCTGCTTCTTTGTTTACGAAATTTCTAATGCTAAAAAAACGAAGTATAACTTGCAATACCTTCACAGAGTTTCATTTATTGTGACAATATGATGTCCATTGCGTAGCAAAGTCTCCCTACTTGTTAATCTGTGGGTTAATCCACTCTGCATTGTACATCGAATTGTCATGGTAAAACTTGTATTGTATTTGCATGAAACAGGCCCCTGTACTTATTGATAGTTTCCTAGTTAAAAAATAAAGAGACTTGACGAACTGTTGGTTTAAACTCTGTTACGCTTTAATGATCTTCCGAATTTCGCTCGTACCTATGTCTGTCTCAATAATATCTCCTGTTATGATTCATCGTGACCTTTGTCTCTAAGAAGCGATAAAAAACAACTACATAACAACTTTGACAGGCTAATTTAACCTCTAATCAATCGCAGTGAAGAAGGTGAAATTGATATAGTGACGTCGATTCCCAGTTGCCAATATTGCAGACGTAACACGTTGTAACACCAAGATACCATATGAATTGCAATTGAATTTTCAATCACATTCAAGAATAGGTCTTTCAGTGTTCACACACGCTAGATATTCATAATTGTTCCAATAATAAAAGGAGGAAGTGGTGAAGTAAACGTAATATATCTAGTTTACTGTAAGTATATCTTTTGTTATATTTGCAGGGTTACTATCTCAATGTCAGCTAAAATAAACGATTTATTATTATTATACTATTTAACAGACGATCGAATTTGGCACGGGCCGGACAGATGATTCGATACGCACCATACCATTTCCGTTCGTCTGGAAAGTTGTCTCCCGAACATTAGTACCTACTTTGTCGTGTTCGCTCAGTCCGATGGTACGCCAAATCCGTTGTCCGGTCCGTACCAAGTTCGATCGTCTGTTAATACTATTAGCTCGGTGACCGCAGGCGCTGGGGCAAAAAAATATAGACTCCTAACTAGGCCGAAAGAGGGGCGGCCAAGGACCACATGGAAAAGATCAATAGACCACGAGGCCAAGTCGATCGGCACTAGCTGGCCTGAATAGGAAGCTGCCGCGAACCTCCGTCAGAAGTGGAAATCTGTAGTTCAGGCCCTATGAAGAAGTACTAAGCACTAACAGACTGTTTTTAATAAAAAAAAACACCATTCAACTCAAAAACTTCTAGAGGCCTTTTATTTAATCTTTGGTATCGTCTATTCCTTGTAAAATCTCCAAAGCGGACTATTTTCTTGACCGTTTTGTGAATGTTTTAAGGAATTGAGTTTGTATAAATGAGGCCGTATCCTATTAATCATTACAAATGAATTATTGGTAACAAGACTTGTATAAACAGATTCTTGTGGCGACGGGACATTTAGTAAATATGTAAAGTATGCCACAGTATGCCAAGTCAGAGGATTTAGGGCGACTTGAAAACTTCTGACATCCATGACTAAAGCTAGTGACATTTTTTCGAGCGGTTCCGTGCTTCGCCAGGCACGTTAATCGATAGATGGCATTCATTAAGCCAATTCAGAGGCCTTAGGGCGGCTTAAAAACTTCTGACAGTAAGACCAGCCACTAGTTTTGCATGCCTCCACCTATCCGGACTTAGCTCCCGTGGTAGAGTATGGCATAAACCTTCCTCAGGGAAGATACCCGTGCCCCTCAGTGGGGACATAATGGGTTGATGATGACGATGCCGACCAACGGGCAGAGGTTCCGAAAGCTTTGGGGCCCGGGGCACACCACTGCCTACCCTCTTGATAGCTACGCGACTGCTCATAATTTATTGCTAAGTAGGTACCTACATAGTAAGAGTACCAAGACCAACGATGGCTACTGTTGTCATCTCTAAGACCAAAAATAGGTATAGTGACGTAAGAATATACCTATTGTAGGTATAATTTGCACACTATCGCATTGTAGCCTATTCACCATTGCATTTACGCTGCATGGCATTGTTAAATTATGCGGCAAAAGTACTTAAGGAAGGTGAACGTGAATGTTTACACAGTTATATCACAGTTTACCCTCCGATGTCGTATGTGTCAGTCGGAGTCTCAAATTGAGGCAAATAAGTCATTTAAATCTGAGGTCGGAGTGAAGATTATAACTTTTTGACACCGGTAAATGTCACGTAATTTGGTGCTTTTATTTTAATAGAAGGTAAAATGGTAATCTAGTATATGAATACTTAGATCGTGTCACAGTGTTTTTTATCGAAATCCATCGGAAAGGGGTCACCGATTTTTATGTTTGTGTATGGTAGGTCTGAGAATAGGTTGAACGCTAATTTGTATGCAAAGACTAAATAAATAGAGATACTACGGTTGGTTTCAGTTTTCACGATCTGTCAAACTATCACGTCACATCACATCACACCACAGAGCATCACACATCAGCAACACCCTTCACACTTATCACCCTAATCACACAAATATTATAAAGGCGAAAGATTGTGAGTAGGTATGTATGTTACTTCTTCACGTCTAAACGGCTGGAGCGATTTTGGCACAGCCATATCTTTATATGGCAAAACAAAGTTTCCGTGGTCAGCTATTAACGCCTACATAATACTATATGACCCCGTGAACTTCTTATCATCTACGCTATCTACCTTTTATTTTGTTCTGATCATTTAAACTTTCTCTGGACTTCCATAAAATATTAAAAATAGTGAAATCAGTCTAGCCCTTCTCGAGTTTTAGCGGGAATAATTTAGCATACGACCTATTCTAAGACCTAACAAAATATACACAAACAAAGAAAAATCCTTTCGGAGGATTTCGATAACACACATTCGATTTCAACCCTGTATGTCCCCACTGCTGGGGCACGGGTAACACACATTGTGACACAGTAATTTTCTATTTGGAAAAGATAAAAATGGAGGTGTAAGTCTCAATTCACAGACGTATCCCTTTCATTTGAAATAGAATATGACATTATAATTCTTTACTGTACCTACGAATTATTGTATTGTCAGCCTACTCCATCTAAAAATAATGTCCAAGGCATTGCAGCTTCCGAGTGATCACCCATCCGGTGAAGGGGATTGTGCCACTGGACACAATCCCCTTCACCGGGGATTGTGTCCAGTATAAATAATTTCATTACGTAGAAGTAAAAATCAAAGTTTTAACGTACTGCAACAAAAAAAAATTGGTGAATGTTCAAAGGTTGCACAGTAGTATATTTCATTCACAAATTGATTTCATTACAAGTGAGGAAAGGCTGTCATTGCATAGTTTCGACAAATGTCGATTTTTTTATTATAAAATGTAAACTAAATAAAACGGTACAATAAAGCACAAAGTTATAGTATATTTCACCGAGGCGCAGCCGAAGGCGAGGGTTGACAGTCGGAACAAGTTGCAATGACGGTTCCGCACGTGTACTGAACGACAATTTTTAATACAGTTGCGAAAAAATTAAGCAATTTAATAATTTAATATTTGGAAAATGGCGCCAACGGTAAAAGAATATAAGCAGAGATTTTTTTTTCTTTACCCATTCTGGTAGGCAAAGGGAACTATGCCCATACAGCCAAGTCTTCAGTAGAATTCTTTTATTGATATGAAATGAAAATGAAATTCAATGAGATGAAATGAAATCAAACCTAACCTAACTCATTCAATTAAATCTGATATTGAAACAAACTAGTACTTAGGTTCTTTTTAGAAATACAAGTATTTGCATGAATCATAAAAACTTCTATGATTTTTTTTAGTAAAAACTTCATGGTTGGTTTTTCTTTTTAATAGACATTATTTTGACGGTTGGGAAAGAGAACGCACTAGTGCGGGAAAGGTAAAAAAAAAGCACGAGTGTGTAGTAGCCCACATCCCGGACGCTATACGTCCCTGCAATACGCCACTTTTTGAGCAACTGTATTAAAATAGTATATTTCATTACAAGTGCGGAAAGGCTGTCATTGCAAAGAGTTCCGACAAATGTCTACCCGAGCCGAGGCGCAGCCGAAGGCGAGGGTTGACAGTCGGAACAAGTTGCAATGACGGTTCCGCACGTGTACTGAACGACTATTTTTAGTACAGTTGCGAAAAAAATAAGTAATTTAATAAAGAAAAAATATTTGGAAAATGGCGCCAACCGTAAAAAAATATAAACAGAGATTTTTTTTTCTTCACCCATTCTAGTAGGCAAAGGGAACTATGCCCATACAGCCAAGTCTTCAGTAGAATTTTTTTATTGATATGAAATGAAAATGAAATTTAATGAGATGAAATGAAATGAACCCTAACTTAACTCATTCAATCAAATCATTAAATTCGATATTGAAACAAATTAGTAGCTCATAAAAACTTTATGATTTTTTTTATAAAAACTTCATGGTTGGTTTTTCTTTTTATAGACATTATTTTGACAGTTGGGAAAGAAAACGCACGAGTGCGGGAAAGGTAAAAAAAAAGCACGAGTGTGTAATAGCCCACATCCCGCACGCTACACGTCCCTGCAATACGCCACTTTTTGAGCAAATGTATTAAAAAATTATTACCGAAATCATTACGTCTTCGAATACACTTTAGGTGTCACTTTAAATGTTACACTAAACATCGATTTGTTGATCACTGCCGGATTCAAACAGCTCTTAACTCGTTGGCTCAACTACTAACCAATATTTGCCTCAAGTTTTAGACCAACATTTATATCGAACTCCAGTTACTAAGTACCTCCGCATTATCCGCGGTTATTTAGTCTACGGTTAATAACTCGTTGGCCCAACTATAAACTAACATTTGACCCAAGTTTTAGACCACGATGTATCTCCAAATCCTGCTGCTGAGTGCCTCATTCTCCGTGGCTCTATGTGACCATGAGTCGACCAACCAGTTGGCCGGTCGGTCAACCATAGTGCATCTGTTCGAGTGGAAATGGAAGGACATTGCTGACGAATGTGAGAGGTTCCTTGGACCCAAAGGGTTTGGTGGTGTGCAGGTATGACTTTTGTTGTTTGAAAATGTATAATTTATCCCACCAAAAACATTCTGTAAAAACTAGCCAATTCTCGATGGAGCTGCTCGTTTATCTCTAAAAAGTAATGAAATCCAGACAAAGTCGTGCCAATTCTAAGGTACTTGGCACGACTTTGTCTGAATTTCATAACTTTTTAGAGATAAACGAGCAGCTCCATCGAGACTTGGCTAGTTTCTACAGAATGTTTTTGGTGGGATTTCACTTCTTTTTGTAGAAACGTGGTCAGCGTCAGAATGACCCGTCACTACGCTTATTATCGTAGGAAATTGGGATGAACATTTACTGCCCTATTGCTTCCATTTGCTTCCTCAAAGAAGAGAATTTATTCCATCATATTTTAGAAGAGAAACAACATTTCAGGGTGACCGTGCATCCTGACGTCAGGTTGCCCGGTCACCTAGGCGTATTACCAAACTTTCGTGGAATCACTGAATCGGGCAGCAATTACTGCCCATTTGCTTCCTTCATATTTTTAAATCTCCGCACCCGTAGCTATTATGGAAAACAAAATATCAATATAGTTTAGATCGAGCGCCAGAAAGAATGAAAAGAACAACGACGCTTAGACTCAAAATTGCTATGGCAATATACTTAGGCGTGTGTTTTCTAATCAGGGTCACCATGTACTCCAGATCATCGATTATCCTAGTTTTTATAGTTTTCCCTTTATGTGGCGATTAAACCCTAACTCTGTGCCAAATTTCAGCTCTGTGAGTTTATGGGAAGTACTAGTTCTATTTTGATGATCATCAGTGAGTGAGTGTCGTAAATGCGAAACTTTGCTTTCGCTTAACTTCGGAACTAAATGACCTACGGACTTGAAATTTTGGATTTTAAGATTATAGCTTACTGGATGACGAAAATTTCTGCGTTCTGGTCTTATCCAGAGGTTCTCAAATAGTGGCCTGAAAATGCGGCGAAATGGTTCCAGTAAGAACGGCAGTGTTTGTTTTGCGCTCGACTTGGCGGGGTTACTGCCGTGCCCTCCGATGTGTAGGACTAGAGCGTAAAACTAAAAATGCTCGCAAGAAAAAACGTAAATATTATACCGTTTAGTACAGTCTGTTAGCTTTTAAAATATACCTCGGCTACTATCGGATATAATCGTATATATTCGTGTAATAGAAATATCGGAACTAATATGACAATTTAAATAACTTTTCAAAATCGTGAATAAACATTTTGTACAGAGCAGGAAGTAGTATTACACTCGTGTGCTTTCGGCTAAAACCGAAGCCTCCTCTAGAGCCCGAGGTATATTCTAAAAGATAACAGACTATAATATACTTACTGGCATTTGTTCGAGGGCCTGTTTCATAGAACTACAATTCATGGTTTACCGTGACAATATTTATTCGATGTAATCTACATTGCAAAGTCGATTAACCTACAGATTTATAAGTAGACTCAACTACGCAATGTACCTCGAATTGTCATAATAAACTAGGAATTGGGAGTTTTATAAAACTGAAGGCGTTCTTCCAAAGAAAGAGTATGGGCGTAAACACTACGCGTGCCCACCCAACTAGGTTATATGTCTTTGGAAAGACAGACGATGGCAGCGTGTTCCACAACTTTGTCGTTCTTATTATAAAATAATTCGCGAATCTCTCGATCTGCCGGTTCGCGTAAAAAGCGTGCATTCGAGCCAACAGTTGTCCCTGTTTCCTTTTGCAGCAACCGGGTCACACCGTAACATATGTGACTAAAAGGTTTTTATTACGGTTGTCTGGAGCGATCTCTTCCAGACAACCTTTGGATGAAAAATCATCATATTCTTTTTTTTTTGTTGCACTCACCCGTGCTGAGGACAATTTTTAAAAGCTAAATCTTCCGCCCATGCCGGGACTAGAACCCGCGACCTCTGGCTAACCGTACCAGTGCTCTAGCTAGCTCAGGAGGGAGAGCACTGGTACGGTTAGCCAGAGGTCGCGGGTTCGAGTCCCGGCTTGGGCGGAATTTTTAACCTCTAAATTGTTTTTTTCAAAAATCATAATTAAAACATCTTATTTGGCCGTTATCACAGGTATCTCCGCCGTCAGAGAACGTCATAGTTCACGTGAACGGAGCCCGGACTTGGTACGAACGCTACCAAGTGATGTCCTACAAGATACAAAGCCGATCCGGCAGTGAGGAGGATTTCCTTAACATGACTCGGCGCTGTAACAAAGTTGGCGTCAGGTAATATTTTTTAACTAGCTGGTGCCCGCGACTTCGTCCGCGTAATAGCTTGCAGATGGTAGATTTTTTCCTACTATCTTGACATTTATCCTCATGTTTTGGACAATTCACACTATATTTTAAAAAATTCTAGCCTATGTTGTGACGGCGCAACCTCTTCACACCATTTTTATTTCTTTTTCTATCATTTTCAAATATTTAAATTACGTCACACATTCTTCGATTTCCCTCATTTTTCATCACTACTACTTTACCCTTCTCCGTTTATCCAGTTTTCTGTTTATTAAAATATTATACTACTAATCTACAAATAAAACCACACCTGAAGTCGTTCCAGAGTTCATTATTATTTGTAAAGATATCCAACGTTTCAATGTTATGGATATCCAACGTTTCAATGTTAATTCTGGTGTATAAGCTATATTATTGTAAAGTTTCATTAAAATCCGTTCGGTAGTTTATACGTGAAAGCTGTCAGGATGGTAAAGGTGCTGGGCAAGCCTACGCCGTCTACAAAATCATGTCATAATAATAAATCATGACGACCTCTGTGGCGTAGCGGTAGCGCGTCTGCCTACCATGCAAGAGGTCCCGGGTTCGAATCCCGGCTGGAAACAAAAAAAAAAGTCCAGGTCTTGGATGTTTACATGTTTGTGATGTCGTTGTTTCTGGTTCCCACGACACAGGGTATCCTAGTGTGGGGCCAGAAGCAATGTATGTGCCTGTATGTAAATGTTATGTTATGTCCCAGGCACTACAGCGTCGGAGTGGTCCCTTCAACCATTTAGTGCGAGTGAAGATACCACTGGACGCTGTATAAATCATCTCATTAAGTAGATGCAAAAAGGCCAATATTGCGTGAAAGAGTAACAAACATCCATCCATCCATCTATACTTACAAACTTTCGCGATTATAATATTATTAAGATTAGCCGGTTTAGTGTCCCACTGCTACTTCTCTTTCCCCGCCATCGCCACCCCGGCAGACAGTGTGAATATCGGCTATGCATTGTATTGCCTACATTGCATAGGCGATTCGGCCGAGATTTTTTATAGTAAACACGATTTGTAGTTCTGTGAAATTAATTCCTGCTCGCTAGACTGATGCTCTGAGGCAGCAGCTGGATGAGAGTGGCTGTGAACAGAAGTGGCCTGCCGTTTCTGTGTCGAGGACGTGTAGGGGTTGATTGACTACATCCACAATAATTATATATTAAACGGGTGTAATCGCGATTGTTTATTAGGTAAAACTTAAATTACCTTATTTCCCGACGTTTCGGTAGCGTGACAGTTGCCGTGGTTTCGGGTAGACTGAAGTGGCGAGTACAGTCAATTATTGTGGGTAGTCACTTTTAGTTTTTCGCAGGTGGCAGACACACAACACTCACTACGCCCACGGGCAGGTCTGGTGATAGGGCGCGTGATTTGTATTTACATAGCCTGGATTCCACGTACTTGAAAGCTTGAACCCTTCCTCTCTGTTGAAATTCTCTCTATTAGACCCGTTTAATATACAACTATTAGCTTTTGCCCGCGACTCCATCCGCGTGGACTTTTTATGCAACGCTGTTCACTCCCTTAAGGGTTAAATGTAGAAAAACGGCAGAACACGTGTTCAATCATTTGTGTTGAAGATTTGTTTATTTTAAGTTTCTTTCAACAACTCAACATTCTTTATACCTCCCATACAAATTTTGGCAACCCTTTTCGCCCCCTTAGGGGTTGGATTTAAAAAAATCATGCCTTATTCCTTGCCTACATAAAGAGACCCTCTGTGCAAAATTTCAGCTTTCTAGGTCCAACGGCTTGGGCTGGGCGTTGATGAGTGAGTCAGTCAGGACTTTGAATTTTATGTATAGTGATGAGTATTGCGAATAATTAAGAAGTGCTTTATCCACTATACTAATCTGTCCAGAATCTACGCCGACGTGGTGGTGAATCACATGACCGGCGACAACACCAACAATGTGGGAACAGGCGGCAGCACGGCCAACTTCCAGCAGTACGACTATCCCGGCGTCCCGTACAGAAGGGAACACTTTCACTATCCCTATTGCGGGATCGGAAATTATAACAACGCTACCGAGGTAAGTGTTTGAGGCTTGCGCTTCCGAAATGGCCCCTCTAGCATCGTTGTGGGGGCCGGGCGTTACGTCAGGAACGACGTAATTGCCCGGGACAAGAGGCACGGCCTCACAACCCGTACCTGCACCTGCGAGCTCGCAGGTGCAAACAGACCCGATAGTAGTGTAGAGTTGTTGCAGGTTGAAATGATAGAACTTGATGCAGTATTTACAGATGAGTGTTATTCAAACCTAACTCTAACTTATGTACAATATTTACAAAAATGCGTAAATAATAAGAGAAAATATAATAGATTTTAAAACGGCAGATTCGTTGCGAGCTTTTGACTGAAGTGTTATCTCCATAGCAACTGTGGCGTGAACAGTCTGTGATGCTGCCACAGTAGTAGTTTAGCATCGTTGTTGGGCATGATTTCATATAAAGAGAGAGCGAAATACTGGAACGCATCCGGAATGGCTTGTTTCGCATCTATAATTACATGTTTATGTGTGTGTGTTTGGTTGAGGCTTGCGCCTCTGAAAAGGCCCCTCTAGCATCGTTTTTGGGCGTGAGATTAGATAAAGAGAGAGCGAAATAATAGTACGCATCCGGAATCGCCTGTTTCGCATCTATAATTACATGTCTATGTGTGTGTTTGGTTGAGGCTTGAGCCTCTGAAATGGCCCCTATAGCATCGTTGTTGGGAATCATTTTAGATAAAGAGCGAAATACTAGAACGCATCCGGAATCGCTTGTTTCGCATCTATAATTACATGTTTATGTGTGTGTGTTTGGTTGAGGCTTGCGCCTCTGAAATGGCCCCTCTAGCATCGTTGTTGGGCGTGAGATTAGATAAAAAGAGAGCGAAATAATAGAACACATTTGTGTTCGTGTGTGTTCTAAGTTCGTTTGTTCGTAAACTTCATTAATACTGTAGTGACTGTATTAATGAAGTCTGTAGCGGCTTCGTGACTGTAGTGGCTCTGAAAGAAACGTGTAAAATTTGTAAAAAAATCCTCAAGCAATGGATGGACTGGAGGTGCATTATGTGAGGGTTTCGTTCCTAGAGCGAGTAATTTCTGCCAAACAGCTCCTGCTTTCCTGCTAATAATATATTTCCAAAGTGTGTTTGTTGGTTTTTAATTAAATAAAATTATAAGCGACTGTGTCCTGCAGTGCGACATTTATATAGGCTACATAAAAACATTATAAGCTGTCACTATAATGTAGGTACCAAGTTCTAAAAAATATTTTTTTTCATTTTTGATTTTTCTTTTACTCAGCAATGGACCAATTGATATTTTTGAACCAATGCATAGTTTTTGTAACAAAATTCCACGCATATAAGTCGTATCTTAAATACGTGACTTCATTTATAGTGTTTAACAACAAATCAACTCATACACATAATTAACATATCAGGCGATGGCAGATATTAGGTACCTACATCTCGTAAACAATCTGATAAACAAGTGGTCTCATTCTTATGGAAATTAACGTGAATTTCTATTGCAGGTT
Source organism: Yponomeuta sedellus (assembly GCA_934045075.1). Lineage (NCBI taxonomy): Eukaryota > Metazoa > Arthropoda > Insecta > Lepidoptera > Yponomeutidae > Yponomeuta > Yponomeuta sedellus. The sequence continues at coordinate 9,108,136 of OW203733.1, read as the reverse complement.
CGCGACTGTCAGCTGGTAGGTTTGAAGGATCTCAATCAATCGCAGGAATACGTCCGCGAAAAAATCGTCGATTACTTCAATAAACTAATTAGTTTGGGCGTCGCTGGATTAAGGTAAGATTAATGTTGCATTGCTGCCGCCACTGCCTTACGATCCTCTACCAACCCGGACTTGGCCCCCGTGGTAGAGTATGGCCTAACTTTCCTGCGATGCAGGAAGGGACCCGGGTCCCAAAAACCCTGGCGTCTGAAGTGTTGTATCCTACTTCAGCGCTTGAGACGTATAATGGCCCAGCTATGAGACTACGTGCAGAAATCTCAGGTCTAACTATAGTCCTATCAATGAGGTAATTAAAATATGTAAATAATCTTGATTAGTCTGTTTTAAAATAAAAATATTGACATTTTACTTGAATTTTATGAAATTACATAGAATTTCAGATTGAACTGGTAGTGTAAAGATTTTGATTTAAAAAGTGTATATTTTAATAATAATAAATAAATAAATATAAATGGACCATACTAAGTACAACTAAATGAGTTACGTTACACGTGCTAACTCGACGATAGATTTAATACAATAAATACATAGATAAAATCTAAGACCCGAGATAAACTAGAAAAGTTCGTTTCCTAGTTTGACCCGGCCGGGGATCGAACCCGAGACCTTCGGTTTTACAGTCAGCGTGCCAAACCACTGCGCCACCGAGGCCGACAATAAAAAGACGTGTCAAGATTGTTAACATTTTTAAGTACCTAAACAAATGGACTATTTCTAGCAGAAGAGTGATTGAAACTATGTGATCTCCAGAGTAGACGCAGCGAAGCACATGTGGCCGGGCGATCTGAAGGAGATCTACAAAAGGGTCTCCAACTTAAACCCCGAGTTCTTCAAGCCAAACTCCAGACCTTACATCTACCAAGAAGTTATATACTATGGCGGAGAAGCGATCCAACCTTCGGAATACACCTCTCTGGGAGCCGTCACGGAATTTCGAGTAAGTACAGTCGACAGCACATCATCCATGCACTGTACTCACTGTATACTGTTACGTAACGGGCGACTTTACCACTCAATCTAAAGTTTGATGCTCTGTCGACTGAACATGACATGATTTTGTTAGGATGAATAGTCCTATTTTATAAGACGTACCTAATACACGTGGCGCCGCTAGAACTAGATCTAGTTTTAAATAAATTTTAACTGTAAAAGATCAACCCTTCGTATGTCCCCATTGTGGGGCACGGGTCTCTTCCTGCATCGCAGGAATGTTAGGCCATAACCATCGCAGGAAGGTTAGGCGGACTTGGCCCCTGTGGTCTCCACCTGGGTTGGTGGAGGATTGTAAGACAGTGGCGGGCCTCACTGTCAGAAGTGATCCAGCTGCCCATAAATAAGGCCACTGACATGGCTTAGCGATAGCTATTACATTGCTGCTGGCATGAACGGCTTAAGCCGGGTCCAGACGCGTATACCGTGTAATGTAATATTACGTGTAATAGAACGCGAATCATGCGTGTGAAGCACTAGCAGCGGTAGCGCTCGTAGTGCCGTTTGCATACACGATTCGCGTTGCATTACTGCTTTGATTACGTTACACGCGTGAACCGCTGAACGCGGCTTTAACGTGCCTTGCGATGCACGGAAGCACTCGCAAGGCACGACTCTAACCGTATATAATAAAAACAAAAGGTCCCTAAACATAATACTATTTTCCTCTAGGTAGGCAACGAGTTAAAGAACGCGTTTCGAGGCCGAAACGCGCTCAAATGGCTGGTGAACTGGGGCCCGGCGTGGGGACTGTCGCCAAGTCGTACGGCCCTCGTCTTCATCGACAATCACGACACGCAGCGATCTAATGACGTCCTCACTTACAAGGAGTCCCGCGCCTACAAGGTAAGTGTATTATTTTACTGTCACGGTCGTGCAGATATATTTCAGGCACCCTACCTGCAGTGCTACGGGTTTGGTAGAGCGTAGCAACAAACTGTCAGTCAGTCCAATTAACGCTTAGCAGAGACGGAATATTGATAAATTCAATCTGAATCTTTAAAGGTAGATTAAGTGCTGCAGACTGGGATCAGAGGCCGAAAACCAAAACGTAAACGTTAAAATGTGTTATCCCAATACGGAGGAAAAAAGTTAAATCCGGTAGCTAGGAGCGCGCTAAAGTGGTAGGTGAACTGGGGCCCGGCGTGGGGACTGCCGCCAAGTGGTACGGCCCTCGTCTTCATCGACAATCACGACAAGCAGCGATCTAACAACGTGCTAACTTACAAGGAGTCCCGCGCCTATAAGGTATTGTACTAATTTGTTGTCACGACCGGAGTATAGATGTATTTCAGGGACTCTATCTACAGCGCTACGGGTTCGGTAGAGCGTAGCTACAGCCTAGATTCAGGGACAGACAATCTAATTAACGCTTAGTAGCGGAGACCGAATGTCGATAAATTAATTGATGACCTCTGTGGCGCAGCGGTAGCGCGTCTGCCTACCATGCAAGAGGTCCCTGGTTCGAATCCCGGCTGGGGACAAAAACACCCCAGGTCTTGGATGTTAACGTTGTTTCTGGTTCCCACGACACAGGGTATCCTAGTGCGAGGCTAGAAGCAATTTACCTATTAGATGTAAATGTTATGTTAATTCCGAATCGTTGAAGGTAGATTTAGCGTTGCAGACTGGGATCAGAGGCCGAAAACCGAAGTAGTATCGGTGTTGACCCAATAATACGGAGGCCAAAAGCAAGCTAGTCTGGTAGCTAGGAACGCGCTCAAGGGGCCTGGGGCCCGGCGTGGGGACTGTCGCCAAGTGGTACGACCCTCGTTTTCATCGACAATCACGACACGCAGCGCTCCAACGATGTGGTCTCTTATAAGGAGTCCCGCGCCTACAAGTCAAGTATACTATTTTACTGTCACGTCGCGCAGATATATTTCAGGGACCCTACCTGCAGTGCTACGGATTTGTTAGAGCGTAGCTACAACCTAGATTCAGGGACAGACAGTCTACAGTCTGGGTTTCTCCTCCTTCGTAGCTCCTTCGGTTTTACACTCCGCGTGCCAAACCGCTGCGCCACCGAGGCTGCCAATATAAAGAATTTTAATACATGATCTTTGTGTATTACAGGCAGCTATAGCATTCATGCTAGCCCATCCCTACGGCGATGCCCGTGTTATGAGCAGTTTCCACTTCGAGGTCAACAACCAGGGGCCCCCGAGCGATCACAAGGAGAATATACTGTCGCCAATCATCAACCAGGTTTGGTATTTTCGCGTGAAACCACTATGAGAACATAGAAATTTAAATGCTCACTAAAATATAAGTATGTATACTAGCTGACCCCGCAAACGTTGTTTTGCCATATTAATTACCCTGCGATCCGCTTGTAGAAACCTACCAAATATTCTTCTTCAACAAACAAACAGAACTTCGACAACAAACACTTACGACACGCGATTTTTATATTATATTAGATACCTAGATAGATAGAGAACACTTTATTGTACATAAAAAAGGAAATTACACAGATATTTCTTAACCTAAGAGTACAGACGGCGGTCTTATCCCTAAAAGTGATCTCTTCCAGACAACCTTTGCATGGACTGGAGCAATATATTGGAGAAGGAAGTAGATTTGTTTATTGTTTTATTTATTTACATTTGTAACTTATAACTAATGCACAATTGCTACAAATAGGTACATCAAATGTGCAAATAAATCAAAATATTTCAGATACACTTGAATAAAACATGCTTAATTAAGAAAATAATTATACTAACCCTAAATAGATACATACAAAATAATAATGATATACTTACATACATAAGTAGAAAGTGATAAAAAATATATATTTTATATAAATACATACATTTATAGGCATAACAATATTTGTAAAGGACATAAATAAAATACCAACAATAGCAGGACAGTACTACAAATAACAGCAAAAGTTTTACATAACACTAGCGAGATAGAATTCCTTTACCATAGTTTTAAAAATGGGTAGGGACTTGGCTCTCCGTCCCTACCCATCCGCCACTTCTAGATAATTAGATCTAATCTAATATATAAAATTCGCGAAACTTGTACTTCAGCGTTGGAAATTGTCAATCCGCGGTGGGCACGCGTGGTTATAAAGCCATAAATGCCTAGAAGGCCTGTACCCTGCAATGGGACTATATACACGTAGGCTACTGTAGCGCTGTGGATTAAACTCCACCAAAGCTCTGCTCATTAAATTATAAATAAATATTTTTATCGATATCAACCCTTGTATGTCCCCACAGCGAGGCCACGGGTCTCTTCCTGCGTCGCAGGGAGGTTAGGCCATACTCCACCACAGGGGCCAAGTCCGGGTTGGTGGAGAATTGTAAGACAGTGGCGGGCCTTACTGTCAGAAGTTATGAAGCCGCCCATAAGGCCTCTGACATGGCTTAACGACTGCCATTACATGACAGCCGGCACCAACGGCTTAACGTGCCTTGCGAAGCACGGAAGCGCTCGGATAAATTGCCACTAGCGGTAGTCACGGGACGGTCACCCGTCCTGCACCTGACCGCGCCTGTTGTTGCTTAACTCAAGTGATTGATTCCAATCACTCGGTTCGGCTAGGCCACGAGCGCTTCATTTTATCGAATCCTTAGCCTAGCAGGTTCACCTAAAACAAAACGTAACGATATTCTTTAAATAATTCAAACTCTGCCTAGGCTGCTGCGCTGGCCAGCTATTATAAAGAAGAATCGTTACACTTCGTACAAAAAAGGCAAAGTTTGGGATAACAACAGTCTAAAGAATATACGTAAGAGTGTATTTTAACTTGTTGTTTTCTACTATATCTATTGACGTAGTACATCGCTATGATTACTATCTAACTCCAGATAATTAAAAACACTAACAAAGTTAGACAAATTTTAGCTTATCTGTCATGTCATCACTAAATGGACTGCAAAACATGCGTAGGTGTAGTAGTATCAACTGTTTCTTTAAAGCTTCAATACATGTTGGCAGAGTGTTGCCACCACACAAAATGAAATGAAATGAAAAAACTTTATTGTAAAACGGTTACAATAAATGGTTACTGGCTCCCTAACTAGGATTCCCTGTCCTATGGGTAGCCAGCCAAAATACATCACATAAAAATATACCAACGTATAGACATTAGACAGTATGTTTGCATTGCCTTGCCATCGCTCGGTGTCGCTCGCCCTGTTGGCCGAGTTCGAAATTTCGCTGATGCCGGTACTTGCCCATTAGCTCAGTTGGGAAAGCGCTGGCACGCTTAGCCAGGGGTCGCGGGTTCGAGTCCCGGCATGGGTAGAATTTTTAGCCTATAAATGGGTTTTTAAAAATTGTCCTTAGCACGGGTTAGTGCAACAAAATGAATGATTATATTCATTTTGTTGCACTAACCTAAGTTATTATTGTAGTTTTGTATTTTATAACAGAATTATTTTGACCTATGGTTTCCGTACTTAGCCTCATAGATGGTCCATTGTAGGTACGTAGCAGGACTGTGAAATTCCTCCAGCCAGGCAATCTCTTTCCAGAAAGAAAGAATGTGGTTAACTTTGAAGTAAATAATTGATTTCCGATTCATTCATACATACATATCCTCACGCCTGTATCCCAGAAGGGTAGGCAGAGACCAGGGACTGATTTCTGATTCCTTTGTAGGTATGTACATAAATAATTGTAATCTCATTTCAATTGCAAACTCACTTTATCTTTCTTCTTGATACACTCGTATTTATCTACTTATGTTGTTACAGTTTCTATTTATAGATCTAGATATAACTTTAAAGTGTATATTTTTACTTATCTATTATTGAGTATTAATTGTCAGCTTATCTAATTTTACCTGAAGTAGTCTTATCCGTTTATCTCTATGAGTACCCGTTAATTTCTTGTACCACCTATGAGTGACTGCTAGAAAATACTTATAGGATTAATTCCGCCACGTTACCATTGTATTTTTTTACTCGTGTACAATACATTTATTATTCTTATACATAAAAATCTTGTGTCACAGTGTTTGTTATCGAAATAAACTAATTCTCCGATTTTGTATGTTTTTTGTGCATATTTAGTATGTTTGAGGATAAGACGGCTAATAAGGACTACGTTTACGGGGTGAGCTAGTAATAAATCCGCTATTTGACTCTCTTTGCAAGTAAGTCTTAAATGGTAAATATCTCTTCCATTAGACCAAAAAATATTTTAGTAAGTATATTTTTTGAAGACCTAAAAGCAACCAAAAAATATATTTTAAAACTTTGCTTTGCTAAACAGCCAAAAACGCGGTCAGCAATTTTGTCTTATGGTTTGAAGACCTGAAGTCTTGTAAACAAAGTTTGACTTGTGAGTGATTTGTGAGCATAGTAAAATAATTAAATAATTTGTGAGCATAGTCAGCAATTTTGTCTTATGGTTTGAAGACCTAAAGTCTTGTAAACAAAGTTTGACTTGTGAGTGATTTGTGAGCATAGTAAAATAAAAACGTCGAAACCATGATTTCATCGAGTTTACATGCAAAATATAGCAATTATCATTATTGCATTGTTCGAGAATGCAAAAACATGTCAATAAAGAACCCCGGGAAGTTGTGCATTCAACACAGTGAAATAAACACGAAATAATTTGCTCAAACTTGACAAAAGACACCCCGAACGTTTATCAACTGTTTCGAGTGTATTTACGTGAAGATCACTTTGATGTAAGTCCTATAATAATCGATGTCCACTGGTTCTGGCTGACAGATGTTTGTTTACAAACGAAAGATGCTTTCAACATGGCGGATAGCGTTTTCACCGTTCCGAATTAAAAGCGGAAAATATTTTTTTAATTTGCAAATTTTGCAGCCATCCTACATACTTACTTAGCAAAGTCAATATATTTCAGTTTCTTAAGTTAAATACAACAGGAAATATTCATTTATCGCGTCAAATTTGATACGAGTCAAGTAGCGGATTGACTGCTACTCTTAAACATATAGGGAAGAGCGGGTGATCGTGCTCTTCCACTATAAAGGGAAATTTCCCGCCAGGCAGATCGTATACCTGGGGACGGCCGGTCCAACTGTTGTTAGTCGGACGTTATATTTATGGTATGTCATTGAAACACTTTGATTGCTTGCGCGATGCAGGAATGTTGGAGTTTGTAGTACGCGCGCAGAGTTGACATGTGCTCGCCACATCCACCTGTAATAATTTAAAACTATAGCTATAGCTGAGTAAAAAAAGTACCAAACTGATATATCACGGGTGTACCGCTGCTTTTTTTCCGCTGCCTTTTTCCCCATTATACTACGGCTCGAAAGTAGCAACTTTCACTTTCATGTTACATTGTACTTTGCTGAATGTCAAACGAAATGTAAAGGATATACATTCCGTTTGACATTCAGCAAACTGAATGTAAATCCTTTACGTTGAAATAAATTGAATTGAATTGTAACTTTTTAGTGAGCTTGGTCCTTTTCAAACAGACTTCATAAAAAGACGGACGTTCTCAGTTCGCCAGGATCTTTTTTTCACTTCATCAGGATGGCACCTGCGGCAACGGTTGGGTCTGCGAGCACCGTTGGCGCCAAATCTACCAGATGGTTGGATTTAGGAACGCGGCCGGCCAAACACCTGTGCAGAACTGGTGGGACAATGGAAACAATCAGATCGCCTTCTCCCGCGGGAATAGAGCATTCATTGCGTTCAATCTGGAAGGACGGAATCTGGATGAGACTTTGCAGGTGTGGGATATGTTTTTTGCTAGTCTGAGAATGTATTTAGCCTCTAATAAGCGTCAATAGATAGTGAAATACAGTCATACGTGCTCAAGGGTATAAAAAGGAAGATCTTTAGTACTCCAGATGTGAGGATGGATAATCAGACCTTCGCAAATATGTTTATAAAGTGAAATAAAAAAACTGTATTAACAGGTTTACATTGAAGGTTCGATATCAACCCTTGTATATCTCCACTGTTGGGGCTCGAGTCTCATACATTGAAGGTTACACGCTCCCAAAGTATGATTCCCTATGCTATGGGTAGCCAGGCTACTTCCGAATTAGCTTTACAGTAAAGAATGATAAGATAAGATAATACTAAGTTGACACATGTATGGTTGCAGTATGTCAATGATCTGAGTATATCACCGGGAACCTGTAGAGAACAAAAACGCGATTAGCTTAGATGAGCTTTTCTGGATATCAGCCCTTATATGTTCCCACTGTTTGGGCACGGGTCTCTTCCTGTATCGCAGGAAGGCTAGGCCATACTCCACTACGGAGGCCAAGCTCGGTTTAGTGGAGGATTGTAAGACAGTGGCGGGCCTTACTGTCAGAAGTTATCTAGCCGCCCATAAGGCGTCTGACATTACATGAAAACCGGCACCAACGGCTTAACGTGCCCTGCGAAGCACGGAAGCGCTCGGAAAAATGCCATTAGCGGTAGTCACAGGACGGTTACCCATCCTACACCTGACCGCACCTGTTGTTGCTTAACACAAGGGATTGATTCCAATCACTCGGTTCGACTAGGCCACGAGCGCTTCTCGCAATATTTTCTCGGCACAAAATCAATTCCAAAGTAGGCCCTTTTATTTCACTTTATCACTACTCAGACCGCATTACTTAACCTACTATCCAAGTCTCAAAATGTTTTAAATTTAGTAAAATTTAACGTTATCTGAATGCCTAAATTGCTTAAAATTGATTAAAATCGTTGTCTAAATTGCTGTGTGGTGTCAGCCTAGAGAATAGCACCAACCCAAATTCTTCCCGCGGATGTCGTAAAAGGCGACTAAGGGACACAAACCGGGGGTGCAGCAGCGCCCCCCCCTGCAGTACAATTCTACCAAACTGCGATCCCCCACCCGCATGCCTAGCGTGGGGATTATGGGCATTACCCCCCACTGATGGCACAACCTTGCACTACGGCGCTCATTCGGGGAGGTCTATGTGCAGCAGTGGACTAATTTAGCCTGAAGAAGAACGTTGTTTGGATAAGTAAAATTTAACTGGAACTGAACAATGAACATGCCATTTCATTCGTATGGGGTCAGATAAAATTACCACTGAATGGGTTCCACGCGACGAATTTCGCAGACGTGGTCGGCCAAGGTGGAGATGGTGAGAGGATTTCTCAATCTTCTTGCCCGGATGGGAGATGACTGCTCAAGACAGGTAGTAGCGGAAGCTCAAGGGGCATACCTTTGCCCAGCAGTCGGACACAATTACGGAACGCGACATTATTTTTTTGCCGTTGTCGGCTATGATGTTTTTTTAACTTGAATAACACCATCAAAACATACTCAGATTTATTCCACTCGACTTAACGCCTTCACTTTCGTATCGAAACCTGCCTCGTTAGTCTTGCCGTTAAGGCACTTAAGTATCAAGCCAAAAGCCATGGTTTCGAATCCCACTGGGGGCCGCCGTACAAGTGGCCTCAGTCTGGGTGTATTTTCAGCTTTGTGATATCCTTGCCTGGTTACCATAGTCCAGGGTATCTTAGCTTGGGACAGTCAAGCTATTATTATTATAGTTAGAATATTTTCGGGGCTTAATCGCGTAGTAATTTATTGCTATTTTACGTCGACGTTTCGACGACGTTACAGTCATCGTGTTCGCGAGAAGACTGATGGCTGGCACCCGTTCGCATCTTCGGCTGATGAGGTTTCAGACTACCCTCAATCAGCCAACACAATGCACTATTAGGGTTGCGACACACTACACTGACAATGTCGGACGATAAGCCATGCGACTTTTTTCCACTCGAACACTTCTTGATGACCGGATCCCACGTTTGCGACAGTTTGAAACCACATTCCCGATAAAAAAAAATGTGTTTCTTAATTTCAACCGCTTCACGCACTATTCGGAAATATTCTATGTGTACAAGTCGCGAAAGTTTAAAATGTTATTATTATTATGTTAACAAATAACTCTGTCTCTCTAGACTGGATTACCGCCAGGCGAGTATTGTGACGTCATAACGGGCAAGCGTCATGGTGGCAAATGTACGGGAAACAAAGTGACAGTGGACTATGCCGGTAAAGCCGCTATACATATGCCTTACAATGCTGAGGATATGCATTTAGCTATTCATGTCGGACCCCAGGTAAGACAAATATATTACCTTATTTAAAGAAACCAACCTCCCCCCAAACTCCCGACGTAAAATTAAATTGGCTCTTCCTTTCTCAAAATTGCTACAGCATTCAAATAGTCCCTATGTATCACTGATAAAAATATATAATCAACTACCGAAAAACATAAAAGATGATACAAAAGATCACTTATTTACAAAAAAAAACTCGAAATTATGTTAATTAAAATATTAAAAAGCCTATTTAGAGGCTAAAAAAGAGAATTTTAAGAGGTTTTTTAAAATTGTTCTTAGCACGGGTTAGTGCATGATAAATAATATAGTTAAAAATTGTTATTATGATTTGAATGAATATTTTCATAACCCTCAATCTTGTTAGGGAATTATTAATTATTTTGTAAGGTTTTTATGTATTCTTTTGCATGTAATCAATATCTAAATAATAAAAATTGAATCTGTCTAGGATCTGTCATACATAATAAGACTAACTGTATTATAGTGCCCTCACAGGGCATCATGTACTTACCTACAAATACCAACACCAGCAGTACTATAACCATGTATGTGATTTAGCAATAAAGAATCCAGTTAGGAAAAGACCGGCATTGGCATGGTTATAGCGAAGGTGTAACGCGTTTTGTGGCACTTAAATATCGGAATTGGACCATAGGCTATTTGACAGGTTTCAGAAAACCAACTCACTTGTTTGGTGTTTAATAAGTGCTCATTAAGTTATAAGTTTTAAATATTTCGTGTTTTTTTTTGTTCCAAAAAAGCAAATAAAAATTCACTTTTAAAGTAAGTCGCCACAACGCTATCTTGATCAATATGGCTACGCACAAAATTAGTAACGTCACTGGTCAGTAAACAAACGAACGTCAAGTCTCTTGGGTTCTTGGGTCGCTATTTTTGATTTTTGCATTATATCTGCAACCAATACTGGCCGTTTTCGATAAAATTGCGACGGATAAAAAATGTTTTTCTATTTTATTTTTTAATATTGACATTATTTACAATCCTATCATGTAAAAGAATAAAAAATACATAATTGAAAATATAAAAATTAAACTAAACCTTAAACTAATTTACGTTAAATATTTGTGCCAGATCGCTGTCGGTCGGTAGTGTACCGAGAAGGCTGGCGGCATTGCCTCGCCTTATTACGAGGCATTGCCGATAGAACATTATTAAGTTTTATCCTGGTCTTTTGCATAAATGATAAAAAGAATAATTTTTTGCTGCTGGGGCACGTATCTCTTCCTGCATCGCAGGAAGGGTAGACCAAACTCTACCACGGGGGCCAAGTCCGAGTTGGTGGAGGATTCTAAGGCAGTGGCGGGCTTGTTAAAATGCTATCAAGTCTAGGCTTGCCCCTTGCCACGATCCTGAATCGCTTTATTAATAAATATTAATCATGATAATAATCAGCTAATGGTATTACGGAGATAGGTATAGGTGCATTTTTGAGCTAGGTACGTCCAATTTGTGTAATAATTCACTGCATTCTAGTTATGCAATTAGCCAGATAATGTGAAATTTGCATAACTGTTAAAATTGATCTTATCTGCGTTATCGTGTGCAATTTATTAACAACTGTTGATTGATTGCAATATTATCAACAGTCGATGACATCTAGCTTGCGTCGAAGTGTATAATCGTCCTTAGAATTGACCTTCTAAATAAAAATGTTTTTTTTTCCTCCAGTCTTCCCTCAAGTCGGCCACCGCTCCTGCAGCTTAAGCAATGTAATGTTAAAATAATAATAAGTATGTAACACAATTATTAAATCAATATTCAAAGCAAACATTTTTTTAATTGTTTACGTTGGCAAGTATTTTTAACTTAAGCTTTGAGGCCTTAAATAAACGTGTTCTTCATCCTTCCCTACTTTTTCTGTGTAACTTTGTGCCAATGGTATCAACCTTTTGTATGTCCCCACTGCTGGCGCACGGGTCTCTTCCTGCATCGCAGGAAAGTTAGGTTAGGTTTTCTTTCTTATTCTTCAGGCTATATTTAATGAGTTACATGAGTTCACAACTTTTTAATAGTAAACTGTGGATAACGTAGTGGACTACATGTTTATTAATTCCATAATCTAATTAGTTTTGTAATATGTTAATGTGTAGTTGTTTGTTGTCCCAAATAAAATAAAATAAATAAAATAAAATATTATGTAGTCCACTGCTGGACATAGCCCTCCCCTAATGAGCGCCATAGCGCCCTGTCTTCAGCTTGCCGCATCCAGCATCTGCCGGCATGCATCCGACAGAGAACCAAAGTTATCGACAAGTGGTATTGGGCTGGCCATATCTCACGAAGAACCGACAACCGTTGGATTAAACGTGTTCTTGAGTGGAGACCGCGACTCGGCAAACGTAGTGTAGGACGCCCTCCGACCAGGGAAAACAGGGCGAAAAATTGCCGTTGGAAACTGACCTCTCATACTAACAAGACTGTTAGAATTTATTTTAAGATTAATCGAAAAACAAGTAATTAAAATCATCCAAATAACTCGATAGCTGCGTTTGCCGATTCGCGGTCTCTAGTCTCCTTGTGACTAGCATCGCTGTCATTTCAATTTCAACGCATCGTATGGCATGCTGATCACTGCCTCTTGCTTTATTTACATGAGTACATCCGATTCACAAACAGATATTTATCAGATAAGTATATACGAACGAACAACATGTAAGCGAGTAAATTACTTTATTATCGCATTAAATTTTCTTTGATTTGGCGGATAAAGAATTCGCTACAAAACAAAAAACGCTTCCACACACGCGTTCCTTGGATGTAAACAACATTATCTTGATGAGATTTATTACGATCGAGAATACAGGGATTGAAATTGGACGTAACAAACAATTCAAAATGTTTGAATTTGATATACCCTTTTACCCGTTACCTTTAACATCCCACTGCAGCGCACAGGCCTTCTCTTAGAAAGAGAAGGTATGGGCTCAATGCTCAATTACGCGTGCCCACTGCGTATTGGCAATTTCAAGCGCTGCCGTAATTGAACTCAGACTTTTGGGTTTCCTCACGATGTTTTCCTTCGCCGTTAGCGTATGGTATTGCTACTATAATTTCACAAATGTACATAATTATACTATTTTTATTTTTAATGCACTAACCCGTGCTAAGGAAAAAATTTAAAAACCTATTTAGAGGCTAAAAATTTCACCCATGCCGGGATTCGAACCCGCAACCTCTGGCTATCCGTGCCAGCGCTCTACCAATTGAGCCAATGGGTGACTCACGGCATCAGTGAAATTTCGAACCTCTTTACACTATTCTCTGTATTACGTACAGGCAGCGACATCTGACTTAAGCAAATTGCATTACTTACAGCCCCGACTACCTACTTTGCAGTTAGGTTTAACATCGGAACGATATCACTGTACCCACATGATTATACTATTTTTATTTTTAATGCACTAACCAAGGAACACATTTAAAAACCTATTTAGAGGCTAAAAATTTCACCCATGCCGGGATTCGAACCCGCCACCTCTGGCTATCCGTGCCAGCGCTCTACCAATTGAGCCAATGGGCGACTCACGGCATCAGTGAAATTTCGAACCTCTTTACACTATTCTCTGTATTACGTACAGGCAGCGACATCTGACTTAAGCAAATTGCATTACAGGGTTAGTGCATTAAAAATAAAAATAGTATAATCATGTGGGTACAGTGATATCGTTCCGATGTTAAACCTAACTGCAAAGTAGGTAGTCGGGGCTGTAAGTAATGCAATTTGCTTAAGTCAGATGTCGCTGCCTGTACGTAATACAGAGAATAGTGTAAAGAGGTTCGAAATTTCACTGATGCCGTGAGTCGCCCATTGGCTCAATTGGTAGAGCGCTGGCACGGATAGCCAGAGGTTGCGGGTTCGAATCCCGGCATGGGTGAAATTTTTAGCCTCTAAATAGGTTTTTAAAAATGTACATAACTTTAAAAACGAAGTCATTGGTAGATACCTACTTGGATTCGAACCGACGATTGAGGAATCGGTGTTTCTTGTACTTCGTCCTGTGCCTCTGCATTAATGGAGATTGGCCGTCAGCTTCGCATATTTTTCTTTGTTTTTGCCAAGCGAAACAGGTCTTCGACGCTGGCTTCATCCGTCCTTTCCTTGATGTTTCAGAGCCATTTCTAACGCTCTGCTACTAACGCAATGACGGACCTAGAAAGCATTAAAATGTGATAATTACTTTGCTACATTCCCGAATTTAGCAAAGTAATTTTTGCTATTATGGATTTCCTCAAAAAAAAACTTCTGATTCCATACAGGACCTAGAAAGAACAAATAATAAAATTGACGCAACGTTTTGCAGCATTCTAAAGATTTGTATTATCGGTTTGTTTACGTACGGGGAACGCGTGTCTGACTTAGACTACATGTGATATCTGACTATGCGTCTTGTGAGTCTTATATAAGCTGGATATTGATTACCCCCAATATCATATGCCTTGACAGTTTAAGGCGGGGGGTCTTGAATTAAAACTTCAGGTGAGTGTAATTTGCTTACATATTATTTTTTATTCTTTTATTTCCTTATTGAGTTTTAAGAAAACCATCAATAAAAATAACAAAATACTAGGTACATTGCACAATTGAAAAGCAGATATAAAAGGTTTTCACTTATAGTTTCACTTATTTACGCATGTATAAAATAAAATATTTTTTTAAGGAATTTATGGTTGACAATGACGTAATAATATGTGGACAGTGGCCTAAAAATATATATATAAATATATATATATATATATATATATATATATATATATATATATATATATATATATATATATATATATATGTATATATATATAAATATTATAGCTTTAATAAATAAAAACATTATATATATATATAAATATATATTGGAGGTGTTTCTATCCTAACAAGTATTGTATTATTTTTAATGTTTTTATTTATTAATACATGGAATACCGACAGCTTTAAATATATAGATATATAGAGAACACTTTGTGGCACAGAAAGCTATAATATTAAGTAGGTATATATTATATTTTATAAATTTTGTAAATATACATATTTACTCTATATTTACTAATACTTATTATAAAACTTAATCACCTTAAACAGGATGATGCGTTTTATCCTACTCCTCTCTGCCGTCGTGGCCTCCGCTGTGGCCTTCAAAAATCCGTACTACGCCTCTGGGCGGTCCACCATGGTCCACCTCTTCGAGTGGAAGTGGGACGATATAGCGGCTGAATGCGAGAGGTTCCTCGGACCTCGAGGATTTGGAGGTGTTCAGGTAAGCAAGAATACATTTGGCCGAACCCAAATGCTCCTACGGGGCATTTAAACGACCACATTTATCAAAAGTACACACACAAAGCTTCACAAAAAAGTGTGTCGATGGTCATCGTGATGAAAAGATTTGCCAATCAGCGTAAGGAACTCGTTGCCTAGGGTGCGGCAGAGGTTCGGGCTCAATGTTACACTGTGCGAGCAAACATCCTTAAGTCTACTGTTAAGTCTGGCATGCTATCACGTTCGCACGATCAAATTCTTTTAGTGACTGCAAACAATCGAGCATACCTACTTTTGATAAATGCCTGAAGTAACAGCAGCTTTTAAAGTGTGCACAATTTGCAGATCTCCCCACCCAACGAAAACCTGGTGATCTGGTCCCACAACCGGCCCTGGTGGGAGCGCTATCAGCCCATCTCCTACCGCCTTGTGACGCGCTCCGGTAACGAGCAACAGTTCGCTGACATGGTGCGACGCTGCAACAACGTTGGCGTCAGGTCAGTGAACTGCCTGTACCTTTTTCTTTTTTTTTTTTACTAGCCTTTTTAGTAGCTTACATTTGTGCCTCAAGGTTCCGTGCAGTTCAGAGCTTTTTATTTTGAAACACCTCGGAAGCGCCCGTGGCCTAGGCGAACCGAGTGATTGGAATCAATCACTTGGTTAAGCAACAACAGGCGCGGTTAGGTACGGGATGGGTGATCGTCCCGTGACTACCGCTAGTGGCATTTTTCCGAGCGCTTCCGTGCTTCGCAAGGCACGTTAAGCCGTTGGTGCCGGCTGTCATATAATGACAGTCGTTAAGCCATGTCAGAGGCATTATGGGCGGCTTGATAACTTCTGACAGTAAGGCCCGCCACTGTCTTACACCAACCCGGACTTGGCTCCCATGGTGGAGCATGGCCTAACCTTCCAGCGATGCAGGAAGAGACCCGTGCCCCAGCAGTGGGGGCATACAAGGGTTGATAGCGATAACGAACCTCAGAATACCCTTCATAATGTTGGACTTGACCCCACTATTGTCTTCTGGCCCGGCGGCCACGACTTGGATGGGATTCTGGCACCTAATCAGTGGCGAGTTTTATTATTTTTTATTAGTTACTCTCCGCATTAACACAACACTCATAATCATTAATCACTACGGTAAATAAAAATTATTGTGTAACTGAATCATGATGATCTTAGTAAATTTAGATATGCCTTAGACCTAGAACCAATATAGTATTATTACTCGCTATACACAAGTTTCTTAAAAAAGATCTCAAACATAGTATTGTAACGTTCGAACTTACCTTCTTAAGCACCACATATTATCAGCTTGATTCCGGATTCACTTACTTAAGCGAGTAAGTGAATCCGGGATTAAGTTAATGAACTTAATGTTTATTACCATATTATATAATATGAACGGATGTGTATTGTATAGAGTGCACTCCGAAAATCACGCATAAACCTCCCAGGTTTTTGTGATTTTGATTTGTTTAATTTAACTATGTACACTTATGTGCCTTAAATAAATAAATTAAAAAAAAAAACTCGCTATACACAAGTTTCTTAAAAAAGTGTCAAAACAAAAGCTAACTTATTTACACGGTCATTGTTAAGGACGGTTTTAACATATTTCGGAACTCATCCGTTCCAGGATACAGGTGGACGCTATCATGAAAAGCAAAGTGTATTTTTCTACGCAGCCTCTATAAAATGGTTGCTCCACTGCCGGGCATAGGCCATAGTATAGATACATCTCTTTATTACAAGTCCGGAACTGCGAGCAAAAAAATAGCTAAGCTATTAACACGGTTATTCTTAAGGGCCTTTTTGCCCTAAATCGGAACTCTCTTTCAACCGTTCCAGGATCTACGTGGACGCGATCATCAATCACATGACGGGCACGTGGAACGAGAACCAAGGTACCGGCGGCAGCTCCGCCAACTTTGGAAACTGGCACTACCCCTCCGTGCCTTATGGCAACAACGACTTCAACTGGCCCCATTGCGTCATCCAGGGCAACGACTACGGCTGCTGTCCCGAGAGGGTGAATATTAACAAACCCACTAACACAATACAGCACCGTTGATTTCTGCAACTGCACCTTTCCACCGTTTAGAGCCAATAGCTTCATCTTGCGCCAATGCGTCTTACAGGGCATACATTACGGATGTTGTCCACAGAGGGTAAATATTACCAAACCCATTAACAGAATACAGCACCGTTTATTTCTGCAACAGCTACTGCACCTTTGCTCCGTTTAGAGCCAATAGCTTCATCTGGCGCCAATGCGTCATACAGGGCATAGATTACGGATGTTGTCCTCAGAGGGTAAATATTACCAAACTCACTAACAGAATACAGCACCATTGATTTCTGCAAGAGCTACTGCACCTTTGCACCGTTTAGAGCCAATAGCTTCATCTGGCGCCAATGGGTCATACAGATTACGGATGTTATCCTCAGAGGGTAAATATTACCAAACCCACTAACAGAATACAGCACCGTTAATTTATGCAACTGCCACTGTATCTTTGCACCGTTTAGAGTTTATAGCGTTCATCTGACCCTATAGCGTCGTACAGAGCATAGATTACAGCTGTTCTCTTAGGGTGTATATTTATATGAACACAATCCATAATAGAGCACCGCTGACTTCGACAAAATTCAAGTATAGTTTTTTTTATGTAGCCTCCATATCATGGGTACTCCACTTGACTGCCAAGCACAGGCCATAGTAAAGATATATAGATAGATAAAGATAGAGAACACTTTATTGTACATAAAAATGGAAATTACACAGATATTTCTTAACCTAAGAGTACAGACGGCGGCCTTATCACTAAAAGTGATAAAGATGCATCTCTTTATTACAGGTCCGCAACTGCGAGCTCTCTGGCCTTAAAGACCTGAACCAGGGTTCAGAGTATGTGCGCCAAATGATCGTTGGATACATGAACAACCTCATCGACATGGGCGTAGCTGGATTCAGGTGAGTAATTTTAAAACATCCGATGACTTGAAGGCATGACATGAGAGGAATGCCCCTCAACTGTTGATGTTGACCCTTCTCCTGAACCGGTAGATACTGAAAATCGTTACTGTAAGTCTGGACTGTTACGTGAACTCAGCGAAATTATACTGAATGTTACAGTGTAGTTTGCCCATAAAACTTAATGCATAACATTTTTGGCATAATAAAAAGTCTGGCGCTTTTACATATTTTTCAAAAATAGGGATATTTTTCAACGTTTTCCCATATTTTACGTGCACTGATTCCGATAACACTCCTATTGCCCTCGCTATTGTTTATCGGAGAGCGTAAAGCAGATAAATTGTAAAACCTCGTAAAACTATAGTAATAAAAAAAACGGAATGTTATAAACCTAACTGCAAAGTAGGTAGTCGGGGCTGTAAGTGATGCAATTTGCTTAAGTCAGATGTCGCTGCCTGTACGTAATACAGAGAATATTGTAAAGAGGTTCGGAATTTCACTGATGCCGTGAGTCGCCCATTGGCTCAATTGGTAGAGCGCTGGTACGGATAGCCAGAGGTTGCGGGTTCGAATCCCGGCATGGGTGAAATTTTTAGCCTCTAAATAGGTTTTTAAATTTGTTATAAACCTATTTAGAGGCTAAAAATTTCACCCATGCCGGGATTCGAACCCGTGACCTCTGGCTATCCGTGCCAGCGCTCTTACCAACTGAGCTAATAGGCGACTCACCGGCATCAGTGAAATTTCGAACCTCTTTACACTATTCTTTGTATTACGAGAATCTGCTCAGTTGGTAAGAGCGTTGGCACGGATAGCCAGAGGTCGCGGGTTCTAATCCCGTCATGGGTGGAATTTTTAGCCTCTAAATAGGTTTTTGAAATTGTCCTTAGCACGGGTTAGTGCATTTAAATTAAAAATAGTATGACGGAATGTTAAACAAAAGAATTGTAAATTTTAGAAAAAAATGCAGGCCAAACTCTTATAGACGCGTTTCAGGAATCCCGCATTTTAGACATAACCGTGCAGTAATCTTTCTTAAAATGATAATAAGCATACACTGCTATCACACAGAAAAAAAAAACTCAACACAATCATGCTCCATTACTGCAATGTTGACTGGTCTTGGTCCCAAACTAGAATACCCTGTATCAAGCACATCACACAGGTGGATGCGGCGCCCTCCTATGGCAATTGAACCCAAAAAACTCCCAAATCCCCCAGAATCGACGCCGCGAAGCACATGTGGCCTGGCGACCTGAGCGTGATCTACAGCCGCCTGCACAACCTAAACACGAACCACGGCTTCCCGTCCGGCGCTCGCCCTTACATCTACCAGGAGGTCATCGACCTCGGCGGCGAAGCCATCACTCGCGATGAGTACACCTCCTTGGCTGCCGTCACCGAGTTCAAATACGGACTGGAGCTGAGCACGTGAGTTCCAATTCTTTCCGCGGGTGTCGTAAACGGCGACTAAGGGACACAAACCGGGGGGTGGGCAGCAGCGCCCCCTGCAGTACAATTCCAACGAACTGCGATCCCCAACCCGCATGCCCACCGTGGGGATTATGGGCATTACTCCCTGTGATGGCACAACGTGACACTCTTTAGGGGAGGGCTATGCCCAGCAGTGGACTAGTATAGCCTGACGACGACGACGTGAGTTCAGACAGTGATGTTGTAGGTCGTTCGTAAAAAAATGAGACAGAGATACTAGATTGAGTTGAATAGAAAGAGCGGGAGAGAGAGGTTAAAAGATAGAGTGGCAAGGGTGGAACAAGAGGAAGTGACTTAAAGAGACAAAGAGAGACTTGAATGTAGATAGTTAACTAGAAAGTAGTACAGTACAATGGGGTAGTTGGTAGGGTCGCATAGATATAGAGTTATAGAGAGCAATGCCGAGAGATATATCTACCTAGACATAAACATAGACATCATTTATTGGTAATATTCATTACAAGTAAAGACTCCGTACATAATAACAATCCAATAATATCTACTACGGGGTCATCAACTTCATATAGAGAGAGACATTTTTCTTGCTCAAATCCGAGTCAGTGCTGCCTGCGTGCAAAGACTAATGAATATTGACGAAGCGAAAGAGGTTTGGCAGGATCGTGGAAGTAGACAAACCCTGGTCTCTGCCTACCCATCCGGTATGCAGGCGTGACTTTATGTATGTGAGTATAATTCGTGCGTCTTAGTTTGAATATTTTCGGGGCTTAACCGCGTAGATATTTATTGCTATTTTACCTCGACGTTTCGACGACGTTACAGTCATCGTGGTCCGGAGAAGACTGATGGCTGGCACCCGTTCGCATCTTCGGATGATGAGGTTTCAGACTACCCTCAATCAGCCATCACAAAGCACTATTAGGGTTGCGACACACCACACTGACAATGTCGGACGATAAGCCATGCGACTTTTTCCCACTCGAACACTTCTTGACTTCGTGCCTCATCTTTCAGCGCTTTCCAAGGGGGCAACCAGCTTAGGTGGCTGGTCAACTGGGGACCCCAGTGGGGTCTGTTGGCTCACGAAGACGCGCTCACCTTCATTGACAATCACGATAACCAAAGAGGTACGACCCCTTAATCGTCCACGCTCAGCCATATACTTTCCCAAGGCACGTCACTGCTTTCTATTCTCGGCCATCCTCACTGAGGATGTCGCGTGCTACTGAAAATAAATTTAAAATGTTCATTGAAAAGCCCTATTTAGAATATATTATTATTTTATTTCTTTTTTGCATAATTACATGAAATATGCAAGGGCGTGCTTAATGCAATAAGCATTCTCTTCCAGCAAACCTTAGGTGTTGAAGAGACTCCCAAAGGGTAGTGCAGGATTATAGAATGTATGACTTTATAAATGATGTAACTCCTTGGCAGATAACCAATTCTACGTCGAGTTAGTCATAGTTATTTTACATATTAAATAATAATTTTATATGACTTGATATTTTTTTTGAATGTATTAAACTATGCTATTGTTGCTGATAAGTACTAGATCACACAAGTTTGCCAAAGGTCATGCGAATTTTGGCGTGGTGGCCGGGTCGGTTAACGTGGTTGAGACTGGCGATGGCGACCTCTACGTTATAGTCGTGTACGTGTACTTTCATACTTTTGTATGAATAGTAACGAATGATTGAGATTAGCAAGTTGTTGATAGAATTCAGAGGATATCGTTAGGTTAGTACTCGTACCAACATTATGGATTCAATGTTATTGTTCTTGTTGTCTTCGGATCGAGTTGTTCTGGAGAAAACGACAGCGAGAATAACTCTCACCATCTTTTCGCGATGATTTAGATTAGATTAGAAAATTCTTTATTGCACAATAAGCATATTTGTTCAAAGGCGAGCTTAATACTAATGAGTATTTTCTTCCAGCTAACCTTGGGTTATATGGATGATTTGGGACGTGCAACTAACAGAATGTAAATCCGTTGCGTTGAAAAAAATTTATGATCTTTTAATAGTAATCATTAACTCGTAACTGCTTTCACTCCTCAGGCCACGGCGCAGGGGGCGCCATCTTAACCTACAAGGAAGCGAGGGCGTACAAGGGCGCCATCGCGTTCATGTTGGCGCACCCTTACGGCGAACCGCAGCTCATGAGCTCCTTCGCTTTCCAAGACACTGAGGCGGGACCCCCTATGGACCACTCCGGGAACATCATCTCGCCTGCCATCAACTCGGTAAGTCTACTAGGGGGAGGGCGGTGGTAGCGGAGCGGTGTAGTATGCCGGCCTCTCAATCGGGAGGTCGTGGGTTCAATCCCCGGCTAAGTTATGTACATTTGTGAAATTATAGTAGCAACACCACTCGCCGACGTTGAAGGAAAACATCGTAAGGGAACCCTGGTGTCTGAAGTGTTAACGTACCTCAGCGCTTGCTACGTATAATGCCCCAACTATGAGGCTAGGTGCGGAAATCTCAGGTCTAAGTCTACTAGGGGGTTTGGTTAGGTTAGGATTCCTATTCCGTGTTTTGAACTTTTGAGAGATTCATACACATAAAGTTTCTTATTAATTTGACAGAAAACCGTAGACCGCAAATGCAACATTTCATGAACGGTGTATTTCGTTTCACAATAGTGATGTGACGTGTTTTACTCTCGATGTAACTTTTTTGGTCGATATAACGAGTAGATTATGTAGCGATTCATGTCTATAAATATAAACCTACTTAAATATAACAAAGATGTATAGGTAGGTACTATTAGAAATTAGGTTTAAGTAGTACCTATAATTGTTGGTCTATGGTGTAAATAGCATGATAAACGAAAAACTACGGAACTGGTATTCATATCATGAATACCAGTTCCGTAGTTTTTCGTTTATCACGCTCAGATACACAAACTACTAAAAAAAAATGCAATCAATCGATTAAAACTACATAAGTAAAATCGATCCAACTCGCCTTCCTCATCTCTTTGTCGACGTGCGTAATTTTTACCGTTACCGATTAAACATTGACTACTGTTTTTCACAAAGGAAACAACATTGTTTCAGAACATAGATAAGAAATCCGGCAATGAATGGTTACTTACCGCGCAAACGCGATTGGCCAAGTGAGCCAACTTTAATTTACTGTCACCAGCACTCAAGTAAACAACTGACAGCCGTTATCTATAGATTAGCAGATCATTTGTGCACAAGAAACCGTCTGATTAACTCATCTTCTTCACTCACTTCATCCTCGCCAGGATGGTACCTGCGGCAACGGCTGGGTTTGCGAGCACCGCTGGCGGCAGATCTTCCAGATGGTGGCGTTCCGCAACGCGGCGGCCGGCACCGGCGTCAATGACTGGTGGGACAACGGGGCCAACCAGATCGCCTTCTGCCGCGGTGGCAACGCTTTCATCGCCTTTAACAACGACAACTGGGACTTGAACCAGAATCTGCAGGTTGGTTGCCTAGAGTATTACGGCCGAATACTCAAACATCAGTCAAATCGATCACTCAGTTGAAGCGCATTCAAATTTGAACATCTGTTAAATATTAAGTGGTATACACAAACGTCGTTCAAACAATTTAAGACTGTGATCAGCTGAGAAGCCGTCAAAAAAATAACAAGTCTGTTTTCATTGACAAAATATTTAAACTTACGTAGTGTATCCGATTTACGCAGAATTTGTTCGATCAATTTTAAGTTTTGTGATGAAATACACAAAACTTAAAATTGAAGTTTTTTTTATAAAAATACAATAAATCATAATATGATTTATGAAACAAACTTAAATTATTGTACTAAATAATATTACCTCGTTTTGTAAAAAGCAAAATGTTTAATGTTGAAATAAATGTTATACTGTCGTAGAATGAAACGTTAGGGCTACCTCACTCACCAATGAATGACGTTTGAAAAGTCTACCACAAAACATTGCGATATTGCGGTTTTTGAAAGCTATTCCCTGATAAATATTAATATAAACAAGAATTGAATGAGAATTATTATTATGCGTTATTATGCCAGTAGCATAATAACGCAGGTTATTAAAATTTGGTCCACTGACTGCATGATTCTATTAAGCCTTGTAACTGGTTATATTGTATGTCCAAAGACGGACTCTTTCGACAGCCGGAACCGCGCATGGAAGTTTGTTTCATTATATACTCGAAAGCATTTAACTTTGCCTTATATCTTCGAGGCCCATTAGGCCCTTCCTCATCCGACAAAGAGCATAATGATGATAAGGACATTGTTTTTCACTTAAGTTCACTGATTATTGAAACTTATTTACGATTTGAAGGACCTCGCGACCACTTTCAATTGACAACATTTCATTTTTTTAGCATACAGATTTTATTGTCCTAAAGAAAACTAGATACAAAATAAAACGAACCATATTTTTTTATTTTCTGAAACACGCACGTTTTCTTATATTTTTTACATTTTAAAGTTTAAAATATTTTCACCGGAAGTGACGAAACAACGAGGCTCACAATATGTTTTCTTTTGCCTAATATCCTTAAAAAAAATATAGTTACAAATGTCATTTTAGTATTGCCAGGGCCATGTTAAAAAACAGTTTCTGTATTTTTTTAACATATGCAAATATGTTTTTCTTTTATACAATTAAATCAGCTTAGTTCAATTCATCATCCCTTATATGTATATGTAGTTGTTCCTTTTTTGTTACATGTACTTTGTGTTGGCAAAGCCTTTATCTGCGTTCGGAGTGTTTTTGCTGCCAGTTTGTTACTTTTGTAGCTACTTTTTCAAGGTTATTTATAATGGTATGGTAAGTATAAAGTATGGTAACCCTGATTTATGTTGTGTGGTTTGCCTTGCGTAGGTAGGTACCTAACGTAAACAAACTTTGTGTAGTGTTAAATTTATTTCTCTCTACTCAAATTCTATCCTATACAAGAACAAGAAAGTCATTGGTTACATCGTACGCGCTGACAGCCGAAATCTACCCAAGGTAGATCTTTCAATGCTTTTGGAGTTCATGCATCATGACGATGCAGCGAAAATAAGAGGTGCAACCGTGATGATGAAAACCATGATTTCAGTTTTATGAAATAGGCTCCGGAGACCATCAGCAATCAAAAATAAAGGAGGGGGCACGTGAATAACAATGTACTTAAGAAATACGATAATTAATAATTAAAAATTATTCTTCGCCATCACTACATAAACACTTCTTCGTCCTCATTCTCATATGGCTCAGTTGAAGTAGACGTTTGAGTAAGTAAAAAATTGTGTTGGGCATATTTTTTTATCTTGTACTTAACGAAATCTTCAGGTTAAAACATCGTCAGCAGTGTTATTATTGATACGGCAATTGCCGTAATATGCGGTAATCCATGGATGATTTTTGTAATATACGGTATACGGCAGGATTTCGACTGCCGTATCATATAATACGGCAATTCAAGTCCAACATGCTCGTAACCTTAAAACAAAAAAATACTACAAACGAAACGTAATAAATGTGTCCGATTTTCGGGATATCCCAAAGAAAATTTTCCTGCAGACATAAATTGAACTAGATGTCTCATGCAATCTCTTTTATATGTCCTACTCTTAGCTAAACAAGCTATTCGAAATCAAGGCGGTTGCACAAAATTTCAGGTGTCAGGAGATAATTATGCTTATCAAAATGAAAAGCAAAGAAAAATATTGCACAAGCAGTGTATTAGAAACATATAGGATGAACAAATTATAGAAAGTTGAAAATGTACTTATTATTTTTGTGTTTCAATCACTAATTATTCAATTAAAATAATACGGCAGATCTGCGATTTTTTTTTATAAATACGGCAATTTGAAGGTTTAGACACGGCAACCCAGATTTTGACGATAACACTGGTCGTCAGCTAAGTCGCTAAATTATTTTTGTCCTCAAAACATTTTTCTTGTCGCTAAGGCTCTCGCAAAAGTCGTAATTTCTAGCGACTAAGTCGCTAAATTGGCAACACTGATTTTTTAGGTTAGATCTTAAAATTGACTTTTTTTTTATCGTGGCACAGGCATTTTCACTGGGAGCCATGGTGTGACGTCATCAGCGTATTTTTGTGTTTTTACCATTTTCTCGGAAATGAAACCACAGAAAAAACTGAAATAATTTTTTACGTGCTTTACTAAGCCAAATCTCGAAATGGTTTTCGAATTAGAGCTCCATACAATTTTGAAATGTTGTCATACTCAACTCGATTTGACAGCCTATTTGACAGCTAAATCGCGCTAAGTTGCGTTCGAGTATACGAATTTTTCGCTGAGTGATGTTTAACTGCCAGTTATTTTGTGTTCCACTTAAATTTAACACAAGCTTTTAACTAACGTTTGTGTATACGAATTTTGTGTTTAACGGCTTGTCAATTATTTAAGATGCCTTTAAATATTTGAATGACGTTTGAGTATTCGGCCGTTAGAGTAGTATAGTCTGTTAGCTGGGCTCCAGAGTAGGCTTTGGTTTTCACCAATTTTCGCCGGTTTTCGTACTGATGATCGAGTTCTGATTTCAAAATTAAGTGTCATATTAGTTCCGATTCCGAAATTAAGTGGCATATTAGCTCCGATATTTCTATTACACGAATATATCCGATTCTATCCGATAGTAGCCGAAGTATATTCTAAAAGCTATCAGACTATACAAACCTAAATTAAACCCTCAAACCACGCATAATACCTGCGCCGGACTCTGCTGTTTTGTGGTTACGTGTCTTCACAACGCATGATCGTTAATGTATGGTGGCATGGCGGTAGCAGCTTCGTCGCCTTCAATAACGACAACTGGGGCATGAACCAGAATCTACAGGTTGGTTGCCTAGAGCATTAGAGTAGTACAAAACTAAATTATGCCCTCAAACCAGCCATAAGACGTGCGTCGGACTCTTCTGGTTTGTGGTTACGTGTCTTCACAACGCATTATCGTTAACGGATGGTGGCATCACGGTAGCAGATTTGTCGCCTTCAATAACGACAACTGGAACTTAATCCAGAATCTACAGGTTGGTTGCCTAGAGTATTACAGTAGTACAAAACTAAATTATACCCTCAAACCAGCCATAAGACGTGCGTCGGACTCTTCTGGTTTGTGGTTACGTGTCTTCACAACGCATTATCGTTAACGGATGGTGGCATCACGGTAGCAGATTTGTCGCCTTCAATAACGACAACTGGAACTTAATCCAGAATCTACAGGTTGGTTGCCTAGAGTATTACAGTAGTACAAAACTAAATTATACCCTCAAACCAGTCATAAGACGTGCGTCGGACTCTTCTGGTTTGTGGTTACGTGTCTTCACAACGCATTATCGTTAACGGATGGTGGCATCACGGTAGCAGATTCGTCGCCTTCAATAACGACAACTGGGACTTGAACCAGAATCTACAGGTTGTTTGCCTAGAGCATTAGAGTAGTAGAAGCCTAAATTAAACCCTCAAACCAGTCATAAGACGTGCGTCGGACTCTTCTGGTTTGTGGTTACGTGTCTTCACAACGCATTATCGTTAACGGACGGTGGCATCACGGTAGCAGATTCGTCGCCTTCAATAACGACAACTGGGACTTGAACCAGAATCTACAGGTTGTTTGCCTAGAGCATTAGAGTAGTAGAAGCCTAAATTAAACCCTCAAACCAGATAAAAGACCTGCTCCGGACTCTGCTGGTTTGTAGTTACGTGTCTTCACAACGCATGATCGTTAATGTATGGTGTCATGGCGGTAGCAGCTTCGTCGCCTTCAATAACGACGACTGGGACTTGAACCAGAATCTACAGGTTTGTTGCCTAGAGCTGCAATGTAGGGCAAGCCGAAGTTACCTGAACACCTGAGTCAGACTGTGCTGGTTTGTGGGTTAAGAGTCTTTACATCGCATGATTGTCAATGGATGGTGGGAGAATTGGGCGAACTAGATAGCCTTCTGGCGCGGCGGCAGTGGCTTCATCGCCTTCAATAACTACAACTGGAACATGAACCAGAATCTACAGCTTTGTTGCCTAGAATTTTAGGGT
Organism: Yponomeuta sedellus; assembly: GCA_934045075.1. Taxonomy (NCBI): domain Eukaryota; kingdom Metazoa; phylum Arthropoda; class Insecta; order Lepidoptera; family Yponomeutidae; genus Yponomeuta; species Yponomeuta sedellus. Next base: position 9,080,302 of record OW203733.1, on the reverse strand, counting down.
AGGGCAAGCCGAAATTAAAGCCACAAACCAGACATTTAAACCTGTGCCCGACTCTGCTGGTTTATGGGTTATGTGTCTTCACATCAGAGATTTACAATGGATGGTGGAAGTACGGGGCCAACCAGATTCTTTTTACTTTATTCCATTGGCGGCGTTAGTAGCATCGCGTTAATAAATTTCATTCACTCTGATTCTTTCGAATTCCATCTGCACAGTTGTCTGTTATTCCAGACCTGTCTACCAGCTGGCAACTACTGTGACGTCATCTCCGGCGAGAAGAGCGGCAACTCTTGCTCGGGCAAAACGGTGACGGTGGGCAACGATGGACGGGCAAACATCTACGTTGGAGCCCATGAGTTTGATATGATACTGGCCATCCACGTTGGCAGCGAGGTAAGCCTATAAATGTAGCTTCAAGAGAAATGGGTGCAGACTGCAAATCAGTGCTGGCATAATGGCATCAAGCATTATTACATACTGAGCCTGGATCCCTTTGTTTTTTTTTTCTCTAAATTAAGAAGGTCTTCACTTGTATAGGGGAACCATAGTTTTGATTTTAAAGTTTTACGTTTTGTTATAATAAGGAAAAAAATCCACATTAACTTGAAAAAAAAATCACAACCCTAAGTGGTAATAAAGGCTTTTTTATTTTGATTTTACTTATTAAGCATGTGTTTATTTTCTATTTTATTGGTTGTTGACTACAATAAACCAATGAGGCCTCTCTGTTACTGCTGGCATGCTGTCTCGCTCGCACAATGTAACATTTTAAATGATTGTAAAATTATTGAATACCTCTCATAGGTAATTTTACTATCGTTTGATAGATAATAAAATTACGGGCATTCAAATTATATTTTTCTTTTCCTGTAAGTAATAGTTATTAATTGAGATTTTTTTTTACTAAAATTAATAGATTTTTTTAAATTTTATATAAATATAAATTAATAATTTTCAATTTCAAATTATCCGCGGCGCGCCAGTCCACGTCTCCAGTGAGGGTAGATAACATAACAATATTCTTTATTGTACACCAGAGCACTAATTATAATAAATATAAATTAACTTTTTTTTATTAAAAGCTATGTTTAGGAAAACCAAAATTTAATTAAAAATTGAAAATTTGAAATTGAAAATTACAAATTTATCACCTATTGAACCCTCAGACTACATTATCAAATCACAAAAAAATATGAGATTGTGCGAGCGAGGCAGCGTGAGATATGTAATAGCAGTCTTAATAATATTAAGGTCGGACTAAAAGTCTACAATGTGTTGTGCTTACGAAAGTTTTAGTTCAAAAATATTAAGGTCACTTTCCATAAAACATTTGTTTGTATTATATTTGTCCGTAACCAGTTTCGATCGCTTTCCAAATTGGTCTTTTGTATTAGAAGAGGTGAATGCCTTTTTGTGGCTATTAGAGAGTTGTGATGCCATTGACTGATACCTCAACAGTGGTGTCTATAAATTCTGAGCCACTGAACTTTATTAGAGAACAGAATGTCAAAGCTATTAAAAAGCGATATAATCGAAAATTGCGTTTCAAACACACTGGACACTAGTGTAAACATTATGTTTTCTTTTTCAGTCGAGACTGTAAGGGCAGTGATTTGAAATAAGGACTGAAGATAATGAGAACAGTGAATGAAAAACTGTATACTCAAAATAAGATTGAAATGAAAAATGAAACAATAAAGACAATAAACGTTTAAAATACCTGTTTTTCTTTTCAATAGTTCCAAGAAGTTCCACCTCTAAAATACCCGTCAAGCGCGAGTAAGACTCGCGCCCTCAGGGCTCCGATGAAACGATGAAAAACTTAACTTTGCCTTGGGTAATATAGGTAGAACATTCTTGATTGTATTTACACAGAAATTATATTAACAGAAATTTTATATATCGAAATATAGTACAATTGGTGGCCTTATGACAAAAGGCAGGGACTGAAAACCGACTACGCATACAGTCATAGCAATAAGCTGAGCCCCTTCTTTTTTACCATAAAACAAATATATATATATATTGGCCTTTTTTGCATCTACTTAATGAGATGATTTATACAGCGTCCAGTGGTATCTTCACTCACACTAGATGGGTGGAGGGACCACTCCGACGCTGTAGTGCCTGGGACATGGTTTTATAGATGGTGTAGGCTTGCCCAGCACCTATACCATCCTGACAGCTTAGTCGGCCTAGCCCACAGGAAAGACTAGTCAATACGTTCGGAGCCAACCAAACCGCGGGTTTCCTCACGATGTTTTCCTTCACGGTTAGCGTGTGGTATTGCGACTACAAATTCGCAAATGTACGTAACTTTGAAATTAAACAAAGTCACTGGTACATGCCCGCACTCGGGATCGAACCTGGGGCTCTCGCTTGCCAGTCCATGGTTCTACCCAGTGAGCTACCACCGCTCATAAAACAAATAGGTACGTATATATTGATTCGTAATTTTTAAGCATTGATTTTATGGTAAATAAAATATTTTCACTTTCACTTAAAAGCAATTTCAAATAACAAAAAGTTGATAATATGATCAACCCACTTTAATTTATTAATTTCAAGTTGACCGCTCCTGGGAAAAACCACGATTCTTAACGATGGATGGTTGAACGGGAGTACGGTCGAATGGATGCACGGACAGACGGACGAACCGACAGCCGGTCGCACGGATGGATAACAAAGTGATTATGAAGGTTCCGCTTTTGTCCTCTTGAGGTACGGGAACCCCAAAAACTAGTGCAATTTTATAAGCGAAGCTCCTATTTCATTTCAGTGAAAATGAAGTCGGGGTTGTCTTGATAAACATTTTGCTTTCATGCTTCACTGCAGAACTACGAGTTTTTGCAATATCGAAAACTTTAATATAATTTCTTCTGGTTTTTATAAAATTAAACGACATGCTACCAGTAACTATAGGCAAATGTTTAAGATATCGGGTTTCAAAATTGTATGAAACTAAATAAATAGACTTGAAGCGCTCGTGGCCTAGTCAAACCGAGTGATTGTGATTAATCACTTGAGTAAAGCAACAACAGGTGTGGTCAGGTGCTGGATGGGTGACCGTCCCGTGACTACCGCTAGTGGCAATTTTTCCGAGCGCTTCCGTGCTTCGCAAGGCACGTTAAGCCGTTGGTGCCGCCAATTGTACTATGTATATTTGCAATTGTTTTGTATTTGTGGTTTTTCCAGTGTACAATGAAGAATATACTTATCTTAATATGACAAATGTACCATTACCTTAAGCTGGTGTCTTAAGTTTAAAGTGATAGGGGTGGAATTGCAGTAAAATAAACCAACAGGTAAGCTGGTAATAGAATGATGACGTAAACAAATCGATTTCCGTTTCACAGTTTGCGAGTTTCAGAGACATAATTTACCTAGTGTTCAGAAAGTTCAATGAAAAGAGACAAGATCAATGGATAATACACTACAGTGTGTTTTTGAAAACCTGACATAGACGGATCTATTTATAAAAAACACGATTGCAGTAAAACACCTAAAGGCGTTTTATTTAGTTTATATAATTAAAGGTATGTAGGTACTTAGTAGTAATACGTTAGGTATAAGTACCAATGTGTTAATATGTCGTGTCAATACACACGACATATTATGAACTGACAACGTGTTCAAAGACTTTACAAATGTAGTGTAGGACGCCCTCCGACCAGGTGGGATGACGATCTGCGAAAAACTGTCGGCAGAAGTTGGATGCGGCAAGCTGAAGAAAGGGCGCTATGGCGCTTATTAGGCGAGGGCTATGTCCAGCAGTGGACTAGTATAGCCTGACGATGATGATGATGTGTCAATATTCAAATTTACATTGGCTACCCGTCGTTCTAATTTTATTCTGCAACTTTCCATTTCAATGTTTTTTGGAAGAAACTGCTTTTAGCAATAAGGCCGCCAGTTGTACTATCTACCTTTGTAAATTGTTGTACCTATTTGTTGTTTTTTTCAGTGTATAATCTTCTATTATATTATTATGAATCGCTGAAAGTGTTGGTAAGCGCAAATCTCGAGAGCAGCTGAACCGATTATGCTGATTCTTTTTTTAAAATATTCCTTGAGGTACGAGAATGGTTTTTACGGAGAGAAAAGTTTAAAAATATTAAAGAATCTACTCTTAGGTGGTATGCAGTTTGCCGGGCCAGCTAGTAAAGAATATTATTATCTTAACTTAGTTTGTAGTAAGGTACGTTTTTCCATGCAAAATCTCCACCACAGACTCTATTAGTCCGCGTTTTCGGAGTGTCTTAGGGACTTGTATTTTATAAAGAAGGCCGAGAGCGCTTAGGATAATTTAAATCACAACAAACTGTGCAATTGATTTTTTTTAAATATGTTATTCTTAAGCCCTAAATTCTGTCGCAATCTTGATGTTTGCGATGTTAGTGCCGATATAATCGCTCAGGATTTTTTTGGCGTAGAGAGACAGCTCCCATATTGCGCTCCCCAAATCCTAAACGATTCCAATTCTGTGTAAAAATTTTATTTCTTTATTGAAAGGTACTTTTTTGCAAAGATTGTCCGAGCCAATTTGTATAAAAAGTAGTACTGTAAGATAAACATGTGTAACTTTTTTAAATAACCTATTTAGAGGCTAAAAATTCCACCCACGCCGGGACTCGAACCCGCCACCTCTGGCTATCCGTTCCAGCGCTCTTTCCAACTAAGCTAATTGGCGACTCACCGGCATCAGTGAAATTTCGAACCTCTTTACAATATTCTCTGTCTTACGTACATTTAGCCTAGTATTTTCTAAGGTTTCTAATGGGTGGAATTTTTAGCCTCTAAATAGGTTATTTGAAATTGTCCTTAGCAAGGGTTAGTGCATTAAAAATAATATAATTATGTAACTTCTTTTATATTTTTTTTCTTTTGAACAATTTTATTTACAATACCTCCCCAGAGGCGGCGATGATCTGGGCGTAGTAAGTCTGGGCTTTGAGGTGTTGTTTTAAATTAATTAATTTATACATAATAATAATAATAACAATGAAAACTTTATTAATAAAAAAAGGATTACATGTACAGGCTTATATTACATATACTCGTATTAGGTTTGTTTATTAGTATTAAAAACCGAAGCCTACTGTAGAGCATGAGTTATATTCTAAAAGCTAACAGACTACTATTATAGCAGAGTCTTTTACTTGGTAATCTGTGGTAATCAACTTTGCAAAGTACATTGAACTGTCATAGTAATACAAAGGTTCCTTTAGGGTGAAAGTACACTGACACAGAATCGGAAAAGATAAAATTCAAATGAATTAGGACTTGATTTCTGTTCTACTCTACGTTGCAATTCAAATCCATTGAGTTGGCGGAACGTAAATATTTTCACTTCGTACAATTTATCGACTTACGAATGTTTTGGTTGTCGATGGCTCGGAATAGATTTGGATGAAAGAAAATCGTCTTATTCTTGTATACCTACCTACTGATGCGCCGCTGGGAATTATATCAACTGACGTAGGTAAATACATCTAAGCGCATAAGTTCGTTAATCGCTCGTAGCCCCGGCTGCCTATGTGATCTTAAACGATCACGAAGGTTAAGCCACATAAGGCGCGTTCCCTGCATTGATGGGCGACCGTCTATGACTAAAGTTAGTGGCACTTTTTCGAACGGTTCCGTGCTTCACCAGGCACGTTAAGCAGTTGGTGCTGGCTGCCGTCGATAGATGTCATTCATTAAGCCAATACAGAGGCCTTAGGGCGGCTTCAAAACTTCTGACAATAGGACCAGCCACTTGTCTTGCAAGCCTCCTCCAATCCGGACTTGGCCGCCGTGGTGGAGTATAGCCTATACCTTCCTTAGCGAAGAACCCCTCGGTGGGGCCCTAATGGGTTGATGATAATGACTTATGTTCAATAATAGGTAGGTAACAGCCGTTCGTATAGTCATAATTCCCCCGAAAACTTAAATACAAACAGTTTTTATAACACTTCATAAAATATTAATAGAAGTTAACTTTGGATTCACTTATCTACTTGATATTCCATCAAATAAGTAAGTAACTGAATCCGGAATTAAATTACTAATGAGTAGTGATTACGAAAGTTATAGCTCACGAAAACAGACATAAATATCTTAAGATTGAAATTGAAAAAGTGTGTTTATCATTACACGATACGCATTTTTTTATAAATTTAGGATAACAATAAATAGAAAGGATTTTGATTAGGATATACAGATAGGCCTTATGGGCGGCTTGATAACTTCTGACAGTAAGGCCTGCCCCTGTCTTACCATTCTCCACCAACCCGGACTCGGCCCCCGTGATGAAGTACGGCCTAACCTTCCTGCGATACAGGAAGAGACCCGTGACCCAGCAGTGGGGACATACCTACATGGGTTGATATCGGTACATATAGAAATATTTTTTATCAACCTGAATGTTGTTCGACTTTCCGATGTCTATATGTCTAGAAAGTAAGCACTGTGGTCGGTACTTATATCGGTACAGTGCTACACAAGAAATAAGTCTCGCGGATGTACCTTCGCAGATGACCAAATTTTGGATGTGCGGCAAGTTGATCGACCAATCAGATAGTTTCATTTTATGGCAGGCCGCGCGCCTTTGTTGCTTTTGGTTGATTCAACGTCATCTATGCAGGTGACTACTAGTTTGGCAATATTAGCGTGAGCGAAATAGGTAGCGCTACTGCGGCAATCAATTCTGCACCTTAACCGTATCGGTTAAAGATCATGTACTTATAGCTTCGGGCACTTTCGTTACACTTCTTCCTAGTCTGCGCGAACGTAGATTCCCGAAGGGACTTTTATGATGTGTAGTACTGTACCTGCCTATTAAAACAAGGTAGGTAGGTACAGTACTACACAAACGCACTTGTATCCAAACAACAATATCGACTTCACATTACTTTAACCAGTAAGTAACCACATACGTTTGACCTTTACTAAAACACCCAAAAAACACACCCCGATCGATACTCGCCCACGGTTCCACGCAGAATCGATAATCACCAAACATTTGTCTATTAATTTTTGAAGAGTTTAGAAAATTAGCTGTGTGTAACATACCCTCTAATTGACGACAGCATACATAGGTACTGTGTATGGGGCTTCAACCTCGACCTAGTTTTTTGTTCATACGTTAGTTAAAAGGCTGATGAAATAACTATTTCACTGCTGGTTCGTTAGGAGATTAGAGGGTCAGAGAACTCTCCTAATGTACTAGCACTAGGAGATTCATTAGGAGAGTTCTCTGACCCGTCTTAGCATTGAATTTTAAAATTCAATAGTCTAGATTTCTAGAACATAAAAGAAATGATGTTCTTAAGAAGTATGTGTGGTGTAACATAACCTACAGCTGTATCCTAGATGGGTAGACAGAGACCAGGGACTGCCATTTGCCACGATCTTGTATGTCCCCACTTCTGGGGCACGGGTCTCTTCCTGCATCGCAGGAAGTTAAGGCTATTCGTCTCGGAATATTTGTTCTGAGCGTCGAGGAGATGATTTTACAATAAGACTACATCGTATACAGTATGTTCAAAGAGGTTATGAAGTTACAGTTTGACCACGAAGAATGTTAAAATTCCGCGTGGTCTAATCAGTTTGACTACTAAGTTAGACCACGAGGAAGTAAGGCATACTCCACTACGAGGGGCCGAGTCCGGGTTGGTGGAGGATTGTGAGACACTGGCGGGTCTTACTGTCGGAAATTATTAAGCCGCCCATGAGGTCACTGACATAGCTTAACGACTGCCATTATATGACTGCTAGCACCAACGGCGTAACGTGCCTTGCGAAGCGCAGAAGGGCTTGGAAAAATTGCCACTACTAGTAGTCACGGGACGGTCACCCATTCTGCACCTGACAGCGCCTGTATTGCTGCTGAACGCAAGTGATTGATTCCAATCACTCGGTTCGACTAGACCACGAACGCTTCTTCTTGCTTCTAGAAATGCATGTATTTTAATTTTAATATAGAATATTTTTATTTTAATTATTCAATGTAGGCGTGATCGTTGCAAAGACGAACTGTTTTATAAGACCGTTTTGTGTTCCGCGACAATAGGACCGTTTTACGTTTCATTCTAAAGCAGTGCCAGCGACTCTAAAGCAGTGCTAGCGTTTGTTCGTCGCGAGACCAGTACTTAGATTGTTTGACGCGGATATGTCCTTTAGTGCTATATTAATAGAGCCTAGAACGTAATGAGATCATTGCGACGTCGTCGTCGGCTCCTTGCTCGTTCCGTTCGTTTTGGTCTGTGATACAATAAAGTAATCTTTATGTCTATGAGTATACAGTCGAATATCGTGTAAAACAACTTATTTTTTCCGATGTTTCGTGATTTCGTCTCGTTCGCACTCGTTTGACCGTCCTCTGCGCCTTGCTCGTTCGCATACAATGAAACCAGTTGCGAACGAGGACCGTTTCGAGGACCTGTTTTCATTCCAGAAAAAACGGTTGCGTTTCGACGTCGAAAAATCGGCCAACGACCCACTCCTAATTCAATGTAACTTTGATAAACTCTAAAAAAATATGTAAATTTTGTTTTGGGATATAAATGGCTAAAATAGTAAATACCATTACTACGAAAGTTCCTCTGAGGTGTCGTCGTCGTCAGGCTATACTAGTCCACTGCTGGACATAGCCCTCCCCTAAAAAGAGCCACGCTGTGCTACCATAGGGGGTAATGCCCATAATCCCCACGCTGGGCATGCGGGTTGGGGATCGCAGTTCGGTGTAATCGTACTGCAGGGAGCGCCGCTGCCCACCCCCCGGTTTGTGTTTGTGTTAAGAAATAGTTTCTATCTTTGGAATGAAATGAAAAAAACTTTATCGTAAAACAGGGTTACAATGATGGTTACTGGCTCCCAAACTAGGATTCCCTGTGCTATTGGTAGCCAGGTAACCATTACCTACCATGAAAGTCCCTCTGAAGTGTGCTTTAAAGGAATCGGGTGTTTATAAATAATGCCGTTAGTATTTTACTCCGGTTCTTGAATAAAGCCATTGAATTTGAAGTAAGGATAGAAGATCATTCAATAGCTTTTTTCGGATCCTGGCGCTGACGTCGCTTGTCGGTAAAATTTGTGACTAACTTATTACATTTTCTGTGAAATAACGAAATTGAACCACATTTCCCTAATAGTTAATTTTTTTATAAATTAATATTAAAAAATCCAATGATTTAATCAATAAGTTATTAAGATCGAGATAACTTAATTATTTTAATCAATCTTTCGTAACCCAGTCAGCTACCGTACTTGATAATGAGTTGCTTGTGCCCAATCTCACTAGTCTATGCTACTCCACGTTAGATGGCGCTAATAGAAATAATTGGGCCACACAGAAGGGACTGGGGCGCGCGCAGACATCACTGATTAAACCGTTCGCAGATAGTAAATGTCACGGATATCCGTGGTAAATGTATAGAAATTTTCGAAAACGATACACGAAAATATACCTCATGGATGGTTCACAGATATTTCACATTTTGCAAAATAGGTGGAAGAAATATTTTTTTTTTAAGGTTTCTAGTTCAAGATCGATTAAGCTATGTTGGTACATCTTTTAATTTTTATGTGATTTATTGACAAATAAGTTGCTTAAAACTTTACTAAAAACGGTACCGATTATTATGGCAGCTTCCTATAAGAACTCGTGGTCGCAGTTTGTACCCCCTAGTTTTTGAATTCGCAACTTGCTGTTGAGGAACAGTCGACAGCATATCACCTTTACATTTTATAATGTCTTGGAATAATTAACTACATAAACAATAATTAACTATAGCCCTTTAAGTATAACTTCCAACTAAAACATAGATTTTAGGGTTCCGTACCAGAGGGTAAAAACGGGACCCAATTGCTAAGATGGTATGTCCGTCTGTCGGTCTGTCCCCAAGCTGAACGTAAACTCTCATGAACCGTGTAGCTACAGTTGATATTTTTATAGATGATGTACATATTTATTTAATGAAAGTCATTTCCATTTTAACCGACTTCAAAAGAGGTTATCACATCGACGCGTATGTTAATTATTTTTCACTATGTTTTCGCATTATCTTCGTCAAATCTTAACCTATTTCGATATTTTTTTTTGTTCTACTAGGTATAGCGTCCCATTGGTCCCATTTTAATTTGGTGAAGATGTCATGAAGACTTTGAGAGATGGAGAAAAGAACTTTTCAATGGACAGCAGCAAATAAGGCCTAATGAGGCCCATTCATAAATAATATGCATATGTTTCATAAAATATAATATAAAAGCTGTCCCAGGGTAATTTGGTGATGTTCTGATGAAGACTTTCAGAGATGGGAATTTAGAACTTCAAATTTAAGTAAAAAAAATCACTTTGTTCATCAAATACTTTCATTAAGTAGCACATTATCTGGTGGACATTGTTACGAAGTTCATCAGCTCAAATGTAGTTCTTGAGAGGTTTTAAGTTTCTAATCTAGATAAAAATATGCCGTTTTCAGTTAACCAGAATTTAAGTCAAAATATACAATTTTACTGTCGTGGTTATTAGTTCCTTAGTCAAAAATATACTATAGGCATGCGTAGTTATAAAAGTCACAATATCTATTTAGTTTCATACGAGTTTCACAAGTCAGTCAGTGATTAAAACGGTATAAAACGAAAATATGTTTACGCAGAGGACAAATACAGCGCTGGTGCACAAAAGTGTATTTTGCATGGGCCCTGTAATTTATAATAAGCTGTCTAGTGCATTAAGAGAACTGGACTTAGGCTTGTTCAAGCACAAATAAAAAAATATATTATTTAAAAACTGCTATCATACAATAATCGAATTTCTGACTGATAATTATATTGATTAAAATAAGTATAACAATGATATACTATTTGATATTATCCCCGTGACCTCTCTTGTTTGACATTTTTACTTATTATCGCATGGAATGTTATTTTTTGTATGTTCTTGACATTTTAAATTCTTGATGTTAATATAATAGGTCAATCAAATTAAAAAAAAACCAGGAATTAATTTCCAGAAAGCTGGATATCATTTTATACCATCATTTGATCTTAAATGCGTGTAATGCGAATTCGCACGGTCCCAGGAGGTGAGCTCAACTTTTGGGGGCACACTTTCTTTCAGTTTTGTGCTTCTAGCTAGGAAACGGTACTTTGGACTGGAATCTTCGTTATTGCAATATTAAAGAGAGTTAAATTTTGCGTTGTATGATTGTCTTCTTCTTCAGGCTATATTATGGAGTCCACTGCTGGACATAGCCCTCCCTTAGTGATGACCAGAGCGGCCTGTCTTATACCATCATTGGGGGTTAATGCCCATAATCCCCACGCTGGGCATGCGGGTTGAGGATCGCAGATTGGTGGCATTGTACTGCAGGGGGCGCTGCTGCCCACCCCCCAGTTTGTGTCCCTTAGTCACCTTTTACGACACCCGCGGGAAGAATTTGGGTTGGTGCTATTCTTTAAGCCGAAACCACACAGCATGATTGTCTAAAACTTTAAATTCGATTTATTGGTATAGCCGAAATCAAAAGTTGTGAACCGGAACTTATTTACGTGCAAATTTACATTATGCGAATTTTCAAGACCATATTTCTTTGAAACTGATACTCTTACTTCTATTGAAATACCCATAAGACAAACATTGCAGAGAATAAAATTTCACATTATACCTACAAACTATTTTTATTAAATCTTTTCAGAGCACTCTCCACCAGCCTCTATACCACGTATCATGCGTCTGAACCAATTTTCAAAACATTTATTCCAGTCCTCCGCAGACACCTCTTCCACGGCCTTCTCAAACGCTGCTAGCGCGTCTTCCGGCGATGAAAACTGTATCCCTTTGAGCAGATTTTTTATTTTAGGCAGTAAAAAGAAGTCACACGGAACCTAATCAGGACTGTAAGGAGGGTCTCCTAAGACTCTGATCTGTGTGGAGTCCAGGAAGTCCCTCGTTTTGATCGCAGTGTGCGCGGGCGCGTTGTCGTGGTGAAGAAGGACCCCACGGAGCCCGTTGTTCAATCGCTTGTTGCTCAATTCAGAAAAAAACTTCTGGCAGGCATTTTGTGTTATACCATTCAGCGTTTAATGACTTTGTTTAATTTCAAAGTTACGTACATTTGAGAATTTGTAGTTGCAATACCACTCGCTAACGGTGAAGGAAAACATCGTGAGGAAACCCGCGGCCTGGTTGGCTCCGCACGTATTGACTAGTCTTTCCTGTGGGCTAGGCCGACTAAGCTGTCAGGATGGTATAGGTGCTGGGCAAGCCTACACCATCTATAAAACCATGTCCCAGGCACTACAGCGTCGGAGTGGGCCCTTCACCCATCTAGTGTGAGTGAAGATACCACTGGACGCTGTATAAATCATCTCATTAAGTAGATGCAAAAAGGCCAATATTATTATTATTCAGCGTTGATGCTGCTTTGGTCTCAAAGTGGAATTGAAGTTAGGTACCCCGTCAAAGTGAAGAAACTATAAAAAAAATCCTGCGCTCCTGGATCGCTTCACTTTCGTAGGCGTTGGTTCATTTTGAAACAACCAAACTGTCGACTGATGCTTTGTTTCTGGATCATATTGAGAAATCCAGGATTCGTCACCTGTCACAGTGTCGTAAACGCGCCGTGACGAGCCAGCATCAAATTTTTGTAACAAATCACGGCACCAATCCACACGGGCCTGCTTCTGAGCTTCGGTGAGGTTGTGCGGCACCCAGCGGAAAATTATTCTCCTTACGGGAAGGTGCTTGTGCAAAATCTTGTGAACACTTCCTGAACCAATCTGCAGTGTATGCTGAATCTTTTCGTACTTAATTCGTCTGTTTTCTTGAATTATTTTTTTTACTGCCAGCAAACTTTCTTCGGTGACAGCCGTGATAGGACGACCACTCCTTTGTTCATTCCCTCAAAGTAAGATGACCGCGTTTGAACTCGCTATACCAGCGGTAGATGGTTGTTTTTGAAGGTCCTTCATTCATAAAAGCAATTCGAAGTCGATCACATGACTCATCAGGTCTTAAGCCACATTTGAAATAGTATAAAATTATAGCACGAAAATGTTCTGAATGCCGATCCATTTTGGCTCTCAAAAAATGCGGAGGGAAATTTGAAAATCGAACAGTAGTATTTTTACTTTTAAATAAATGACGTTTTCATAACAACTACTAGTGGCCAATGTCTTATACATAAAAACTATTTTTCAAAACTTTCTGAGTGGCCTGGTATAGACAACTCAACTTTCAAATTCAGTTATTATCTAAGACTATATTTGCATGAATTCAAAATTATACTTTTTTCATTTTGCGGATTTTCCGTTAGTATGAGGTGTGAAGTCTACATTTAAGGCAATTTGAGGGTAAGGAACATTTCAATGCAACATTTTAAGGACGCGGTCAGAAAACTAGAGATTCGAAGTAGGTATTGTGAATGAAAAACAATTTTACGCAATTGATCTTTAATTAGTACCTTAGGAAGCAATAGAAACATTAAAAATGAATGTGACATTGATAAAATATATAGATATGCAGCACAGCATTCAAGTTCCCATTTTCTTAGTTGTTGAAATTGCCCGGTTCACAACTTTTGATTTCAGATATACCACTAAGCCTAATAACTTGTTAATTTCTATATTACTTGTTACAATAAATTCTTCTTAGTCTGTACCTACGCTCTACTGAGCAGTCGTGGTCTTCAAAAAGAGGCTTCATTATAGGCTAATGTTGCGTGTCTCACGATGTCTCGCCGACGTTTACAATATTTACAGAATATTTCGTTGTATTCACTTCAAAAATAAATAATTTAATTAATAATAGTACCTACGGAACCCTTCGTGCGCAAGTCAGACTCGGACTTGGCCAGTTGATTTTTTTACTTACTATGCTTGCTTGCTAGATACCGATTTGGTACCTAATCCATAATTATACAAATTAGACATATTCATGCCTGCTCACACACTTGGTTCATTCATCGCATGGGTGCTATAAAACTATTATAACGAAGAACTAATTATTTTAGATCTTCTACAAATGTAGTTTGTTGTAGATCCAACACTAGTAATTTGTATCTTTTTACATTTACATCAGCTCTTCTAAATAGGTAGATCAGATTTCTGTTGGTAGAAAGTTAAAACAAACGCAATCATTTTTCGTCCAACGAACGATTGCGCTCGGGGTGCCAGGCGACGTTGCCAAGTAGTGCGGGGTGAGTACCTAGGCGACGCGTCGTTGCCAAGTTGCCCTAGCAACATCTCTGCATCCATCGCCGTGTGTGGGAGCGTGTTTTACTTTTGAGAGTAGGTATGTTCTGCGTAAGATTGTAAACGTAGGTAGTGGTTATATACTCTGATTGTAAGCACGTGATATGTGAGTAAGCTACCTATGCTCTGGGTATCTGCCTTAGTTAAAATTAATATAGATAGTAAATAATCTAGGAGCCCGCGCGACACATTAGCACACTAGCTAAAACGGCGAGGGCTATTGTCTGTCTTTGTGTTATCTCACCGGCCCGGCACCGGCTCGCGACTCCGGGGCCGGTCGGCGCCGCACGGTGGGCTGAGAATCACGTTTCAAAGACATATGAACTTGAGTTTTCAAGTGTCACTTTTTTCTCTCGAAATAGGTTTTATTACTCATTATCATTACTATACAAAACAATGTGATAGAAGACTATTTAGAGAGCAAACGGATGTGTAAGAATTTTTCGAAGAAAAATTTGTATGGAGCTGACATGAAAAGTGGCTATAGCTCTGGAATCGCAAGTTTGGCCGTAATATCCTTGGAGATGTAAAAAGTGCTATTTATTTGTGATTTTTCGGCATACTTTTTATAGCAGTGCCCTTTGTGATTTTTTTAAAATTAATAATGTGTATTTTATACTTAAATGACTAGTTAGACCAACTTTAGATATACCCTATACCATATGCCCTAGCCTATGAAATTAAAATTAGGCGTGTTATATATAATGTACATATTATCCCTTTATTTTGTAAAGGGATAATATGTACATTAGACGACATTCACCAAAGTAAGAAAGGTTTTAATAAAATACCAATTTTTCAAAATATATTTTTACTAATTGCACATTCACTAACCACGAACTGGCAGACGCCAAGTAGGACACCTACCAGTTCGCTCGACCGATGATCCCAAAAATATCGCTGGTGGTGGCTGGGTGAGGATTGCTGAGTATAGAGTAATGTGGCTTGCCCTGGGAGAGGCCTATATGCAGCAGTGGACAAATACAGGCTGATTGATTGCACATTAAATATAAAGACCGTTTCTTTATCATGAATTCCCAAAAACGTTAATATCACTTTAATAATTCGTAAAACAAGTCTTATTATTAAACACATAATGTATATGCTCAGTTTTAATTTCATAGACTAGGGTACAGGAATATCTAACTACGCATAATCAGGACACAAAAGCATTAGAACTACTCATTTTAGTACAAAGTACACATTATAATTATATTTTTAAAAATCGCAAAAGGTACCGCTATAAAAAGTATGCTGAAAAATCACAAATAAATAGCACTACATCTGCAAGGATATTACGGCCAAACTTGCGATTCTAGAGTTATAGCCACTTTTCATGTCAGCTTCATACAAATTTTTCTTCGAAAAATTCTTACGCGTCCGTTTGCTCTATAAATTGTCTCTCATCACATTGTTTAGTGTAGTAATGAGTAATAAAACCTATTTCGAGAGAAAAAAGTGACACTTGAAAACTCAAGTTCCTAGAGTCCCGCCGGTGCCGTCACCGGGGGTAGCAAGCAATATTTTTTCAAGTTATTTAAGCGTCTATCTTCATATTTTCACAATTAATATTAACAATAACATCATGTATGATGACTAAATCACCGAATTAGTTAATAACACCTGAGGTATACTAGGAATTGGAGTTTAATTACCATTAGGGGTATTGTAGTTGCGTATAAATGGAAGGTAAAATATTTTATGTGCTCATTGACATTTTGTCCTGCTAAAAAAACATACTTACCCAAATCATAAAGAGAAAAATATGGAATCGCAAGTCTGACAACTAAACTTGACTTGTTCGTGGTTTTGAAGCAGTGTGGAAAGCTAAGCAACTACTCTACTTTGTTGGAAAAAGTTGTATCGCTATTGAACCTTCATCATCTGTCCGATGAAGATCTTGATATACTTCGAGAATTCTGTCGAAGATTCAGTCAACAAGTTACCTAGAGATGGAAGACAGCAAATAGAAACCAGGATATTTTCAGAAAAAAATATGAAAACTGGCTCGTAATGAGTATTGACTGGCCATGTTGTGTTGTTTCACATATTATACCAGATGGAACAGCTTCGGTATGCCAAGAAGGCATAAGTTCTTGCACTGAAGTACCATTTGGATCTTTGGGAGCAAAACAAAGGAAAAGGAGGCTACAACATGAAAGTCATGAAGACACCGATGAATCAATCTGTGTTACAATAGAAAATTTGAAGAAAGAAGGAAACGAATGTTTAGGCAAAGTAATTTAAGAAGAATCCTGAAGAAGCAGTAAAAATCTATAACGATATAGAAATGAAGAAATTAAAGAAAACTACAGTTACGCCAGAAAAAGCGCTAGGCCTTTTATTTTCTCTGGGATTATCAAAGTGGAAATATATTACACTGAGAGAGATGGCAATGCGTGAGGGCTTAACAGACTTTCACCCATCGTATTACAAGATTCAGCAAGCCAAGTCAAGCTGTTATCCTCCCGATCAGGCTTTCATTATAAATGACACCATGGCGAAACTAGATCTGCAAGCTCTGTTGAATATAACCATACAACAAATTTTGAAAACCTTACCAGAACTGTCTGCTTACATGGGTAAAACACTGGTTTTGTTATCCAAGTGGGGTTTCGACGGTTCATCAAACCAAAGCAGATAATCAAAGCATTGAAGGAGGTGAAACAGATGAATCTCTGTTTATGACAACACTTGTTCCGCTGCAGTTATCTAACGGGACTGAAGTTATATGGAAAAACCCGAAGCCATGCTCAGTTTTCTACTGTAGACCTGTACAGTTTCTTTTCGCAAAAGAAAGCGAGTCTCTCGTAAAAGAAGAAATGAAGAAAATGGAAGAGGAAATAGCTGCATTGGTGCCCTCAGAATGCAGAAATATAAAAATAAATCATGATCTAGTCATGACTATGATCGACGGAAAAGTTTGCAGTTATTTATCCGAAGCTCTTTCCAGTGCAGTTTGCTATTTATGTCTAGCAAAACCGAGCGAGATGAACAATATTGATGCAGTAATACGAAAAGAAGTAGCCAACAACATGTTAAAATTCGGCTTATCTCCGTTACATGCCCAAATTAACTGCATGGAATGTTTGCTACATATAGCATACAGACTGGAGTTGAAGACTTGGGCAGTAAGAGGAGATAAAGATAAGGCTGTCATGCTGACCAAAAAGCAGTTGCTGCAAGAACGATTCCAACAGAAGCTTGGTCTTCTTGTGGACGTGGTCAAACAGAGCTCTGGAATAACGAACGATGGAAATAACGCACGAAAATTCTTCGATGACCCAAAACAGACAGCCGAGATAACAGGAGTGGATGAAGAATTGATTAGAATATTTGCAGTCATACTTCAAGCCATTACATCTGGTGAAGAAATAAACGTCGACAAGTACAAAGAATATGGCCGAAGTACTGCAGAAAGGTACCTGGACCAATACAGCTGGTACTATATGCCAGCTACAGTGCACAAGTTGCTAATCCATGGTGCTGAAATTATAAGGAACTCCTTGGTTCCTACTGGGATCTTATCTGAAGAAGCATCCAAAGCTCGCAACAAAGATTTTCGATGTTAACGAGAATTTCACTCGCGAAAGAACACCAGGAAGAATTCAAACGAAGATGTCATCAAAAGGATGCTTCTCACTTCTGATCCTTTTATTTCTTCAATGCGACCAGTTATGAGGATAGCTTTAAAGAAAAAAATGAGTCAAGAAGCAGTGGATCTTTAGGTATTACAACGACATCATATTGAGTTCTGTAACGTCGAAAATATTGAAAGTGACACAGATTCCGAGAAAGAAACTGATTTATATGAATAATTTATATGATTTTTGTTTGCAATATGTTATTGTAATTCTTTTATTTATATTTTTTATACATTGGTTTCTTTACTTGTCTTTTATGTACCTATTTTAATGTAAAGGATTCATAGCTAGTATTTTATTCATGTAGTTTTAAAGGCTTATTTTTTATGTTTACATGATTTAACATTTTTAAAATGTATGTGTGTTTTAAAATGTAACTTGGACTTATTTCATGTATCTTTGTAAATATTTTATGCTTGTGTTTTTCCTCGTGTACAATAAAGAATATTCATATCTTATTTGATTTTCATGTGTATAATTTGTTCGCATATGACAATGTTTTAGAACAGTATTTAAGTAGTTATACTGTATGATTCTTTATAATTATAAAGAATCCTTAATTAAGGAAGGTACATAATTTGACAAACACAAAATATACGCTTAAATACCTTAAAAAAATATTTTAAATGCATTTAATTTTTTTTCGACCAAAGTAGCACGAGTGCGCCCATAGTGCAGTATGTCAAAAAATCCATAAAAATGCAGGCAATAATCGTGCTGAAGGAAATAACGGGCAAGTGTGCGATAATCAAGTTATGGCCAATTTTATAGTAACTTCCATACATTTTTTTTAACCAAGTGGAAAAAAAGTACTTGCACAAAGGTAAACATACTGCACTTCAAATATGTTGAAAGATTAGCCTTCCTAAGTGGATTCCTGTGAAAAAAAAATAACAATTCAAAATTCGATCTCTAAGTCTATGGGGAGCGATTTTCAGCCCACCGTGCGGAGGGTGAGACTCGTATTTCGTATCGGAGTCGTAGGTGTAAAAGATATAACAAATATAGTCGACGGCTTGGACGATACCATTGTTATATCTACGCGTTTTACTTTACGTGTCGTCGTGTTGAAGTCCGTGTCAGCACTGTACCACTCACCGGGCGTAACCCGGCATCGACACCGGCACAATGGAAAAACGAAACCCGGCACCGGTGCCTGATGCCTGTGCAACGGCCATGCCGGTGTGCCGTGCCGGTCCGGGCCGATGAGTCGAAACACGCCCAATGCCGATGCCGGCGTGACGACGACGACGACGGCTCCCGGCGCGGCTCGAGCAGCAGGTCGCTAGCTGCTGCACTATAACGTCTAAGGCAGGCGGCTACCTCGTTCTTCATCAAATTTTAAAGAAAGTCTATGGTGTAATTATCTCAATTTCTGCTCAGCGTAAATCGTTTCGTAATCTTACTTTAAACAATTTAATAACTTTACTACGAGGGTAGCATAAATGAAAAATCAGTAAGTTTTATGGGGAATATAATTACAGGGAAAGTACACATTACCTAAACTTAAAACATAAAGTGTGTTGAACTTATGGGTAGTATCAATCAGGGAACGTGTCAACCGGATATTCTGAGCTTCACTTACAACAATTAATAAAATAGAAAATCTCATATTCAATAACTTATAAGTTTATAAATAACCCATACCATAATATTAACCTCACACCTGCATTCCAATGGGGTAGACAGGCACCAAGGACTGCCACTTGCCACAATCCTGACAGATTACCTTCGCTTCATCAACATTCATTAGTCGTTACAAGCACTCACGTCAGTTCCGGTTACTTTTTATCTTCCATTTGCTAATACATTCCTTATCTGGTCGAAGTATGTGGGACGTCCCTTACCGGCCCTTCCACCCACATTCGCCATGTATATTTGTTTCATCAATATTTCTTCCTTCATCCTCTCCACATATATCACAGTACAATGAAGGTGTAGCTGATGCGTGCGTTTGCTTCTATGCAGAGTTAGCTGGCAACGGCGCATATTAAAATCATGGGCCATAATCACAGCAGAAATTGGTAAAAATATCAGCCAGCTCCCATATGGATGGACAGATATGATTTTTAATGGAATACTAAATTGATTGGAATAGTTTGTAGCAGTACCTACCTACCTCTCGATAGGATACTGGTCTTAGGCCCTATTTCACAATGTTCAAATAAAGATAAAGATATTTATTGGGTCACAGACATCGGTATACATGTAAAGTTAGGCTAGTTTACAGGCAAGTTCCAGATAAGCTATCCGCAACCAGGGCTGCCGTTTATTCTAAATTTAAATATTTTTTTCTATATTGTGTGTGTTCATTTATGGCTTCAAATTTAGAACAAACAGCAGCCCTGGTTGCGGATAGCATATCCGGAACTTTATCTGCAGATTGTGAAACAGACCCTTACCCTACCCGAAAATAACTTAAACAAAATCTCGCAGCGTTGGGAAGTGTTTGCGATGGACTAGTAAAGGTTTTTCAATAACATAACATTTAAATACAGGCACATACATTGCTTCTGGCCCCACACTAGGATACCCTGTGTCGTGGGAACCAGAAACAACGACATCACAAACATGTAAACATCCAAGACCTGGGGTTTTTTTTTGTTCCCAGCCGGGATTCGAACCCGGGACCTCCTGCATGGCAGGTAGATGTACTACCGTTACGCCACAGAGGTCGTCTAATTATTATTAATAATTGTTTAAACCAGCGTTTCTTACTCTTTTTTGTACAAGCATCTCTTATGGTTTTTGCCACCAAGCACAATTTTAAGGACCTCCTTAATAATAGAAGCAGCAATATATTTCGAAACATTTATTGTAGTACAGTCAAAAAATATACTTTTTTCATAATAAAATAGGTAAATGTGAAGGTTCGTGCTTGTGGGGTAGGCGGCGGCGTGTGTAGCAATTACGAAACTTTTGGTGGCATTTATTTATGATTGTTAAATGGTCTATTGATAAGACTTCGGTAGAAGTTCGACCATTTTGTTGCGAAGTCGCCCATAATAATACTGAGGAGAGTGCGAACATGCAAAGTTGATGTGCTGTCGACTGCACTGTGCAGGTAGGTCGGTGTGTGTGGTACCCAAATGGACTAAGGTACCTTTGAGGGAGTTGTCTAAGTATTGGCTTGATAAGATCACAATCAGCGACCACAGGGCAGGTCTATACACGGAGGATGACGAAGTCTGGGTTACTGTTGCATGTTGAAAGCACTGATATCATTCACTAGAAGTTGTTGGTGGGTAAAGGTGGGTTACATTTCTTGCTGCTTGCTTTAAAATTCTGTTTTATAGACCCAATGCACTAATTCCGCAATATACTTTTTCCACAGATTTGAAATGTGTGATTTTTTCACATAGGTACTGTATTTTCTGAATTATCTCTCAAACAAACAATGTTTTTCCTATATTTATCCCATCCGTGGGTTGTCAATTTTATGGCAGATTAGATTTTCTATAAGGACTTACAAGAACACAGAACAATTAAACCATACAAGAACCAAACGTAGGTACTCTGTGTCTAGAATTGAACTGTCAATTCTCTGCTCGCTACTGGCTACTAGAGTACACTGCTAAAATGTTTTACGTTTTGCTAGTCACCGCCAGATGTCAATAGTAAACTCGTGAAAACTATTAACAATGCCATCTAGCGGTTTTAGACAAAGCGCTCTACACGTATTTTTCGGCTTTGCGCGCATTTTCAGTGGCGGCCTCTGGGCCCGGCGCGGTTTTTTGGGATCCGATTTGCTTGTATGGGAATGGGTTTCTATGCTTACTTCAAATTCAATGATAAAGCGAGAGAAGGTGAGCGCTTTATCGAAACTGGCAGGTATTATGTAAATCACGAGTGTTTACGGAACGTAAACGAGCTAAAGCACTCTACTGGAAGAACCGTGAACTTCCACTCGAAAGGAACAAATATACTGAAGTATACGCCGCTCGTGGCCTAGGCGATCCGAGTGATTGGAATCAATCACTTGAGTTAAACCACAACAGGCGCGGTCAGGTGCAGGATGGGTGACCGTCCCGTGACTACCGCTAGTGGCATTTTTCTGAGCGCTTCCGTGCTTCGCAAGGCACGTTAAGCCGTTGGTGCCGGCTGTCATGTAATGGCAGTCGTTAAGCCATGTCAGAGGCCTTATAGGCGGCTTGATAACTTCTGCCAGTAAGGCCCGCAGTGTATTACAATCCTCTACCAACCCGGACTTGGCCCCCGTGGTGGACCATGGCCTAACCTTCCTGCGATGCAGAAAGCGACCCGTGCTTCAGTACACATATAAGGTTTGATATCGACATCATTAATAAAAGTATGCTGAGCGCAGGTATCTGAGCGCTGCTCGCTAAATAGCTTTACCACGGTAAACGCGCTTAACGATTTCGCCCACTCCCTCTCTCTCAATCTCTGGGCCAATGCCCTGCAGTTTACGTATTCATAGGTCGCTTACTTATATAACTTGACGTAATTATTTTGTATGAAATCCGGATTAACTTACTTGATCTCAGTAATGTGAGCTACTTAGGAAAGTTTTAGTTAAAAAAATTACATAAGTTGTATCAAGGTTGTACTAATAAGGTACGAAGAAAAAACTCTTATCGATTGCAAACAATGTCATGGTATTTCTTAATGATACGCGATACTCATACATAATAAGGTAATTACGTTTTACCTAATAAATAATCGCGATTTGACCCGTTTAATATATAACTATACAATGCCATGATTCAAAAAGCCCGTATTTGCCTACTGCTGGACCCCTACCAAGGTAAGCCTTTTCTTTCTACCATCGGCCATCCCCATCCAGCCAGCCATCTGCGACTTGGGAGCCGATTCTCGATCGTGCGAATTGAAAGCGTAGACGAAAAATATTCGAAGGCATAGATATTTGTCGCATAAAAATAAGATGACATAATTCGGCAGAGTTATTAGACATTTATTTTCTCATTTGAATCCAATCTAACATGGCGTTCAGAATGCACATTTTGGCTGTCGTTCGACTTTTTATAAATGAATGATTTATTTTGCCACAAACAAATTGTAATAGTATAAGAAATCTATAACCAATACGTATGTGACTCCTATTTAAGATTGTGTATCCGAATAAATGAGACAGTTATTCTCGAGCAGTCAGAACGTTTTATTGTATACAAACACCCGTCCTTACATGGCGACCCTTTGCCATATTCGGATTTGGATCCGCGCTCGCGCTCCTCGACTATTAGTAACGCAGTAAAATAATGTAAATACCGTAATACCCGTTTGCAACTGAATCAAAAATGTGCAACTCAAAAACCGAAAGAAAGGAAGAAGTCTTCATCAACCAGAATGGAGCCGGCAATTCAGCGAGCACAGAACAGCTGCAATACCATATCTCAGCTATCAGCACCGTGATGATGATAATCCTCGCTCTACTTCTTATCGCGGCCATCTTCTTCTTCTACAAGTGCTACAGAAACTGCCACCATACTTGGATTAACAACCAAATGCTTCGCCAAAACCTGCGACGTTCGTTCTCCGTGCATCGAACTAGTGCACCGCCAGTGACTTGTTCTTCATGCGGCAACAATCCACGGTCCGGAGACGATCTACAGATGAAACCATGAGTGTAACCAAAGTGTAACGAAGTGTAACCAAAGTGTGTAAAATTAAAAAATAGTATGTGAAGGTATTATTGTTCAAGTGTTAAAGGAACTTAATTGAGGTATGGTTATATTATAGTCTTATTATGCTATTGGAAACATAAAATAAAATTTTACGAGTAATAATGGGCTATGGCCGAAGATCTTAGTATTATATTAGTAAAGTTAAAATCGATAAGAGATAATTTAGTGAAGTTGAGTTATGAAAAAAGGACACTCGAACGTTTACGAGGAAAGCTAAATGAGGCTAATACAGTGTATGAGGAATATAAATTGTTGATTATAGAAATTGAAAAACAAATAGCTAGTAAGAAATTAAGTGGGGAAAATTTAACATTGATAAAAAAATATTGTGAGAGGGTAAAAGAGTTAATTAATTTTATAAGAGATTTTTGTAACAAAACCTATAGGGAAGCGAGCACATCAGATTTAAAATTGAGTCACAGTGAAAAGTCCAAAATGGAGTTTGATTTAAAAACTGCACTTAGTTTATTGCCAGTTTTGAACAATGACGACGCGACTACTAAACAACTTATTGACGGGGTGGAATATTACGCATCTATTTTGAGTAGCCAGCAATGCAAGACAAATTTGATTAATTTTGTTTTGAAAAGTAGACTGAGTCAGGCTGCAAAATTGAAGTTAAAAACCAGTTACAATACTGTTCAGGAACTGATATCGGATATGCGGAGTATTCTTTTGCCTAAAAAGAGCCCAGTAGCATTGCAGAATAAACTACAAACCTTGCGTCAAGATCAAAGGTCAATAGACGAGTTTGGTAAGGAACTTTCAGAGTTGTTTATGGACCTCACTATTTCTCAAGCAGACGGAAAAGTGGAAAGTCTCAATATTTTACAGCCTCTAAATGAAAAACAGGCGATCAAGCGATTCGCTGACGGATTACGTAATAGGAGACTAGGTACAATAATAGCTGCCCGAAATTTTGACTCATTAAGAGATGCTATTCAGGTAGCAATCGACGAGGACACAACGGCAACACCAACTGGTAATATTATGACTTTTCATAGAGGACAAAAAAGTTTCAGAGGTTCGCGCCGAGGAAGCAGTAGCCGTGCATACAACGCCCCAGTTCGTGGAAGAGGTTACCATAACTACCAAAACCGGTTTCATCGCGGTGGTTCGTCCACGTTCCATCGTGGCCGAGGTGGTAATCAGCAGTATGGACGAGGTCAGTCTTCACCGTTCAGAGGTAGGTACACGAATTTTGACAGAAATACCTACCAACATTCAGGACGAAACGGACAGATAAACACAATGAGCGGAGACAGCAACACGAGCGAAATCGAGACCGCGCCTTCTACGGAGGAGCATAAGTTTTTTCGTGACTAATAATAATAACAACATGTTTTATGCTAGCGACAACATGTGCTGCATCCAGTTACGTCTTGATTGTTATTGGCAACAATTCCTAATTGATACAGGGGCATCAGTTTCTGCTATAGAGTATAAACATGTTTCTCAGCTAAACATTCCGATCCATAGAGAGCCGTATTGTATAAATGGTATTGGCGGTAAACTTGAAGCTATTGGATACGTTTATTTAACATTAGGTACTTCATTAAATACCTCGGATCAATTGCAAGAAAACAAATTCTATGTTTTCGAATCACTGCCCTTTAACGGAATATTAGGACGTGATTTTCTAAAAAAGCATAAAGCAATTATTAATTTTAAATCAGATTCAATATCATTATGTAACAGTGCAGGTAATATTATTACAATGCCGATAGACAAAAAGAAAGAAGGAATTAAACAAGTTTTTATATTACCATCAAGATCAGAGACAATTCATTATATCAAAACGGATATGTCTGAAGAGTGCCTTATTTGTGCGACTGAGTTATATGAAGGAGTTTTTCTTGCTAGTACATTAGTAAAGCCTAAAAATGGTATGATACCTATTCTGGTACTTAACACAACAGAAAAGGAAATATGTTTGGATAAAATACAACCAACCTTTTGCCAAATTAATGAGTACGATATTTGCTCTTTTGATAAATGTGACAAGATTAGTGCTGATCGGGTAAAGAAATTATTTGAGTTATTACAGCTTAAACACTTGAATAGTGAGGAGAAGGAAACAATCGAAAATATTTGTGCTAAATATTCTGATATATTTTTACTACCAGGAGATAAATTAACGACCACTAACATTTATAACCACCGAATAACATTAAAGCCAAATGTAGAGCCAGTATACACCAAGCCTTACAGATTACCGTATTCACAGAAATCTGAAATAAATAAACAAATAAGTAATTTATTGAATGAAGGTATTATCGAACCCTGTCAGAGTGAATGGGCGAGTCCAATACTGTTGGTTCAAAAAAAAAAAAATGAATGACATTTCTGGAGAAAAAAAATGGCGATTAGTCATTGACTATCGAAAACTTAACAACATTATACAGGATGATAAATTTCCTTTGCCAAACATAAATGAAATTTTAGATTCTCTCTCAGGTTCTATCTATTTTACGACACTTGACCTTTCTAGCGGCTATTATCAATGCGAACTTGACCCAGAATGTCGTAAATATACCGCATTTTGTTCAGGCCAATATAGAGTTTCTGAAAATGACAGTCAAAATTGTAAAGCATCACTTTCAGGTCAGTATCAAATGACTAGAATGCCTATGGGGTTAAAGACTAGTCCGAATTCATTTTCAAAAATGATGACAATCGCAATGTCGGGACTCACGTACGAAAAATGCTTAGTGTATTTGGACGACTTAATAATTTTCGGAAAATCATTATCAGACCATAATAAAAATTTACTAGATGTTTTTGGAAGGCTACGAGAGGTTAACTTAAAATTAAATCCATTTAAATGCGATTTTCTAAAACAAAATATTTTGTATTTAGGACATGTTATTTCCGGAGATGGTGTCTTACCAGACCCAGAAAAAATTCAGGCACTAAAAAATTGGCCCGTTCCGAAAAATGTTGTGGAAGTTGTCAGATTTGTAGCTTTCGCAAATTATTACAGGAAATTCATTAAAAATTTTGCAAAATCAGCTTATTATTTAACACGATTAACTAAAAAGAATATGCAATTTAATTGGGACGAAAATTGTCAAAAATGCTTTGAAGATCTAAAAGCGAAAATAGTGTCATCCCCTATATTACAATATCCGGACTTTAGAGAGAATAAAAAATTCATATTACAAACAGATGCATCAAATTACTCTTTAGGAGCGGTGATATGTAATGAAGATAAAAGGCCGATAGCGTTTGCAAGCAGAAATATGAACAAATCAGAGTTAAACTATCCGACGATAGAGAAGGAACTTTTGGCAATAGTATGGGCTGTCAAACATTTTCGACCTTATCTTTATGGTAGAAAATTTTTAATCCAAACTGATCATAAGCCGTTAATGTATTTATTTGGAATGAGAGATCCATCAAGCAGATTAATGAAATTTAGAATTATCTTGGAAGAATACGATTTTGAGATTGAATATATAAAAGGAAAAGAAAATATTATAGCTGACGCGATGTCACGCCTTCGTATTACGTCACAAGAATTGAAAGAGATGAATGGAAGTGTAAATGTTATGACTCGTTCCCAACTTAGAAAAAATGAAGAGGATCAGATTTCTAGGAGTGCTATAGTTACTACGGACGATCGGCCTGCGCAACCGAAAGTTGTAGAAATTTATAGTAAACCTAAAATATCTGTTGAATTGAGATTTACGGATAGAGAAATTTTAAATAAATTAAAAAGTGAAAAAGAGATAGAAATAGAAAATAAAGTATTTTGTTTTGCTCCTAGGAGAATGATATTATTTATAAACCCAGTATCCCAATCGCAACTGACGCCAGACGCTTTTGTGAGGGAACTGAAGAGTTTTTGTGAAAAAATAAACGTGCACGAATTAATATTTGAAAGGAATATAAAATATGATAATTTTACTAAAGAGATAGTAAAAGAAATAAAGAAAAATAAAGATTGGTCCGGACCACGACTATGTATATTAAATAATATAAAAAGAATAGAGAATAAAGATGACCGAAGAGTAATTTTGAATGATTTTCATCTGTTACCAACAAGTGGCCACGCTGGTATCAGAAGAATGTACAACAATATCAAACAAAATTACTTTTGGCCAGGTTTAGAGAAGGATGTTAAGGATTTTATTAAAAAATGTGATAAATGTCAAAAATTTAAACACAGTAGTCATTTAAAAACCTATTTAGAGGCTAAAAATTTCACCCATGCCGGGATTCGAACCCGCAACCTCTGGCTATCCGTACCAGCGCTCTACCAATTGAGCCAATGGGCGACTCACGACATCAGTGAAATTTCGAACCTCTTTACAATATTCTCTGTATTACGTACAGTAGTCATTACGTAAAAGAACCAATGACGATTACATCGACCGCAACTTCGGCGATGCAAACTGTTTTTCTGGACGTTGTTGGACCATTGGATAGAGATGATAACAATTTTAGTTATATATTAACTATACAATGCGAATTAAGCAAATATGTGGAAGCTTATGCAATGGTAAGTAAGTCAGCAGAGGAAGTAGCCAGAACATTTGTAAGTAATTTTATACTAAGATTTGGTATTCCTGAGAAAATCACAACAGACAGAGGGACGGAGTTTTTATCATCAATCTTCAAGGAGGTATGTAAATTATTAAATATTACTACACTTAACTCTACAGCGTATCATCATCAAACTATTGGTTCTCTAGAAAATACACACAAAAATTTAGGTAACTACTTACGGATGCAGGCAGATAATCACATGGGATCATGGAGCACGTGGCTTTCCTTTTGGTGTTTTTCTTATAACACTTCAGTTCATACAGTGACACAGTATACCCCTTTTGAACTAGTTTTTGGCAAGAAATGCAACATTCCATCAAATTTAACTAAAGATAAAGTAGATCCACTTTACAATTGTGATAATTACCCGCTAGAATTAAAGTACAGAATTCAAACAGCTCAAAAGGAAGCACGACAAAATTTAGTAGACAGTAAAATAAAAAGAAAACTGAAATATGACCAAAATAGCAATAGCGTAACATACAATAAAGGAGATTTGATTTTAGTAAAAAATGAAACTGGTAACAAACTACAGAGAATTTATAATGGACCTTACGAAGTTATTAAAGATGTAGCTCCAAACGTCGAAATTGCAAAACACGGTAAAATAGATTTAGTTCATAAAAATAGAACAAAATTATATAATCAACCTAGTTAAGTTGCATTTATTGTATAGTACTAAAATAAAATTAACTTATGGTTATTTTATTTTACTTTTTCGGGTAAGGTGTAATAGTATAAGAAATCTATAACCAATACGTATGTGACTCCTATTTAAGATTGTGTATCCGAATAAATGAGACAGTTATTCTCGAGCAGTCAGAACGTTTTATTGTATACAAACACCCGTCCTTACAAAATATATGCTCACGTAATTATCAATATTTAGAAAAAAAGTGTTCATGTGACAATGATACTATTTCACCGTTTGCTGTTTCTATTCGAAACAGCGCTGATTTTGAAATAGCACCTTCACATCAAATGAGAAATAATGTGTCATGCAGGTAGGGCTTAACATGAAAAGAAACTTAAACAATTGATTAAAAAATAATAAATAAATACATTTGTTCCAATTATATACAATTCCAAGTCATAAGCCTTAGAGTAGTAGAATTATTTGCCCATGAAGTCAGAATTGGCTCTCAGGTGAGTTTTTCGTAGATGACCAGGGGCATTATTACGTAAGTATCCGCTATGTATTTAATTGGATATGTATTTATTTTTTAGGTGTCTATGAATATTATTATTTAAATATATGTACATTATATCGTAGTTAATTATAAGTAATTATATTCTTGCACTCTCTTGCTGTTTGTTATCAATATATTTTCGATTTAATTATTTATGTACATGCACCACGTACCGACTATATTCTTCATGCAATCCACTCCATCCAAAGGTTGTCTGGAAGAGATAGCTCTTAGCGATAAGACCGCCAATTGTATAACATTAGGCACTTAGATTTAAGAATCACGAATCACAATCGTTGTAATATTTTTCTGGTTGTGCAATAAAGTGTTCACTATGTATCTATCTAATTATCCACTGAGTTGAGTGACGTTGAATTTTACTTGTTTTAAGCTACTCCGGCTGCCAAATGCATACGTTTTTTGACACTTAGGAGTCGTCTAAATGCTTCACTCGATAGAGTGGAGTGCTACGTAATAGGAGGGCAGTAGGTACGGTTGTAAAATTTACCAACTACATACAAAGTGATGTCAGGCTAGATGATTTGAGAAACGATGGTCAGAATGGAGCTTTTTCTCCAGCATCCTTTTTCTTCATTGCAACGCAACCCGAAGGCAGCGGCTTAAATTGTACATTGACATAAACCTTACCTTAATGCAATATAATCAGGTCTATCCGATAGTAGCCGAGGTATATTCTAAAAGCTGACAGACTGTACCTAGCTCCCATGATATGCAGACCTAATTTATTATTAATGAACACCTGTCGCTATGATTTCACGTCTAAGAGTAAATAGAAATAATCCAGTGCCTGGTCACTAGACCTTTTTTGTATGACCGAAAGGGTCACAATAGAATGAACGGCTTTCATTACCTGGGAGAATTCGTCGAAAAGTTTCGTTTTAGATTTTGGATGGGACTAATATGTTAACTAATATGGGTTATGCACGAGTAAGTTCAAAAGTTCATACCGAGGCGCTCGTGGCCAAGTTAAGCGCTCGTGGCCTATTCGAACCGAGTGATTGGAATCAATCACTTGACTTAAGCAACATCAGGCGCAGTCACCGTGCAAGACGGGTGACCAGAACGGAGAACATATGTAAAAAAATTAAATAAAAGAGATCTCGAGGAATTGAACACTCCCCCTTTTTTAAGTTGGTTAAAAAATATGTTACTTGATTACATAGGTGTGACATCATCATGCAAAACACGGTTGTATGACGAATCACTACCTACCAGTGTACAAATTACTAACTTACTCGTCAAAATCAATATGTTGCTATTGTAAGACAGTGGCGGGCCTTAATGTTAGAAGTTATCAAGTCGCCCATAAGGCCTCTGACATGGCTAAACGACTGCCATTACATGACAGCCAACGCCAACGGTTTAGCGTGCCTTGCGAAGCACGGAACCGCTCGGAAAAATACCACTAGCGTTAGTCACAGACGGTCACCCATCCATGCACTGAACGCTCCCTATGTTACTTAACCTTCGTAATAGTTTAATTTCGTTCACATAATAACGATATAATATTTATATATATTATATTACATTATTCTAATATACTAGCTGACCCAGCGAACTTCGTACCACCTAACAGTCGGTTCTTTACTTTTTTTTATTTTTCCTTCGGAAAAACCATCCTCGTACTTCAAGAAATATTCTAAAAAAAGAATTAGCGAAATCGGTTCAGCTGCTCTCGAGATTTGCGCTTACCAACACATTCATGGATTCATTTTTATATTAAAGAAGATTATAACTAATTATAAAGGCGAAATTTTGTGAGTGTTACTTCTTCAGGTTTAAACGGCTGAAGCGATTTTAAAAAAATTCGTATGGAGTTAGCTGACACCCTGGTTTAACACATAGGCTACGTTTTACTGCGTGAAAGTATCTTATTCCCATGGGTAAATCCATACACCGCGGGGCACAGCTATTAATATATAGTAACGATACATTCATATAAAAACGTATCTATTTATACCTAGCTATTATTTTGACCAATCTCTGCTATACAAACTTCTAACTAGACGCTCTAAAATACCTAAACCAATAATGTTTCCATTAAACCCAAAGAGCTGCTATAAATCTGACGCGACGCGACACACCAGCCATCGACAAATGCACTTTAATTATGTAAACGCAATTGAAACGGGGCGTAAAGTTAACAACGCTCTCCATTGCTGCTTTCACCGCAACTGAATTTCTCAAAAGTATTAATAAAGCTGTTAGTGTATTGCAATATTGACCGCAATACCGACATCCGCTGCGGAAACGCCGTACCTCCAGTTAACAAGCGAAATTGAGTTACAATTTCTTTACGACGTAGGAACGACCGACAATGTTGTAACAAAATCGCAACTCAAACATAGTTAGGTACGTGTTTTAAAAATTGGCATCAGGTACCTGTGGCTATATAATCTATCTATAATATAAAAATGAATCCCCGAATGTGTTGGTAAGCGCAAATCTCGAGAACGGCTGAACCGATTTCGCTGATTCCTTTTTTTAGAATATTCCGTAAAGTACGAGGATGGTTCTTACGGAGAGAAAAAATTTGATAAATGCTTGAAAAAGAGTAAAAACAACACTTTTATAAACTCCCATACAATTTATTACCATACCATAGAGTTTAAGTGTTAGTGGAGAAGTTTCGGGAAGGAAAATCAATTGAAATTGAATGACGCTATTATCGCATAAATATAAATGTCAATATGTTTTCTTCTTACTTTTTCAATATTTATCAATACCTATTTATACGATTGTCAAAAAAACCAATTGTCTGTGGTAAAACGTAAATTGTCGGTGCTAAATGTCACTTGAAATGTAAACGTCTCTTTCTGTGCACTTTGCATGCGTAAATCAGCCACAAATTTCTATTATAATAATTTAAAAAAGTTTTGTGTGTGTGTGTGACTCATTGAATGCCTCCTATAAGGCGGCAGACAAATTTAGGCAGAACACCCCGAAATGCAACAAATCATGAAAGAATTCGGTTAAGGCAGAACCGTAAAGCCCGAGATTCGACTAATAATGGTGCAAGTTTAAATCGAGCTGCTTTTTGTTACGATATGTCCATTGATTACAGTGCCTACAACTTTACTGTGTACCTATGAACCTATGAACTCAGTTTGACAATATTGTAAAATATTGAAATACAAAAATGAAGCCAACGGATCGTGTTGCACAAATGGTTAGGTGAAATTGATAGCATTGCTTCCACCTCCAGAGCCGCTATACTCATTGGTTTTAGGAATAGGACCAGATTCCATACACTTTTTAAAAATATTTAACAATACAACGACTGCTTTCAAATGACTTCATTTGGAGCAACAAAAGTAGTTCGGGAAAATTTCATTCCAACTTTTAAGGTTCGTAATAATATTTGTATACATGTATGTAACTATTATGGCCCATACACATTTTTACCATAGTTTTTTTCCCTTTACAGATACAAGGTCAAATATATCACTGAGCAGGTTCTTTGTTACCAATGCTAGATAGCGACTACAAGTTCTTACAAATTTATTTTATGGGAAATTCTCAACAAGAAATCAATCTACAGTGTGCGCATAACAATTCAGTGAAAAGGCCATTAGTTGAACAATAATTGCAAAACTTATTTCACGAACACAATCAATTGATTATCTTATTTAAAAGTGCTTTGGATATGATGCCAACTGATGATAACAAAGTTGTTATGAGAGCTGATAAAACTCGACGACGTTTTGATGCACCTACTATTGATGAAGTTGCCATGGTTGTAGTTGGAGAAAATTTGGAGTCACGTGATATTGTTTTACATCGCCAAAATAATCAATTACAGCATAGGTATTAAGGAAACACATCGCTCATATGATGTACTGCAATAGCCAATTATATTTTGGCAAGGTGAAGTTGGCTATGATTTCTCAATCAAGATGATAAATCCCATTACACGTAATTTAAATATTGGTTTTTGCCATGTTACCTCATGCATTATATCACCTTTTAATTTTTTTATTTAATTGAAGTTTAATTTGTTATTCAACTGTCATCATTATAATTAAAAAAATATTACCATACGTTCTGAAATTAACAAAAAAGTTAGTTCAATGAACTATTATTCACACCGCCTAGTGATCAGAGAAAATTAAGACAGTCACATCTTGAAATGCCGGCGATTATGTCACAGATATTTTGTTGAGAGATTAACATTCATCAGGTTGAATCTGACCAAATTTCGATCTGAAGTGTATATTCACCTTCGAGATGCAATTAATTCCGATGGAAATGCAGAAAATGTTGGCCGGATGACTATTTTTCCAGCAACTTACATCGGAAGTCCTTGGCATATGCATGAATATGCTCAAGATGCCATGTCATATGTTCGGCATTATGGCACGGCAAATTTGTTCATAACATTTACATGCAATCCACAATGGCTAGAAATTAAAGAAACGTTATTCCCTGGGCAATCACTTATTGATCGACATGACAGCAAGAGTGTTCAAAAGTAGAAATCTTTAATGGATTTAATTGTGAAACATTGTGTGTTTGGCGAGAAACGCTGCTGGATGTATTCTGTAGAGTGGCAGAAACGTGGATTGCAGCCTGCAAACA
This sequence comes from Yponomeuta sedellus, assembly GCA_934045075.1. NCBI lineage: Eukaryota > Metazoa > Arthropoda > Insecta > Lepidoptera > Yponomeutidae > Yponomeuta > Yponomeuta sedellus. The sequence continues at coordinate 9,046,417 of OW203733.1, read as the reverse complement.
TTTTGATTTGGTTGGTTGAAAAAATTAGGCCAAATGAAATTGATGAAGTCATATCAGCTGAAATCCCTAATGAACAAGTAGATCCTGGCCTGCATGAGATAATTATCAAAAATATGATACATGGTCCATGTGGAACATTTAATCAAAATGGCATGGATAGCCAGAGGTCGCGGGTTCGAATCCCGATGTAGAATTTTTAGCCTCTAAATAGGTTGCTTTATAATTTTTATTTTTCGTCGTAATGTAATTGTTGACTTATTAACTTTATTTTCTCTTTTTTTATCTTCATAGCTGATCCGGTGTCCCTTAATAGCAGAATAATCATTCAAAAAAATCGACTGTTAGGTGGTACGAAGTTCGCCGGGTCAGCTAGTAAAATATAGAAATGAATCGCTGAATGTGTTGGTAAGCGCAAATCTCGAGAGCAGCTGAACCGATTTCGCTAATTCTTTTTTTAGAATATTCCTTGAAGTACAAGGATGGTTCTTACGGGGAGAGAAAAAAATGAATCGACTGTTAGGCGGTACGAAGTTCGATGGGCCAGCTAGTATAATATAAGAATCTCGTGTCACAGTGTTTGTGACCGAACTCCTCCGAAATGGCTTTAGCGATTTTTGTGTTTTTTTGTGTATATTTAGTAGTAAAACACTCGTAAGCTACACATTATTGATTTGAATCCGGATTAACTTACTCTTCCGACCAAGTTCAAGTTAGTGATTCCGGATTTAAGTTAATTATTTGCGTCTATGCTGTATGATACTTAAAAATTAATCTATCGCTGTATGTAAATGATACGTCAGTTAAATAAAAACTGCACATTTAACTTGTGCCTGGAACACCCACACTATGTAAATTAGATTACATTATTTAAGTGCCTTTTATTAATAGTGCATAAGTATATGAACACAATCCTCCACTAACACGGACTTGGCCCCCGAGGTGGCGTATGGCCTAACCTTCCTGCGATGCAGGAAGAGGCCCGAGCCCCAGCAGTGGGGACATCCATGGTTTGATATCGATGAGTATACTATTTTTACAAATTAATTTGTTTGTTGTCTCTTTCACGTTAATACCTTTACGTAGTAAAACTAAGAGACTTGTTTATAACCGATAGTGGGAGTGAGTCGTGTGCTTCTCCACTGTGAACCTTTAGAATCGCGCTGGATTCCAGTGGATTATAGATATAGAACCGATAGTGGCAGAGGTATATTCTAAAAGCTAACAAACTGTACAAGACTTACTTTTATAGCAATCGCCTACTTTATATTTTAAGTAAACATACATACACATACACTTGAACGCTCCCAGGACCCGCGTTTGAGGGTCGTCTACGTTGCCGTTAATAACCTGCCGTCAGCATCGTTTCGGTAGAACATCCATCTGCTCGCTTGTCTCCGAGAGACTTCATTTAACCTGTCACGTCTGTTCGGCTCTTTGACTCGCCGCGCTTGGAATTTCAGCCGAAACAAACCATCCTTTCATGCGCTTCAGTCTTACACGAGCTTCAGAGGCGAGCGGACGTCCCGATCGACCACCGCCCGCGCCTTCAGCCGCGTAAATTTTTAATATATGTCGTGACCGATGCTCGAAGCCAATCGAATGTGCTGCTGACCGACTAACGCCACAGTCCGCCGCGTTTCCGTGTGAGTCGTGTGCTTCTCCACTGTGAACCTTTAGAATCGCGCTGAATTCCAATGGATAGTACTGTTGTTAGTACTTGTCAGGAAATAAAATCGTGCTTTTCGAGTTTGTGTGCTATTTAAAGTTGATCGAAGTGGGATTCTTTTGTTGTGTCTGGCTGGGTGTCCTGGGTTTTCTAGTTCGGAAAGGTAAGTGGATATTTTACACCTGCTTTATATAATTATGTAGAAACTTTTCTATAATCAACTTTCAAATTGACTTTTTTGACACGACACTTATAGTAAATTTTAGTCATTATTACATTACGTTTCAAATACAAGATTACAATTTTTACCTTTCACCTGTATGGAATACGATTCACAATATGAAACTGGCCAATTCGGCGGTTTCATATTATGGCGAACAATTCGGAAATATCATTTATTGGTGATACGGTGGATAAAGACGGCAGCAAACAAAATATTAAGAATGAACGATTCAGTTTATCTAAGATGATTGGTCGATAGCCTCGCTTCAATATTACGCGCATCAACTCCTGAGCCATTGCAATCATCTAGCGGTCAATTCCATACTAATTGCTATCACAAACGTCACGCTTACGGCAGGTTTTGGTGCGCTGCAGTGTAATTTGATTGGCTCAGTAAATTGTTCTTTCGCCATTGTTCGGTTGATGTGTACCCACTTTAGTAAAAGAGACATGGAATGCTTAAGGCATTAAGTTCGCCGTAGAGTACATTTGTTTAAATGCAATTAAAGTATTAATAATAGTAATAATAATGGCGCGCAAGGTTACAAACATGCGGGATGTGGTGGCGACCAAAATCGTTCCTATAGTCCTGTTTGCGAATGGGTTAGTTCCAACCAGTGTCGCTTAACCATCTGGGGCGGTGGGAACTCCGTGTGGGCATGCTTCCGGCTATCATGCAGAAGGCAGTGCTGCTTGGTACAGCCCGGATAGTCCAACCTTTTCTCTCGTTGTCGCCCTGACCTCCGAGTGCTTAGTGCGAGTTTGACAGATCCAATCGAATAACTTTACTACCGCGTTAATCGAGCATTGAGTAGTGAGTATGAGTAAGTTCCGTTCGAACTGGCAAAACGCTGTCACAGTACAACTCGCACTCGCGTTTATTCGTGTTTTGGCTGATAAACGTGTTCTCAACGTAAACCATTACAACGCGCACTCAGCAATTTTAATTTCCATATAACTTGTCGCTAGGTGGCGCTTCCTCGATGCCATAGAAATATGAGTTTACGTTAACGCGATCGAGTAGTTAAACTCGCACTAAGCACTCTGGCCGCTTGAACTCCTCAGCCGGAGGGCATCCATGTATCCCCTTTGGTCAGGCAAGACTTTTTTATGTAGGCTATAAACGTCCCACTTCAGGGCACATACCTTCTCTCAGAGGGAGAGTACGGGCTTAATTACCACGCGTGCCCACCGCAGGTTGGCAATTTCAAGCGCTGAGGTATTTTAACACCTCAGGTTTCCTCACGTTAAGCGGCAGCCGGCACCAACGGCACGTAAGCCGTTGGTGCCGGCTGTCATATAATGGCAGTTGTTAAGCCATGTCAGAGGCCTTATGGGCGGCTTGATAACTTCAGACAGTAAAGCCCGCCACTGTCTCACAATCCTCCACCAACCCGGACTTGGCCCCCGTGGTGGAGTATGGCCTAACCTTCCTGCAATGCAGGAAGAGACCCGTGCCCCGGCAGTGGGGACATACAAGGGTTGATAACGAGCGGTATTGCATGCCCAGACGAGACTATTATCTTTTACTAGCTGTGCGCCGCGGCGTTACCCGCGGCTTATTAGGGAAAATAATTGATTTTACCATGGGAATAAGATATTTTCCCGCAGTAAAACGTAGCCTTTGTGTTAATCCAGGGTGTTCGCTACCTCCATATCAAATTTTATCAAACCGCTCCAGCCGTTTAGACGTAAAGAAAGAACAAAGATACACACTCACAAACTTTCGCCTTTGAATAGTAGTGTGAAGTGTGATGTGATGTGACCATAGCGTGAAGTGTGATGTGACGATAGCGTGAAGTGTGAGGTGATGTGATATCCTCGTAATAATAATAATAATAGAACACGGCGCATTAATTTAGTCGTACAACTTAGGAATTGCCAACAGTTTCAATAATTATCATCACATGATCACACATTAATGATGATGAGACAAGGATTGGAGTTTTTTTGTCCATTTTTAGGGTTCCTTACCCGAAGGGTGTTAAGTGGGACCTTAGTACTCTGCCTGTCTTCGTCCCAACTGATTTCTTTGGAACTGTAGTAGGCAGCTAGTTGAGATTTTCAGTCAGGATTTTGTACGCGTAATAGGTATAGACAGATGTTAATAGCAGATTGTTTGAGTAAAAAATGTATGAGTAACCGGGGATAAGAGACCAATGGTATTATTTAAAAAACACTATTCCTGAAAACACTCCTCAGATTCAGTATAAGTAATTTGTAGTAAAGAGAAACTCGTAACCACAGATAATTTAAACTGTCTCTGAGAAATGTATTAGAGGAATTGTGTTTTTAACAAATAATTGTATGGAATCAGGCGTTGCTTTGCAGAAATCCATAATAGCATTAAAAAGTAAAAAGCAGAATTTAGCAAAGTAATTTTCACATTTAAATGCTTCAACAAATAAAGCCACGGCAGGTCTTATTTATACAAACACGATACCTTAAAAAGTCTCTCAAATGAATCATAAATAGTTTATGGTTGGGTATCCAAAGGCACAACAAGCTCTGTTTAAAGATTATAGGATTAACAAGATTCCTGTGATGGTATTTCCTCCCTCTGGAAGTCCAGCGTAAAATCTCAGTTACAAATAAATGCAGTCTGTTAGCTTTTAGAATATACCTCGGGCTCTAAGAGTAGGCTTCGGTTTTCGGCAAAAGCACACGAGTGTACGAATGTGAGTGCACCTTCCTGCGATGCAGGAAGAGACCCGTGCCCCAGCAGTGGGGGCATACAAGGGTTGATAACGTATAACTTAACACGAGTGTAATACTACTTACTGATCTGTATAAAATGTTCCTCACTATGTAAAGTTATATAATAATACAAAATAAACATCTATAAACCAAATATATCCGATTCTATTAGACTTGGGCAAAGTGTGTCCTTAGAGGGAGTTGTTATATCTCATATCTTTGCTCACCGAGACCCACTATATCTCATCACTTGTGTCCTAGCTCATGCGGCGTCCAAAGAACTTGTAACGGTGCAAACCTCTTCACACCATTTTTATTTCTTTTTCTATCTATCATTTTCAAATATTTAAATTACGTCACACATTCTTCGATTTCCTTAATTTTTCATTACTACTACTTTACCCATTGACCAGATCTGACTTTTTTACCTGCTTCTCCGTTTATCCATCTTATCCAGTTTTCTGTTTTATTAAAATATTATTCTAAATCTACAAATAAAACCACACCTCAAGTCGTTCCAGTTTTTATTATTTACAAACGATATACAACGTTACAAACTAAGTGCGTGTGAAAACAAGAACATAAGTGGTGAGTCAGTCTAGTCTACCTATTCCCTACTTTATCTAGATCACACGTTTTTTTTTGGTGAACTTTCTCTCGCCGCTCGTTGGTTACGACGAGAAATGCGGCCGAATGTAACCGATGTCAGACGATGTTGATCTCGCTCTCCCGCATTGTGTTTGAGCTGGATAAAGTAGCAGGAAATGACTACCGTACTGAGTTGAAAGTATGGAGGGAGCATGATATAGTTGACACTTCTGGGATATGAATGGGATACACTTGACGGCGAGGGAGTTGTGTGTCCACGCATATCTGGCTCTTGAGTTACCCTAGGCTAGATTATATCCGACAGAAGCCGAGGTATATTCCAAAAGCTAACAGACTGTATCTAGTTATTGTAACGTAAAATAAAGAAAAGTGCTTTACATGAAGTTGATAGAATTTTAATGAAAGTCTGCTGACTACAGCGTTCGTCAGGACCGCGGGTTGCTAAAAAATCATTTACTGACGCTACCTACCACAAAAGATAACTCTGAATTGGTTGAGACTAGTTTCCGTTGGTTTACATTGATTACGCTGGCTACACCGAGTTACAGCGCCTTACATGAAGATGTCAGAATTGGAATGAAAGGCTACGGGGGAATCAATTTCTACGTGAAATCGAGTCAAAACCAGTCGTCAAAATACTTCGTAGCGAGTAAAGCAAGCTCTGCGAAAGAAAAAAAATACGATCGACTGTAAAACCTAGCCTTCATGGTCCATTGATTCAATTTTTCCGAGTGCAGACGCGTTAATATTTGACGTGAAATAATAGTTAAATATTCATAAGCAGCGGGTCCGCTAATAAAAATGTTGAAAAACTTCTCCGTTTCTCGACAGTCCGCGACAAAATTCTGGCGATGACAAGTTAAAAGCTGTTTTGCATGCCATTGTATTTCCATAATCTTGAGAATTGCATTGCATAACAATATCCTCCAGAGTTTAAAAGAATTTGCAAGAATACCTTTTGTGAACGCTAACGGTATTATTTAAAAAAAATCAACTGTCTTAAAACACTCCCTATATATGATTATATTCTTTTTTGAACTAAAACTTTCGTAAGCACAACACATTGTAGACTTTTAGTCTGGATCTACTTACGGGTGTTGTTATATCGGAAGAGTCCGACCAGGTTTCGCTTCGATTCGCAGAGCTCAATAATGGTGAGTTTAAATGGAATTAAAAAAAAACATAATGTGATAGGGTTTGCTGTAAGAAATCCCTTTCGGAGATAAGCTCGCCGCTGTACACGTAGTTTGTTATGTAATGTCCTGTTAAATGCTTCGTGTACCAAATATACAAAAACGTGTATTTTTTGTGTAAAGTGTCAAAAAGATAACAAACACTGTGATTTTTGTGACACGTAATTTTTATATGTGAACTCTGTTTATCTTATCATCTTCAACCCATTATGTCCCCACCGAGGGGCGCGGCTCTCTTCCCTAAAGAAGGTATTGGCCACATTCCACCACGGGGGCCAAGTCCGGATTGGTGGAGGCTTGCAAGACTAGTGGCTGGTCTTACTGTCAGAAGTTTTCAAGCCGCCCTCAGGCCTCTGACTTGGCTTAACGACTGCGATCTATCGCCGGCAGCCGGCACCAGCTGCTTAACGTGCCTTGCGAAGCACGGAACCGCTCGAAAAAATGCCACTAGCGTTAGTCATAGACGGTTTACCCATTCTTGCACTGAACGCGCCCTGTGTTGCTTAACCTTCGTAATCGTGATCACTCAGGCAGCCGGGGCTACGAGCGGCTCTCCTGTGCGTTAAAGTATTATAATAAAGTTTAAGTTATGGCGTGGTAAAGGTTTAAGATGACTTAAGAAAAGATGATCAGAGTGGAATTTTTTGTTCCGCTGCCTTTTTTCCACTACACTAAGGCCCGAAGGCGCAGCTTACATCTTACATTGACGTTCGGCAAAAAGAATGTAAATTCTTTACATTGGAATAAAATTGATTTAATTTCATTTCAACGATAAAACCTTTTATAATAACATATTACGTAAACCAACTCAATAGTTCAACGCCCTGAGAATGCGATATTAGGTGAATCCAACAAGTGAATGAAATAAGCATGCAACAAATTACATGTAACTTAGGCAAGTTGTAGGTAGATAAGATGTGCCTAGGATTGAACGCGTCCCTATCTTAGATAATCACGCTACTCTGCCGCTACCAGAGCTCCTGCAAATGCTTCTGCATAAATAATTATAACCTCTACGTACCCATATCCACTCTCGGTAATCTATTTACCTGCTAACGAGGTCGCTTGTTCGGTTCCCGCAAAATAAAGTTCGTTAACTCCAATTTCAGCTGTCCGTTTTTTTTGGTCATTTCTACTAGCGCCTTGATTTTGTAATTTTAACGGATAGGTCTGTTCGCAAAAACGAAATACCTACGGGAATTTGTCGTTCAATTATGGGTCTCAATATCACCGTCATGACTCAAATATTCACTGAATTGCGGTTTCCACTGTGCGTGATGCATATTACGCCTCATATCTATCCGGCAGAGCTAATTGAACATTCCTGCACACAGATGTATACGTTAAAAGCTACCTACATAGTCAAAAAGCAGGGAACCAATTCTCTGTTCATTAGCAAATAATTCGTATACGACTCTTAAGGCTTATGACTTGAACTCTACATAAAAAGTCGAGCGACAGCCGAAATCTGGATTCTGAACGCCGGGCTAGATTGAATTCCAATGGGAAAATAAATCTCTAATGACTCTTTCTAGTTCTCATTTTTATGCGACAAAAGTCTATGGTCACCATATTGATAATTATTCTCATTCCGTTGAGCTCAGTACCTATTTTCAAAAATAAATTAAGTGTAGCCTAATATCCAAACAAACAAAAGCTTATTTCATAAAGGCCTTAAGAACAAGAAAATAGCTAACTTAATTTCCTAATGTTCAGTGACTAATCTGAAACGCTTTGTCTAAATTAACGCACGAAAATACCTTCCTTGAAAGATACAAAATATGCCCCACGCTCCTCGGCCTAGATACTTAGCATGAGAACTAACGTAAATTTTCTAGTCTTTAGTGCATGAAAGATTTATTATTCATCATCATCATCGACCCATTATGTCCCCACCAAAGGGGCAGGGGTCTCTTCACTGAGGAAGGAATAGGCCATACTCCACCACGGGGACCAAGTCCGGATTGGTGGAGGCTTCCAAGACTAGTGGCTAGATTTATTATTATTAAATTCTTTATTGCACGAAACACAAAGTATTTGATGAAAGGCGTACTTACTGGAAGCATTAAGTACGCCTTTTTATTATTTAGTTTATTAAAATATAGTTTAGAAATAAATAAAGTTATCTCATCGTCAGGTTATACTAGTCCACTGCTGAACATAGCCCTCCCCTAATGAGCGCCATAGCGCCCTGTCTTCAGCTTGCCGTATCCAGCATCTGCCGGCAGTTTTTTGCAGATCGTCATCCCACCTAGTCGGAGGGCGTCCTACACTACGTTTGCCGAGTCGCGGTCTCCACTCAAGGACACGTTTGCTCCAACGGTTGTCGGTTCTTCGCGAAATATGGCCAGCCCACTGCCACTTCAGCTTGCTGATTATCTGAGCTATGTCGATAACTTTGGTTCTCTGTCGGATGCATTCGTTACGAAACCTATCCTTCAGAGCTCTCTCCATAGTTAAAATTAAATCAACCATCTCTCAATAAAGTTATCTACAATTCACTTTATTCCTTTTTCAAATTTAAAGTGTCCCTTTGATCATTATATTGTTACTGAACTAACAATACCTGAATCAAAATATGTTACTGATATTGAAGTTAGCGTAATTATTTAAATTTTAAATTGACAGACAATTAGATCGTTATCAACCCTTGTATGTCCCCACTTCTGGGGCACGGGTCTCTACCGGCATCACAGGAAGGTTAGGCCATATTCCACCACGGGGGCCTAGTCCGGGTTGGTGGAGGATTGTAAGTCAGTGGCGGGCCTTGAGATTGATTCCAATCACTCGGTTCGACTAGGTCACGAACTATAAAAGTCTGTACATACAAAGGTACATAGAAAAAAAGATAATTAATAAAAGTGAGTTAGTAATAAACCACAACTCAAGCAAGTCGGCTACCACGTGATAACTATCAGGCCCAAATGTACAAAGAAAGCACATCGAAACAAAATGTAGTCGGTCAATAGTAGGGTAATCATTTAATCATAAGCCACGTCCAATATCGAAGGGACCTTCGAATATTTCCTGGAATTCGTTCACGAACATTGCTTCGTTCACGGCGACTTATAAGCCAGGTTTTCACGGTCTTAGTATGCTCGGACCGAGTGCGCCATACGAGTAAACTTGGACTTCTGATTGGTTATCGTGACAAAAAACCGTCCAATCAGAGGCATCAGTTTACTCGGATGGGGCACTCAGTCTGAGCGTACTAAGACTGTGAAAACGCGGCTATAGTCAACAACTGATAAACCGTTACAAACGCGTCCTTCTTGAAACTTATTAGAGTGAACGTGTGTAAAGGTCGGGTGCGGGTGTCGTAAAAGGCGACTAAAGGACACAAACTGGGGGAGGGCAGCGCCCCCTGCAGCACAATTTTACCAAACTGCGATCCTCAACCCGCATGCCCAGTGTGGGGATTATGGGCATTACCACCCAATGATAGCACAACCTTGCGCTATGGCGCTTATTAGGGGAGGGCTATGTCCAGCAGTGGACTAATATAGCCTGAAGAAGAAGAGAAGAAGAACACAACGGTATAAGAAATATATTTCGGCTCAATACGGCAAGGAGTAGCATTTAACGCTGAAAAAGATAGAAGTATTAATGTTTTCTGGATATTTAACAAATAAACCACAAGTTTGACCTTAAAGGCATATTAGTTGTAAGGACATTGATAGGAGGAGAAATATCGCTGCAATTTGATGTGCTGGAACTACCGCCCTGATGGTATATTTTTACTTATTATTGTGAGACCGTCGTGAGGAAACCTGAGTGTCTGAGATTGTCAACTACCTCAACGCTTGAAATTGCCAATCCGCGGTGGGCACGCGTGGTAATAAAGCCCATACTTTCACTTTCTAAGAGAAGGCCTGTGCCCTGCAGTAGGAAATAAACAGGCTACATAGGAAAAAGAAATGTGAGACAAGTGAATTTTGTTAAAATACATTTTTTTTACGTAACATAATGCTTCTGGCCCCAGACTAGGATACCCTGTGCCGTGGGAGCCAGAAAAAACGACATCACAAACATGTAAACATCCGAGAACTGGGGTTTTTTTTGTCCCCAGCCGGGGATCGAACCCGGGACCTCTTGCATGGTAGGCAGATGCGCTACCGCTGCGCCACAGAGGCCGTCTATTAAATAAATAAATTCGTATTCGTCGTAAATTAAATGAAATTAAATTTATTTGGCAGAAGAAGAAACCGTTTACATTGTTTTTCTTAAATTTAAATTCTTTATGGAGATATTATGATGTAATCGAGTTTCAGAAGTAAAGTTACCCCTGATCTCTAAGCTAGACTGGGTCTGTAATAAATATTCGGATTGAATAACAAGCCAGCAAGATGAAGGTTCCGATGCGCAGACATATTCATCAGATTTTCATTGTTTAAACAAGGCGTGGCATGGGTTTGTGATGGTATTCGGGAACAGAAACGAGTACACGCATTCTGCAAACTCTCTTTGTTTCGCTTTGTATCTTTTCGCTTTGCCCTGTTCACGAAGACGTTTACGGAATTTCCGACCTGCGTCTGCATCTGACGATTGAAAAAAGAAATTATCATGTAAAATACTTACTAAAATTATTTCTGATTATATTGAAGAATGAAATGTGGAGAGTTCTGTCAGTTTGATTTAAACTTTATACTAGCATCCAAGTACCTTACCTTATGTTAAGGGGATACCTGATCCTAACTAGCGGCACTATAAGAAAAAAATACATGATTGATTTAAATAATTGTGATGGCTTTGCTCAAAACCTAAAAACAGCCTAAAAACTTGCTAGTTGGCCCCGTAGAGCCTCTCAAGGAGCAATTCCATACAAACTTAGTTAGATTTTTACTTACAAACGACTTGCCGGATCACAATTAAACTTTGTCAATAAGTTTGGAGGATATAGAGGTTTGGTCGTACTTAGGTTTGGAAATATACATAATTATCAAAAATTAGTAATAGCCTTGAGAGTAATTTCTATGAATAGTCTTATAGCCTCATAAGAGGCTTCTTATTCTTCTTCAGGCTATATTAGTCCACTTCTGGACATAGCCCTCCCTTAATGAGAAGCAATAAATTGTTTTTTATTCCGTTATTCTTAGTTGTAAGTACGATGAAACCTCGTTTGGTGTGATCTATACGTCGTTTCTAAATACTTATATTTACTAAACTAAGTAATCAAAATATATAAAATAGATCTATAGAGTGCAAATGACTTTTTTTGTGCAATCGTAAAATCCAGACTAATCAAAAAGTGTGTGGATACAAGAAAACATTTCGTCAAGATAAAACAAACAATAATCAAACTTTTTTCCACTGGCGGTGCTAGTTAGGACCGACCCGCTTTTGAAGCTTTATGAAGTTGCATGATTGAATTTAATTTTAATTCTTACGTAGAATTTTGTGTAATGTGGTTCGAAAGTTGCGCGCCCCACCAAGCCTTTAGCAAGCACTCGGGCGGAGAAAGTAAATGTTTGAACATGCAAATAATTTCGCCAAGAACGCAGTCAGCGGTAAAATTTTATCAAGTACAATGAGCGGAAAACGCTTATGATAATTCTGTGCCTAGGTCGTGTACAGCTGCATGTTTATCGTAATAGAACTACATAAAACGTTATAAAATAATTTTACGGTAAAACGCAATTACCTTATTTCCCGACGTTTAGGCAGCTGTAAAGCTGCCTAAACGTCGGGAACGTTGTGCCTAAAGGGAAACGTTGTGCCTAAAGTTGGCGTGGTCACGGGTAGACTAAAAACGTCGGGAAATAAGGTAATTACGTTTTACCTTATAAATAATCGCCATTAGACCAGTTTAATATATAACTATGAGTGAGTATTGTGAGTAATTGAGAAATACTACTGGATATTGCATAGCTTAATACAGCCTATGTACGACCTTCTAGAAAACGTGCTTATTTGATACTTATTTAAACTTGATATTTGTTCTGAGGTATAATGCTGTCGAGACGCGCGTTACTCAAGACTACAATTGCTAAGGTATTGAAATAAGGCAGGCACTCAGATCGGAGTGTTGTTTGGTGTCGGCCTAGAGAATAGCACTAACCCAATTCTTCCCGCGGGTATCGTAAAAAGCGACTAAGGGACACAAACCGGGAGGTGGGCAGTAGCGCCCCCTGCAGTACAATTCCACCGAACTGCGATCTTCAACCCGGATGCCCAGCGTGGGGATTATGGGCATTACCCCCTATGATAGCACAACGTGGCGCTCTTTAGGGGAGGGCTATGTCCAGCAGTGGACTAGTATAGCCTGACAACGGGTAGCGTCACATAATAATTATTATAACACGATAATTACCTAACGAGTGTTGGAGTACAGCACCCTGGGTAGAAGGATTAACCGAATCTGGACCACACTCCGTTTCAGAACCAATCGCTGTAGTTGGAGTTATGACCGCAAGACTGAAGGGTAACTGGGCAGGCCATGTCTGTCGTATGAGTGTAGGCAGATAGGCGAACATTGCCATTGATTGGGTTCTACTCGACGGATATCGCAGATGTGGTCTGCCAAGGCAAAGATGGACAATCTCCTAACATTTATACTCAAATGAGAGACAAGTGAAAGAACATGGGGGAGGCCTTTGCTCAGGACACAAACTTGGCTTGTCATATACAGGCTATAGGGCGCAGGCCTCCCAGAGAGAGAGTGTGGGGTTGATCACCGCGCGTGCCCACCGCGGATGCACAATTTTAAGCGGTGAGGTATGAGGAAGTGAACACCTCAGGTACTCAGGTTTCCTCACGATGTTTTCCTTCACCCGTAGCGAGTGGCGAGTGGTATTGCTACTATGCTACATTTCTACCCGCTTATCCGTTTTTATCCAGTTTTCTGTTTTTTTTTATTATAAAATGTAAACTAAATAAAACGGTACAATAACGCACAAAATTATAGTAAATTTCACCGAGGCGCAGCCGAAGGCGAGGGTTGACAGTCGGAACAAGTTGCAATGACGGTTCCGCACGTGTACTGAACGACTTTTTTTATTGCGAAAAAATTAAGCAATTTAATAAAGAAAAAATATTTGGAAAATGGAGCCAACCGTAAAAAATATAAGCAGAGATTTTTTTCTTCACCCGTTCTAGTAGGCAAAGGGAACTATGCCCATACAGCCAAGTCTTCAGTAGAATCTTTTTATTGATATGAAATGAAAATGAAATTTAATGTGATGAAATTAAATGAAACCTAACTTAACTCATTCAATCAAATCATTAAATCTGATATCGAAACAAATTAGTAGCTCATAAAAACTTCTATGATTGTTTTAGTAAAAACGTCATGGTTGGTTTTTCTTTTTAATAGACATTATTTAAAAGGAAAGGTAAAAAAAAGCACGAGTGTGTAATAGCCCACTTCCCGCACGCTATACGCCCCTGTAATACGCCACTAATTATACTTTATTCCAAACGAAACATTTAACAGGACATTACATAACAAATAACATGTACAAAGGCGAGCTTATCTCTGAAAGAGATTTCTTCCAGCCACTTTTTGAGCAACTGTATTAAAAAAGTCGTTCCAGTTGTATTAGTTATAAAAGTTTTACAACACTACAACTTCACAAAAGTACTTTACCAAGGCATTGGTACGTACTGGAATTCTAACCCACGAACTCCCGAACAGACAGGGCAAATTTAAAATCCTATTTAGACAGACAGGGCAAGTTAAGAAGAAAAAGTACCCTAGCAAACCTAACCTATATTATAACCTAACTAATTTCGTTATTGACTGTACGAGTGAAGTTTCATATGTTTTAAAGTTAACACGGTGTTTACCAACTTTTGGTTAGTTCGGGATTAACGTGTTAATCCAAAATTCGCTCAAGTTGCCTAGGAACAAACTAAAGTGAGGAATTTATTTGTAGGTCTACTAAGAAAAAGTTTCTTTAAGAGTAAACTTTATGAGTAAACTTTTTGGGCGCGTCTCGTGTTCTCTCTCTGAGAGAAGGCCTGTGCCCTGCAGGGGGGTATATATACAGACAAAAAAACTTACCTATCTACACAAGGACGCTACACGGACGGTAAACCTTGTGTAGATAAGTAAGTTTTTTTGCCTGTATATACCCCCCTACAGGGCACAGGCCTTCTCTCAGAGAGAGAGAGAGCACGAGACGCGCCCACCGCGGTTTAATCACAAAACGCGCCCACCGCTTCCTAATCACGAAACGCACCCACCGCGGCCTAATCACGAAACGGGCCCACCGCGGCTTAATCACGAAACGCGCCCACCGCGGCTTAATCACGAAAAGCGTCCACCGCGGCTAAATCACGAAACGCGCCCACCGCGGCTTAATCACGTAACGCGCCCACCGCGGCTTAATCACGAAACGCGCCCACCGCGGCTTAATCACGAAACGCGCCCACTATAAACACTGAGATGTGTAAACACCACAGATACTCAGGTTTCCTCACGATGTCTTCTTTCAGAGTTAGCGAGTGGTATCTCTAATACAGTTCACATACATACGTATGTTATTAAGAAAACAAAGTCATTCAAGCAATTTCCGGATTCGAACCTCCCGAATGTAGGTAAAAATTATCTTAGCCTTAATGGGTTACCCACGGGTAGTGCAAACAGCATCTAATGAATGTCGATAAAGCGGAAGATTTATTTCAGTATTCGTTTGTTTGTTACACTTTATGGCACAATAAAACTTAAATTACATACAATGTGCTAACACTTGCTGTGTGGTGTCGGCCTAAAGAATAGCACCAACTTAATTCTTTCCGCGGGTGCCGTAAACACAAACCGGGAGGTGGACAGCAGCGCCCCCTGCAGTACAATTCCACCGAATTGCGATCCCCAACCCGCATGCCTAGCTTGGGGATTATGGGCATTACCCCCTATGATAGCACAACGTGGCGCTCTTTAGGGGAGGGCTATGTCCAGCAGTGGACTAGTATAGCCTGACAACGACGACGATAACAATTATATACAAAGGCGAACTTATTTCAACAGAAATTTCTTCCAGCCAGCCTAAAAATTTTGGAATTTTAAAACAAAGAGAGCTGTAGCAAACAAAATTAAAACAATATTTAGAAATAAAATAGGGTCGGGGTCACTGAGAGCGGAAAATCATTTTAACATAATTTCGTCTTGTTCGTCGCAAAATCGATTGTGCGGATTTTTATTTAGTTTATCTGTTTTCATTTAGCTTATCTGTCGTCTGAGTAGTTTTTCCCCAAATCTAGTGTAGTGAAGGTGCCACTGGACGCTTTATAATATGAATGTGGTAAGTTGAAAATTACAGCCGAGGCGATATCTGCAAGAAAGCAGAGGCTGTAATTATCAAAGCGCACTTATGTCATATGACGATTCATAACATATTTGCGAGAGAACAAATAAAACACGGACTATCTTAAATGAACTTTAATTACTTGTTTAAGTAGTTAGAAAGATTGAAACAAATTGTAAAATGGATTATTATCTCTAAATCATAAAATGTCGAGCACTTTTGTGACATAAAAACTCTTTGCTTAAATTAAAAAAGTATCGTTCCTTTTTAGACAAAGTTTCTTGATAAGCCGTGTTACATTACATACATACATAACCCCACGACTGTATCCCAGAGGTGTAGGCAGAGACCAGAGACTGTCACTTGCCACGATCCTGACAGATCAACTTCGCTTTATCAACGTAGTTTTACATTACAATAACCCACAAGTACGTAATGAGACACAATACGATATTGTTTTAAATGTTTTTATTCACATGAATTCTTCATACTATTACCCAGTGTATTTTATTCCTAAGCTCAATAAATTTGTAGGTGGACACGTTTTCAGATCGCTAACATAGGCCTATTAAAACTTACGATGGGAAGTGGATTTATAAATACAAGCAGCTTTTGCTAACATAGATATGAGACATCCTATTTAGACACACGCTAAATAGGATATTGAAATACTATTAATACGATATTGAAATTGGTGAAATAAGAGACCCTTTACGAGCAAATGTGTTTTAAATAATTCATTACGTAGATGCCAATGTTATCTTTAAATTTTACCTGTAATTGTCCTTTAAATACTCTAATTTACTGTAAAGTAGGCGGTGGAGGCTAGGAATAAAAATTGCAAGAAGTCCCGGGTTCGAACCACGGCTGGGGACAAAAAACCCAGATCTTGGATCTTTATATGTTTGTGATTTCGTTGTTTCTGGTTTGCACGACACAGGGTATCCTAGTGTGGGGCCAGAAGCGATGTATTTGCCTGTATGTACATGTGATTATTATGATGTTATTATTCAATAATTTACATTCCGTTTGTTGAATGTGAATTTACAAGTTTTAGTGAAAAAAGTTACGACAAAGAACGTAGTTTAAGTACTCATATCCCATTCAATATTTTCCAGATTACTTTTTTCTGACTAGGTTATGTAATTTATTTTATAGAAATATGATTTCAATAAATGCTAACGCTAAACAGTTGTTTGAAAAATGGCCTAATGTAGAAGTTTAGTAACAAAGATTGCGTGTTCTCGCGGCATTTATTACCCAGTAGCTCGTAAGACAAGCGCTCCATAGGAAAGTTTATTATACTTTGAAGAGAACAAAAACTGTTTCACGTAAAATAACACATACGTGTATTGCTCGTATCAAGAATTTCCAATTACCTCCCAAACTCTTGGGAGTTATTCACTGAGATTGAATTTTTGTCTGCACGCTCTTTGGTCCAGAAAGAAAGTTACGTTTGCATTGAATATTTTAACCGCTTATCTGTGGGCTATATTGTGTTGAAATATTCTTACATATTCAGTCTATAGGCACGCTAAGCCGTTGGTGCCGGCTGTCATATAATGGCAGTCGTGAAGCCATGTCAGAGGCCTTATGGGTGGCTTGATAACTTCTGACAGTTAGGCCCGCTACTGTCTTACAATCCTCCACAAACACGGAATTGGCCCCCGTGGTGGAGTATGGCCTTACCTTCCTGCGATGCAGGAATAGACCCGTGCCCCAGCATTGGAGACATACAAGGGTTGATATCGATTCATCCTATATAAAAACCTATTAGAGGCTAAAAATTCCACCCGTGCCGGGATTCGAACCCGCGACCTCTGGCTATACGTGCCAGCGCTCTTTCCAACTGAGCTAATGGGCGACTCACCGGCATCAGTGAAATTTCGAACATCTTTAAACTAGTCTCTGTTTTAAGTACAGGCAGCGACATCTTGCTGGAGTAAATTGCATCACTTACAGCCCAGAGTACCTACTTTGCAGTTAGGAATGATATCGCTGTACCCACATTATTATATAGGCTATAAATTCCACGAAAGAGCGCTGGCACGGATAGCCAGAGGTCGCGGGTTCGAACCCCGGCATGGGTGGAATTTTTAGCCTCTAATAGGTTTTTAAATTGTCCTTAGCACGGATTAGTACATTAAAAAATAAAAATAGTATAATCATCCTATATACTTGTAGTTAGTCACCACGCGAACCCACCACGAGCGTATTGATTCGATATTAACCCTTGTATGCCTCTATTGCTGTGGCACGGGTCTTTTCCTACATCGCAGGAAGGTAAGGCCATACTCCACCATGGGGGCCAAGTCCGGGTTGGTAGAATATTGTAAGACAGTAGCGGGCCTAACCGTCAGAAGTTATCAAGCCGCCTTTAAGTCCTCAGACATGGCTTAACGACTGTCATTACATGACAGCCGGCACAAACGGCTTAACAAGCCTTGCGAAGCACGGAAGTGCTCGGAAAAATGCCACTAGCGGTAGTCACGGGGTTAATGAATAAATTGACTGTGTTTTATTATAAAGTAAAAATACAGAATTGGTTTCTACCAAACTACGTACAATGCTACACAAGAAATAAGTCTCGCGGATGTACCTGCGCAGATGACCAAATTTCGGATGTGCGGCAAGTCGATCGACCAATCACATAGTTTCATTTTATGGCAGGCCGCGCGCCTTTGTTGCTATTGGTTGATCAACGTGACTATTAGTTTGGCAATATAAGCGTGAGCGAAATAGGTAGCGCTACTGCGGCAATCAATTCTGCACCTTAAACTTATCGGTTAAAGATCAAGTTGAATGTACTTATAGCTTCGGGTACTTTCGTTACACTTCTTCCTAGTCTGCGCGAACGAAGATTCCCGAAGGGACTTTTATGATGTGTAGTACTGTAACAGTTTGTAGACAGATGGTCTTGGTCTTACAATTTATATTATTTTTAAATATTATGTGAACATTGAAATATATTTGACGCTCCCTACAAACTATCCCCTTATTTGCCCTACGCCTAAAGCTTGGGTTTGGTTGACATTGCCATTGCCACAAACGATTAATTCAAGTGCTATATGAAGCCCTCGCACTCAGTTTTCCTCATCAGAGCGCGTAATAATGATACTACAAACGAATTTCCTAATTTATCTTCAAAACCAAGTCGCGGTAATTGCAATCATATTAACTCTAGCACATTTCGAGTTTTATATAGATAGAGATAGAGAAAATTTTATTGGAAAATCCCAAAGAAAAAGACTATAGCTACAATCTTTTATTTGGTTCATTTGTCTCCGCCCCAAATAGCAGAATACCTTTTGAAACATCGTCACACTTCACACTACTATTAAATATACACACTCACAAAAGCGATAGTTTGTGAGTGTGCATATTTGTCACTTCTTCTTGGTATGGAGCTAGCTGAAACCCTGGATTAACACTTAAGCTACGTTTTTCTGCGGGAAAATATCTTGTTCTTATGGGAAAATCTATTATTTTCCCTAATAAAAATAGAATGGTGCTGAGTTTGTAAGGATTTTGCCGGGCCATATCAATATTGAAAGGGTCTAATAAAGGGTCAGCTACCTGTTTGTGACTGCGGAGATACAATGCCCTTCTAAATTCTAAATGTTTGTTTCATATCCTATTCTTTGTTTTATAATATTTTTCTTTGTTTTTCTTTTCTTATTTGTCAGTATTATTTTAATATCGTGTTACATTGTGTTATGTGTATTGTATCTTCGTGGCTTCAAATAAATGTCTCTCTCTCTCTCTCTCTCTTTCTCTCTAATAAAAACTTTTTACACTGTCGAGTTTGAATTGGAAATCACGAAAAAAAATCATCTGCCCGTAAGAGTATGCCCATAATAATTAGACAGGGTCGTTTATGGTTGATAAAGTTCACTAGCTTCACCTAACGACCATTCATATTTTTTTCATATTATTTTTGTCAGTGTCAGATCAATCTCTTAGTCATGTTAATGATGATGATGATTGGCCTTTTTGCATCTACGTAATGAGATGATTTATACAGCGTCCAGTGGTATCCTCACTCATACTAGATGGGTGAAGGGACCACTCCGACGCTGTAGTGCCTGGGACATGGTTTTTATAGATGGTGTAGGCTTGCCCAGCACCTATACCATCCTGACAGCTTAGTTGGCCTAGCCCACAGGAAAGACTAGTCAATACGTGCGAAGCCAACCAAGCCGCGGGTTTCCTCACGATATTTTCCTTCACGGTTAGCGTGTGGTATTGCGACTGCAAATTCGCAAATGTACGTAACTTTGAAATAAAACAAAGTCTTAGGTACATGCCCGCACTCAGGATCGAACCTGGGGCTTTCGCTTGCCAGTCCATGGTTCTACCCACTGAACTACCATCGCTCATGTTAATAGTTATATACTATTAAACATCATCATCATCAGCCCGGTAAACCCGACTGCTGGGTATAGGCCTCTTCATTTCCACGCCAAGCAGAACGGTCTCGCGCTAGTCTCATCCACTGTTTATTCTATTACTTGCTACTTATAGCTACGTTGCTTAGTTTGAGTTGTCTGGTTATGACAGACTTGAATAAATTGTCGAACTATCGAACCTAGTTTAGCAGTTACAGAGTGACCTAATTGGCTGATCAGCCTCTTAAAATGGCCTTAAGCCGTCCCATGGAGGAGCAATTATGGAAAAATATAGGCATGTTGAAGATTAAATCTTCGTACAAAATGTGAGAACACATTTATTATTATATTCTTTTTCAATGCACTAACCCGTGCCAAGGACAATTTTTAAAAACCTATTTGCCAGCGAGCTATGGAGCGTAGCATGTTGAGCGTCAGAAGGATTGACCATATCCGCAACACTACGCTACGCTCAAAAACACGCATAGCTGATGTGGGTGTCCAGACTGCAAGGTTGAAGTGGAACTGGGCAGGGCATATCAGCAGAATGCACCCGAATAGGTGGGCGAGACTTACCACCGAGTGGGTGCCACAAGGCGGTCGTCGCAGGAGAGATAGGCCAAGAAAACGTTGGTGAGACGATCTCGACCGAAACATGCCGGAGTGATCTGAGGTGGCACAAGACAGAAACATCTGGTCTGAGTTGGGGGAGGCCTTTGCCCAGCAGTGGGACACAAACGAGGCTACGTAAAAAAAAAATTAGCTGTACGTAACACAGAGAATATTGTAAAGAGGTTCGAAATTTCACTGATGCCGGTGAATCGCCCATTAGATCAGTTGGAATGAGCGCTGGCACGGATAGCCAGAAGTCGCGGGTTCGAATCCCGGCATGGGTGGAATTTTTAGTCTCTAAATAGGTTTTTAAACATTTATTATTTACAAAAAAACCTAGATTTCAGTAATAAACGAATGTTTAACGATGGTTCAAGCCATTTTCCTAAAAGTATTTTAAATCTGTGGAAAAACAGCTCGCAGTTTCATGGCGTCGAATCTGACGTCACGCATAGCTAAACCAACATCAAACATCAAACAAAGCACGGGTGAAGTTTACCAATGTTTGACGTCACGCGGTGTAATTGGTGTTTCAGTCAAAATGGCTAATAGTAGTATTATAATCTTTTATTTATTGAAAATATTGGTAATCTCCTTTTTTTATGAAACTGATTCAGTGTGTTAAAACCTTTTAATATGTACTTTTCTCCAATATCGTTGAATCTTTGATTATTCAATACTGTCGTCACGCCTATCATAGCCCTGAGTAGTTTCTGTGGAAAGACTAAGTACGTTAATCTCCAATTTCAGGCACGATAAGACCTCTGTGGACCCAAGACCCCAGACCCAATTCTTCCCGCGGGTGTCGTTAAAGCGACTAAGGGACACAAACCGGGGGGTGGGCAGCAGCGCCCCCTGCAGTACAATTCCACCGAACTGCGATCCCCGACCCGCATGCCCAGCGTGGGGATTATGAGCATTGCCCCCTATGATAGTACAACGTGGCGCTCATTAGGGGAGGGCTATATCCAGCAGTGGACTAGTGTAACCTGACGACGAAGACCTCTGTGTCCTGTAAACGCAATGGCAAAGTTTAATAACGATCCGGCATACCGTCTGTAAATAAAAACCAAACTACGGTTGTAAGGAAATGGCTCCTAGATCCTCCCACTCCGAAAGAGGTCCCTCTTTTGGAGTGGCACTTATCTTAGTTTTTGTTTTCTTCCAAAGAGGCAAGAAAGGAAGCGCCCGTGGCCTAGGCGAACCGAGTGATTGGAATCAATCACTTGGTTAAGCAACAACAGGCACAGACGCTACCGCTAGTGGCATTTTTCCGAACGCTTCCGTGCTTCGCAAGGCCCGTGAAATCGTTGGTGCCGGCTGTCATATAATGGCAGTCGTTAAGCCATGTCGGAGGCCTTATTGGTGGCTTGATAACTTCTGTTAGTAAGGACCGCTACTGTCTTACAATCTTCCACCAACCCGGACTTGGCCCCCGTGGTGGAGTATGGCCTAACCTTCCTGCGATGCAGGAAGAAACTAGTGCCCCAGCAGTGGGGACATACAAGGGTTGATAACGAAAAGAGGCAACGCAACTAACTAGTGCATAAGATGCTGCATTGCTTATAGAATTTGTATTTGGGTGTCATAACCCGGTAGCCATCAAAACGCTGTATCACGCCATAACGATTTATTTTAACTTCGCCGTACAGCATCAGATTATAAACTGTTAACCCAATTATAAAACATTATTTGGCATCGCTATTTTGTAGCCGGGCAAAGCGGGGTACATTAACTTATTAAACAGTTAATTTAATAATGGAAAGGCTAATTACTTAAGTTACTTTACGAAAATGTAACGGTCTCTGTATTTTGTTTTCTCTTTGTTAATTCCCAATTTCAGATATTCCATTCCAATACCAATATTAAATATTTTTTTTTATTTTCTTTTTATAAACCTTTGGTACTGGCTGTCATGTAATAGCAGTCGTTAAGCCATGTCAGAGGCCTTATGGGCGGCTTGATAACTTGTGACTGTAAGGCCCGCCACTGTCTTACAATCCTCCACCAACCCGGACTTGGCCTTCGTGGTGGAGTATGGCCTAACATTCTTGCGGTGCAGGAAGATACCTGCACCCCAGCAACGGGGCCATACACGGGTGGATATCGAAGTAAATTTTAATGCACTTTAATTTAATTCAGATTCTCAATGAACCACATTTTTCTTATGAAGCCTGCAGGGCACGGCCTTCTCGCAGAAAGAGATAAAGAGACAGTATGGGCCTAATTACCACGTGTTCCCACTGCGGATTTTTCAGACACCTCAGACATCCAGCTTTTCTTCACCGTAATTGCTGATCCGCGGTGGGTGATAATTTTTTCGTGTCAATGGATTTACGATTAGCTAGCGCGCTAGATGTTACCAATAATGTGCAGGGTTACTAGCACCAGCGCCTAAGGCTTTAAACTTTTGAGATAACCTGTTACAGACTATCTACGGTGAGCAAAATTCAGATTATTATGTGTAAAACTTTCAAATGTTGTTTTTTTCTATAATACTCGTATACCCTTATTTATTTTATGTCTTAATAATGTCTCAGTATGGTATCTTGGTTCCAATGCCAATGTATCCGAAAAAGGAACAGAGGATTGGAATAAGTAAGCTACATTCATTGTTCACGAAGCTTACTGTATTTTCGTAGTCTACGTAGCCACTGCTACGAGGCGGCGTAGCAACCTCAGCTACGGCGCACCGTAGCGCTACGAAGATTCTACGATTGTATTTTTATGAGCTTCATTTAAGAAAGATCTATTAAGTAAATACTTTTCTAGATTCTGCATCTTAATCAAAGAGTTTCTTGTCGTTTGAATGTTTAATATTTTTCGATTTGTCTTACTTTCCTTTCTCTAAACACTGTTGAATTGAATTGAGTAAGAAAACACTTCAGTACCAGTCTGTCTCTTCAGATTTCTCAAAATAAAACAAGACGGAACGATAGTTTAATACATAACATACATAACCTCACGCCTGTATCCCACAGGGGTAGGCAGATACCAGGGACTGCCACTTGCCACGATTCTGACAGATCCCCTTCGCTTCATCAGTGTTCATAAGTCGTTGCATGCACGCACCGGCGTTCCGAGTACTTTTTATCTTTCCCTTTGCTAATACATCCCTTATTTGGTCAATATAATTATGTCCGTCTGGGACGTCCCTTACCAGCCCTTCCACTCAAAATTCGCACTATATATTTGTTGCGTCAATCTTTCTTCCTTCATCCTCTCCACATGTCCAAACCAACGTTAGTTTCTTCTTCTTCTTCAGGCTATATTATATATTATATAGTCCACTGCTGGACATAGCCCTCCCCTCCCGTTCCCCTAATTAGCTGGCTTAGCTAGCAAGGATATGTTCTTTGACCTTTCAACTTTATTTATAGGTAAACGTCATATACAGCAATTAACCGCCTACACCATTGTAGAGGAGAAAGAAAGAGAGAGATAGTTTTGGTTTAATCACCACGCGTCTACTGTATTTCTTAGTAGTCAAAGACAATTTCAATTTATCAAGAGTAAGCCAGGCCAAGTTGGCCTTGGTTAAACACTACAGTGTGATTTTGTAATTGTTAGCAATATTCTGAAAGAATATGTTATCAGGCGTCACTTTGCGGAAATCCATAATAGCATTAAAAAGTGAAAATTACTTTGCTCAATGCCGCCAAAAATCCCACAAGCATCATGCGATTAGTTAATGCACCGCCCTCCTTCCCACTTTTTTAAGCAGAAGCAAGACACGAACACACACACGTACATTGGTGTCGGTGTTGGTGTGTTCGTGTCTTGCTTCTGCTGTATGGTGGCAGTGGCAGTCTTTGGTCTCTGCCTAAACCCACTGGGATACAGGCGTGAGGTTATGGATGTGTATGTATATAATTCAAATAACGTAATGGGTAACTTTACACAAGCGGCTAAACAATGACTCAGAGTGCAAGGCTGAGTCAATTATTTACGTTGTCATGTTCTATTTTTTTACCACCTACTCATGAAGAATGTAGTCCACGGTCACTTATTTCGTCTAAGTAAACTTTCCAAAAGTGTAGGTTGAGGACATAAAAAGTTGCCTAAATTTCAGGGCTCTAGGGAGTAGGCGTGAGTCATCGCTTTCACTTTTTCAGCGATCCTTGAAACAGAAGTGCTAGGCGTATGAAAAGTTTTACTCATTTTTTATCCGCTTTCCGTGTGTTGCTGCTGTGAAAAATAACGGATAGTGAGATTATAAAAACAGACCAATGTGTTGCTTCAATAATGTAAAATATGACGGTTAAATTTTCATTGATTTTGGCCTTTAATTCCACATCGTGAACTGAGCGTTATCAAAGTAAATACGAATAACTCTATGACGGACTTCGAGAAAATTACCGTTTTTTTGTTATTTTTATCGGAAGAAAAACCGTAGAAAAACAGTTTCACACCTACATAAAAGCCATCTAAAACATTTAAAGGTTTTATTTATGAATAAATAATGAGTTTGGGTAAGACAATTTAGTTTTCTTTGTTTTTTAAGTAATGTAAATTTAAGAAGTTATCCTAACAATACCACTCGCTTGCTTGAAGCAAAGCATCGTGAAGGAACCCGAGACTGTAAGCTCAAATGCCTCGGCGCTTAAAATTGACACTTCGCGGTGGGCACACGAGGCAATGAGCCCATGACCTCTCTCTGATACGAAATCTGTGCCCTGCGGAGGGACGTAAATAGAATTTCTCTATTTTAAGCTAACCCCATGTAATGTTAAAGTAACTTCATAGCAATGGACTTTTATAAAGTAATCTGAATCAGAATTAACAGAACTGAGACGTGAAAAAAGAAGCCTTAAAAAAATCCGGTTATGTTTTTGAAGAGTCCTTCTCTATAAATCAAATTTATTCTCATACATTAAAGATCACAATCAACCAACCATTGGATCCCAAAGTAATGTAAATGAATGTGCCGAAGCGTCCCGGTGACTGGTTTCAATCATTCACAAGGGTTGTTCCCGAGCGATGTCCAAGCAGATCTCCGTAATATATTATTGCAGTATCCACAGTCAATAGCTGATAAACCTTTATACTTTGGTTGCAAAGTTATCCGTAACGTAACTGAATGGAGAGCACACGTAACTGTTGATATGCCCATTTTTAGGGTTCCGTAGTCAAGCAAGAACCCTAATAGTGTTGGCATGTCTGTCTGTCGCATTTTGACTGTACGTTCACGCATGGGCTGAAAAACTAATTATTAGTAGTAGAAAGCTCAATTTTTGCATGCATATTGACCACGCCGACAAAATAGTAGAATAGAGTCTCCAAAAACTTTTTATTTGGGTTACTTTACAACTAAGTTAGTGATGACTTATTTACCCCGTGGTGTGCGGTATCGTTGAGAACCATAGTGTGGCCGTTCAAAAATATTGTGGGTGTAAGTAAAACATTGTTGTTATGGACTAAATACGTGAAAATATACAGGGCAGCCGCTGCTGCCTGAGTGATCTTAAACGATCACGAAGGTGAAGAAACATGGGCCGCGTTCAGTGCATGGATGGGTGACCGTCTATGACTGACGCTAGTGGCGTTTCTCCGAGTGAGTCCGTGCTTTGCAAGGCACGTAAAGCAGTTGGTACCGGCTGCCGTCGATAGATGGCACTCTTTAAGCCAAGTCAGAGGCCTTAGGGCGTCTTGAAAACTTCTGACAGTACAACCAGCCACTAATTTTGCAATCCTCCACCAATTCGGACTTGGCCCCTGTGATCTAGTTTGCCACATACCTTCCTCAGGGAAGAGACCAGTGCCCCGCGGTAGGGACATACCTAAGGTGTTGATGATGATGATGATTCAGGGAAGAAGCAATTAATTGAAATAAAAAAAACCGTTACGGTTAAATAGGTTTTACATGTTTACGAGTAATAATCGACCAACTTACAACAGTTTTTTTTAAATTCCATTTCAAATACATTAGTGGTATTGTTAGTTGTACAAAGGTCATAGTTAGGTAAAATGAAATTCTAATATCTAATAATTTCCTCCAAGGTTCGTATATTTTAACGACCACCTACGGAAACTCATGTGACCCGGGCGAAGCAAGAAGTATAAATTAAAATCATGTTAAGAAAACCCGTTTCTTTTACAAACATGTTTGTTGTATACCTAATACTTACTGAAATGTTTTTTTAACCTAACACATTTGTGGCTTCATTGGGCACCATCCACACCCGTTTTGAAACGATGAAACGCAGACGGACTGTATTTTTTCTGCAGAGTCGTATGACATTCTTTATTCAATTTGCCTTGGTAAATTGTAATTTTAAAAACCTATTTAGAGGCTAAAAATTCCACCCATGCCGGGGCTAGAACCCGCGACCTCTGGCTAACCGTGCCAGCGCTCTCCCAACTAAGCTATTGGGCAACTCACCGGCACTAGTGAAATTTCAAACCTCATTACAATACTCTCTGTATTACGAACAGGCAGTGACATCTGGCTGAATTAATTTGCATCACTTGCAAATTAAAATAGGTTTTTGAAATTGTCCTTAGCACGGAAAATTATTATTATTAATTTAAATACTCACGCAAATGCGACGAATGGATTTAAGTCTCATTTGTCAAAGTCTGACCATTATATAAGAAGCGCTCCTGGCCTAGGCGAACTGAGTAATTGGAAACAGTTACTTGAGTTCAGCAACAACAGGCGCGGTCAGGTGCAGATGGGTGACCGTCCCGTGACTACCTCTAGTGGCATTTTTCCGAGCACTTCCGTTCTTCGTAAGGCATGCTAAGCCGTTGGTGCCGACTGACATGTAATGGCAGTCGTTAAGCCATGTCAGAGGCCTTATGGGCGGCTTGATAACTTCTGGCAGTAAGGCACGCCACTGTCTTACAATCCTCCACCAACCCCGACTTGGCCCCCATGGACAACCGTTGCTGCGATCCAGGAAGAGACCCGTGACCCAGCAGTGGGGACGTACAAGGGTTGATAACGTACGTATATAAGGAGTTATTAGGAAACTTACGATCAGACATTAACTTAGCACGAAGAAGATACTTATTTGTATTAAGCTCGTCTTTGTACAAACCCCTTTTTGTGCAATAAAGAATTTTTCAATTCAATTCAGACATACATACAAATTACCCAAATACATTACCCTCCTTTTGGATTTCCCCGCAGTCGGGTAGAAAGTACTACGAATCTGAAATCGTAAATCAATACTCTACGTCACTTTTATTCTTACTAAGGGTCAGTCCGTCTTTAAGAGAGCCAAGGGCTTTCAGCTCATAACGCTTAACTTTACTTTTATGGTTTATTGACAAAGACACTTATTGTTTTTCCTCTTTTGATTGGAAAAGGTTCCGTCTATCCACTTGACTAGCCGTATCTCATCTAGGTAATCACCTTGAGGTAGTAGGTTCGATTCCCATTTGGGGCCGCCGTACATTTGTACAAATGCCCTCATTCTGGGTGTATTTCCAAGTTTGTGACATCCGTAACTGGTTACCGTGGCACATCGTATCCTAGTTTGGGACCGGAACAAGTGATTGTGTTGACTGTAGAAGTTATTAAATATAAATAAAGAAATATAAATAAAAATATTCATGGCCTTACTGTCAGAAGCTTTTCAAGGCGCCCATAGGGCTTATGACATTGGCTTAACTACTGCCATATGACGACAGCCGGCCCAACTGCTTAACGTGCCTTGCGAAGTACGGAACCGCTCGGAAAAATGCCACTAGCGTTAGTCATAGACGGTCGCCCATTCCACCCCACCCTGGGTTGCTTAACCTGAAGAGACCCGTGCCCTTCAATGGGGACATGATGGGTTGATGATGATGATATTGCACAGATCTCGTTAGCCCTATACTAAGTACAACTAAATGACTCGTGTTACAGGTGCTAACTCGACGATAGATTTTGTTGGCAACCCTTGTGTGTCCCCACTGCTGGGGCACGGGCCTCTCGAACTCGACGATAGATTTAATACATAGATAACATCCAAGACCCGAGACAAACAACAAAACTTCGTTTCCTAGTTTGACCCGGCCGGGGATCGAAGCCGAGACCTTCGGTTTTACAGTCAGCGTGCGAAACCGCTGCGCCAGCGTGGCCGTCCATATTATTATTATTATCACTAGCTGAATCGACAAACACTGTTCTGTTATATTAAATACTTTACGACCTATTCTCAGAACTACCGAATATACACAGAAAAAGTCATGTCAATCAGTGAAGCCATTTCGGCGGACTTTGATAACGTACATTGTGACAAGAGATTTTCGTGTGTTAGAAGATTACCACCTGCTCTTTCTTTTGTTGTTAATACTATCATACTTATCGCATTGTATAAGGTAGCATTGTTTGCTCAAACATTCGTGACAGGTACCTACACATCGTTATCAACCCTTGTATGTCGCCACTGCTGGGGCACGGGTCTCTTCCTATTTGTAAGACAGTAGCGGGCCTTATTGTTAGAAGTTATCAAGCCGCCCATAAGGCCTCTGACATGGCTTAACGACTGCCATTATATGACAGCCGAAGCGCTCGGAAAAATGCCACTAGCGGTAGTCACGGGACGGTCACCCATCCTGTACCTGACCGCGCCTGTTGTTGCTTAACTGAAGTGATTGATTCCAATCACTCGATTCGCCTAGGCCACGAGCGCTTCTTCACCTAGACTTACTGTCGTAAAATAATAAGCACTTTTCTTTCTTCACGTAGCCTATGAACGGCCTTTCTCTCAGCGAGAGAATAAGAGCTTAATTACCACGCGTGCTTGCTGCGGAGTGCGAAATATAAGCATTCCTTAGATTCTTAGGTTTTATCACGATGTTTTCCTTCACCGTTGGCGAGTGGTATTGATACTTTAACTTCACAAATGAAATTAACTTACAAAACGAAGTAATTGATGCAGATTCAAACTTACTCCGCTGCCACTGCCCAGCAAGCACTTGTGGACAGAGATTTTCTTCGAAAGAGGTATTTTTTTATAAGAAATAGGCTTACTCTTGACTCTATTTAGCCCGAGGGTTAAGATGAGGTCTAGGACGGACCGAGTCAGCCCAGAAGAAGTCTGTTCATAAATCTTAAACACACAGATAGAGAACACTTTATTGTACATAAAAAAGGAACTTACAGATATTTCTTAACCTAAGAGTACAAACGACAGCCTTCTCTTCGGCCGGATCTCTTCCAGGCAACCTTTGGATGAACTGGAACAATATATTGGAGAAGGAAGTAGATGTACAAATAAATCAAAACATTTCAGAGGTTTTGGTTGTAAGTATAGTATTTTCTAAGGTAACACGAGCACTAGACGTAATAAAAACTGTTTTTATACGGATTTTACTCGTTTATTAATTTTTTTACAATTTTCCGACGTTTCGGCACTTTTTCAGGTGCCGTGGTCTCGTGGTCGGAAAATTGTAAAAAATGTAATAAACGAGTAAAATCCGAATAAAAACAGTTTTTATTCTGGTTATAAGTGTTCGGAAAAACGGACGACGGCAAGGCACCCCACACTTTGGCTGTTTGGAGAGACATTGTCTTATGAGAACATACCTACACCACGTGGCCGTTTAGGGGGCAGGGGGTCAGAGGGACGGGGCAGGGGCTTAGGTCTTTGTCACGTAGTCGATGACCTCTACGGAAATCTCGCGGCTTATCGAGCTATATTCTAACTAATTAATATGGCGCGCAGCGGGTAGCGCCTTTTACTCACAGGTAGGTAGGCAGCACATATGCCAGCTGAATTAAACTGAAAGTTTTAATGTTTTTTTTGTAGTTGTAGATAGCCAATTATTTTTTAAACTTTCTCGTTGCAGACACTATTTATAAGAATATTAATTATTATTTAAAAATTGCACCAAGTAAATATTGTGCAATAGGTGGGCTTAGCAATAATTAGTATTTTATTCTAACCAATCTGTGGTGACGGGAAATGGTAGTGCCATGCTAAACCGAGAAATTAAAGAAATACTTAAAAACCTATTTAGAGGCTAAAAATCCGAATTCCTTCGAATCCCGGCATGGGTGAAATTTTTAGCCCCTAAATAGGTTTTTAAATTTGTTCCTTAGCACGGGTTAGTGCATTAAAAATAAAAACAGTATAAAGAAATACTGTTTTAGCTTATGCAGATAAAATATCAAAATAGACTGTAAAATAAAATTGAATAGTAACATAAATAACTTCGTGAATAATAGGGGTTGGGGGTGTTGGCATACTACAAGTGATCACCAATAAGAGAGAGAGGAAGGTAATTAAAAAAATGGGTGTTACAAAGTATAGCTATCATTAGTTTCATGTCCAATAAAGTATTTTATAAGTACGTAACCGGTGTGCTTGCATGCAGCGATTAATGGATGTTAATGGAACGAAATAATTGTGTTAAAATCGTGGCAAGTAGCAAACCATGGTTCTGCCTACACCTCGGGGATACAGGCGTGAGGTTGTGTAGGTAATCAATTCATAACTTAACCATATTATTATACATGCTACTATGTAAAAAAAACTCAAGATTTAGTGAGCACTTCTTATCCTTAGACAACAGACAATGGCTTCGAATACTATTGATTGGCATTCACAATATACGCCGTTCATTCCTCTAAATACACACTCACGGTCACACAGTCGTGTACTTGTGGACACGTAAAAATCAATAAAATGTGTGTGCCATAGGCACGGGTGCGTAGCTGGTGACGGTATCGGCACTATGTACGAATAAGGCCTGATTTATGTAGCTTTATTTTCATGCTTTTTAAGTATGCTTTACCTTGATCTAGAATGGAATAGAGACGTCAAGAGTACACCCGTAAGAGACAGCGATTTTTTAGGAAAAAATTATAGGGCTACAATAAAAATAAAATAAAGGCGCAGGCCTTTTCTCAGAGAGAGAGAGAGGGGGAGAGAGAGAGTGAGTATGGGCTTTATTACCACGCGTGCCCGACGCGGAAACCCCAAAAGATTTTAAAAACCTATTTAGAGGCTAAAAATGATTTACGGGTATACGCTTTTGGCGCCTCTTTTCCATTCTAGCTCTATGAAAAGCATGGAAATAAAGCAAATGTAAATCAGGCCTTAAGCTCGAAAATGCGATTGTCACGGCCATGACAAGTGGCAACCTCACGTCTCTGGCTGCTACTCTGTGATGTAGGCGTGAGCTTATGTAATGTCAATATTAAATTATTTTTAATGCATTAACCCGTGCTAAGGACAATTTTTTTTAAAAAACCTATTTAGAGGCCAAAAATTCCACCTAAGCCGGGATTCGAACCCGCGACCTCTGGCTATCCGTGCCAGCGCTCTTTCCAACTGAGCTAATGGTCGACTCACCGGCATCAGTGAAATTTCGAAACTCTTAACAACATTATCTGTATTACGTACAGGCAATGTCAATATGCTCGAGACTTAAGTCCGTGAGCATTACCAAAAATTGCGACATCACAAACATGTTAACATCCAAGACCTCGTTATCGTCAACATTATCATCATCAGCCATTTTGTTTCCAAGATTTAGGCTGGCAAAGGTAATTATATCCTTCATGGGGCGGTATACGTTTCAATATCAAAATCCCCGAAGATATTTAAGCTTGTCTGAAGCGCGGTTCAAAACATATGTAAAGAACACTTTGTGCCATAAGGGCTACTATAATAGAAATGATTATTTGGATGACAATGATTTCTGGAATTAAAGCCAGTACAATTTATGAGTTCTATGAATAATTTTGTAAACCCTGTTAATTAAGGACTTTAAAAACATTAAGTTTGGAGATGTTTTGTCCATTTTTTCTCAAAATGATCTAGGGTTTGAAACGGACACCTAGTGGAGTTTAACTTGTAACGTTCAATAAGTCACTAATTTTGAATAAAATACTATTTTTTTTGCCGACCACTGCAAGACATAGGCCTCCCTTATAGTTTTCTAAGCTTCACAGTCCTGTGCTGTCCGTCTAAGATTTAGAAAGTTTTTATTTCAGTGTTTTTAAAACTAATCTCAATAACGAAGCGCCTGTCGTCAGTCTGTCGCCAGAGGTCCCTTAGCTTTTTTGGGCATATTATGCGGTCATGACGTCATAGCCTAGAAAAGCAGATTGTTTTGGGCCAGTTAGAGGGCAGACGAGCGAGAGGCAGAACACCAATGCGGTGGTCCGATGCCATAAAGAAGGCAGCTGGGGGATCCATTCAGCACGCATCCCATTGCGCATATGACCGAGACAAATGGAGAACTATTGTATATGTTCACGATCCTCAGAATTGAGGGACCGATTAAAAAGAAAAGAAAACGAATCTCAACAATGCATCGCGGCATTCGCGACCTTCAGTAGAGGGCAGGAAATAACAGTAATTTCAGCATCGTTTGCGGTCTTTGTGTTATGTATGTTGGCGAGAAAAAGGCTGGCTGCTCTGTCGTTTTTCTGCGACAGAAAAATGAAGTCAAAGTTCCGTTGTAAGGAGGTTGGGTTGTGACGTATACAAATAGTTTGTTGGTTCGTTTGATTATTGTGCCTTTGACAAAACACGTCAGTTTCACACAAACGCAGTTTTTCAATAAAGGGATATAGGTAGGACCATAGTGTTGTTATGTGTCACTATTTGGTCGTCTTCTAAGCAATGGCATCACAATGTTATTCCAAATTAAGTAAGCCTCTCTCGCGACTAAGTTCAAATCGTAAGTTTCGTTTTAAATATAATGTAGTTTATATACACGTAGTATGTAACTATAAGTACTTACTTTCTTGCCATCTTTTGCTATATGCTATCAATATGAATATCACCTACCGACTATATTCTTCATGCAATCCACTCCATTCAAAGGTTGGCTTGAAGAAATCGCCTCAGACTTACTTAGATATAACATTACTTAGATTTTAAAAATCATGGTTGAATTCTTTTTCTGGTTGTGCAATAAGGTGTTCTCTATTTGTATCTATCTGACACCCTGGGCGCCGAGTTAAATTGCAAGAGTTATAGCACTGGAATGCTATTGATTACTAGACTACTAACAGTGTCAATCATCATCAACCCATTACGTCCCCAACAAGGGGCATGTGTCTCTTCCTTGAGAAAGGTTGGAACGTTGGATAACTTTTATAATAATAAATAAACTCTGGAACGACTTTAGGTGTGGTTTTATTTGTAGAATTGTAGTAATATCATTGAATTAATTCAATGGTAATATTAACAGAAAACTGGATAAAAACGGATAAACGGAGAAGCAGGTAAAAAGTCAGATCTGGTCAAAGCGTAAAGTAGTAGTGGTGAAAAATGAGGGTAATCGAAGAATGTGTGACGTACATAATTTAAATATTTGAAAATGATAGATGGAAAAAGAAATAAAAATGGTGTGAAGAGGTTTGCACCGTTACAAGGTACAGGCCGTACTCTAGTACGGGGGCCAAGTCCGGATTTGTGGAGACTTGCAAGACTAGTGGTTGGTCTTACTGTCAGCAGTTTACAAAGCCGTCCATGGCTTAACGATTGCCATCTATCGACGGCAGATGGCACCAACTGCTTAGCGTGCCGTGCACAGCACGGAAACGCTCGGAAAAATGCCACTAGCGTTAATCATAGACGGTCACACATTCATGCACTGAACTCAACCTATGTTGCTTAACCTTCGTGATCGTTTTTAAGATTACTCAGACAGCCGGGGCTACGAGAAAATAGTGTCAATGAAACAACTGTTACCGTACTACTAAGACTATATTGAACCACTATACATTATGTCAGCCTCGGTAGCGCAGCAGTTTAGCGCGCTGACTGTAAAACGGATGGTCTCGAGTTCAATCCCCGGCCGGGTCAAATTAGGAAACGAACTTTTCTAGTTTGTCTCGGTTCTTGGATGTTATTTATGTATTTATTGTATAAAATCTATCGTCGAGTTAGTACCTTGTACCTATCGCAATTTGACGCGTTTAACCCTCGAATCGTCGCATGGGGTCTTTCAAAGCCCAGGTCTTAGAAAACTGAAAAATATATTGCCTTAGAATAAGTTTACAGGTCTCTTACTTTAGTTAGCCTCTCAAAAGGGATTACGGTTCACGCTCACGTCATCGCAACTCAGTCTGCGCGCGCGCGCCTTTAGGTATAGACGTGTGTTTCTGCGCAAGGCTCTGAGAGACCCCGCGCGACAAACGACGTAAGTAAAATTTTAGTATGAACTCAATGGTTTTTTTTTGTTGTATTGTATTGTTTGTGTTTATATTTATGTTTTATTGTTCCAGAATATTGGTTATAAGAGTAGAAATGGATAATAGACAAACTCAGCGCATTTAAAGGTGGTTAGAAGAAGATGATGAGGATATTGTTGGTGGTGAAGAGGATGATGAAGAAAATGTTAACTATCCGGATGAAGCTAGTGAGCATGACACGGAGTCTGAACAGGAATATGAGGAAAGTGATCATCTTGAGCAGGATCATCCTTCGGATAATTCAGGTGACGAAGAGAATATGCCATTAGCGAATTTATCCTCGCGTAATTTTTATACTGTCAAAAAAAACAAAGAGATGGTTCTTACACGACTGTTTGCAAATGGAAGAAAACTCCCTACCCACAAGGTGTAAGATCACGACAGCATAATATAGTCACCGAGCCTGCAGGTCCACAAGGTGCTGCGCGAGAGGTTAGCAGTCCTTTAGAGGACTGTTTATTGTTTATGGATATAGATATGTTCAGCATATAGTGCAAAGAAAAAGAAATTTGTAATTATGCTCTCAACAATGCACCACAATGGCGTCATCGATGATACCAGTGCCAAGAAATTGCCAGAAGTTATAGAAATCTACAATAAAACTAAAGGAGGGGTTGATGTTGTAGACAAACTTATTGGTACCTATTCAGTGGCGCGAGATTGTCGCCGTTGGCCGCTGCGACTTCTATTTACTTTCCTTGACGTTGGGGCACTGAATGCTCATATAATACTGGATGCTATGAACCCATCAAACAAGATGCAACGGAAAGTTTTTTTGAAAACTTCGGCATTTGAAATGTGCAGTCAAGAATTGCAGTCACGAGCCACTGTGCTGACGTTACCTCGTGATTTGAAACAGTGTATACGACGGTTTATACCTCCTCTTCAGGACTTGCCTGCTGATGATGTTCAGCTGGTACCTATGAGAAAGCGTTGCATTCACTGTCCAAGATTTACAGACAGGAAATTCAAGTCAATCTGTTATCAATGTAAAGGAAACATTTGTCCAAACCATACCAAAACCATGTACTGATTGTGTCCAAAGAAATAGCTAGACGGCTAACTAAGAGTTAAGAAGTATATATATTTTTGTTATGTTTTCAGTTGATTTATATTCGATTTTAATGTTGAGTTGATTGATCTCAAATTAGTATATAAAAAAAGAGAAGTAGTCCTTTGTTTTTAATTTTTTGTTAAATTTAAGGAGACTGAGTTAAAATGTAAGAAAAATTGTAACTCCTATTTCTTTTAAGTTTTTATAAATATAAATAAATGACTGATTTACAATATATATAGTTTTTTGTTTCAATGTAGTCCTAATCAAATGCATAACAATAGAATCATGTTATAAATTTATGGTATAATACCAATTGATTGCTATTTATTTTTGGGGTCGCTGCAGACCCCATGCGACTGTTCAGGTAATAAAAAAGGCGCGACAAGCGGAGGGTTAATATATAACTATGTATTAGTAATTTAGTTGTAGGTACTTAGTATAGGGCTAACGAGATCTGCGTGATATTATGTCCATGATGTTTCTTTATTTAGTTAGAATACTTTCGGGGCTTAGTCGCGTAGTAAAATATTCTAACTATGTGTACAAGTCGCTAGAGTTTAAAATATGTTATTTATTTATTTATTTTTTTTGTTTAGAGTCTCGACCCACATGAGTAACAAACTGTTAGAGAGGCAGCATGGTACTCTACAAAGTTCTTTGATGCTTGCAAAACAATTAAGGAGGCCTATGTGCTGCGGTGGGCGTCAAATAGCTGATAATGACGATAACAATAAAAGAGACTAAAGGAGCGTAACACTGACAACTGCTTCAATTAGTCGCAACAACTGTGCTCGTGACAAAGGCACGAATCAACTCAACCATGAGTTCTCCGCGGTCTCCAAGTAACGAGATGATTTATAAAGCGTCCAGTGGCAACTTCACTTACACTACATGGGTGAAGGGACCACTCTGACGCTGCAGTGCAACATTGCTTTAGATGGAGTAGGTTTGCCCAGCACCTATACCATTCTGACAGCTTAGTCAGCCTAGCCCACGAGAAAGACAAGTCAATACGTGCGGAGCCAACAATTGTGCGGGTTTCCTTACGATGTTTTCCTTTACATGTTGTTGCTGAGCGGTGGTAGCGTAGTGGTGTAGAACGCCGGCTTCTCAATCGGGAGGTCGTGGGTTTGAACCCCGGCATGTACCAATGACTTTGTTTTCTAAGTTATGTACATTTGTGAAATTATAGTAGCAATACTACTCGCTGACGGTGAAGGAGAACATCGTAAGGAAACCCTAGTGTCTGAGGTGTTAGCGTACCTCAGCGCTTGCTACGTACGTACAATGGCCCAACTATGAGGCTAAGTGCGGAAATCTCATGTCTAACTACTACATGTTGTTGCTGTTAGCGTGCCAGATAGCCAGAGGTTGCGGGTTCGAATCCCGGCATGGGTGTAATTTTTAGCCTCTAAATAGGTTTTTAAAATTGTCCTTAGCACAGATTAGTGCATTAAAAAGAATAAAATAAAGTATGATTTTTTGTGTATGGCTAGAAAAATAGAAGATTATGAACAATTCATATTTTTGATTTAGGTCTGCTTTGCCTGATAACTAAATTATGGATCTTTTAAATATACATATGTTTTTATATAAGTTAGATTTGGATATTTTGCTGTGTGGTGTCGGCCTAGAGAACAGCACCAACCCAAATTGTTCCCGCGGGTGTCGTAAAAGGCGACTAAGGGACACAAACCGGGGAGTGGGCAGCAGCGTCCCCTGCAGTACAATTCCACCAAACTGCGATCCCCAAGCCGCATGCCCAGCGTGGGGATTATGGGAATTACCCCCCAATGATCTCATTAGGGGAGGGCTATGTCCAGCAGTGAACTAATATAGCCTGAAGAGGAATTCATCCATCCTATCTACATGCCGGGATGAGAATCCACGTCTTTCACGTTCTGCCTCTGCGCTAGTGCTCAAATATCGATTAAGTGTTTATTCTTTATGTAGCCTAACAGTTCTTCTTTCGGAGAGAGTGTGGACTTAATATCACGCGCACGCACCTCGGATTGGTTATTTCTACCGCTGAGGTATTTTAACACTCAGGTTTCCTCAGGATATTTTTCTTCACCGTTAGCGAGTGGAAATGCTTTGTAACTCTTTAACTCTGTAAGTCTTTAGTATATGGCCGTACCGGGAATCGAACCTGGGTCTCTCACTTCACTCGGCTAGCGCCGCTTTTTGATGAAATTTAAAAATAAATAGATAGATGGATGGATGGATGGATGGATGGATGGACGGACGGACGGACGGACGGATGGATGGATGGATAAATAGAGATAGAGAACACTTTATTGTACATAAAAATGGTAATTACACAGATATTTCTTAACCTAAGAGTACAGACGGCGGCAGATATAACTATATTTCAATAGTTCCCAGTCGCACTATAACGATACAACTCATAGTAGCTACACTTGTTGGGCATCTACAATTTCGCTGATTACCGCCATACGTACGAGTACATTCGGTTTATGTAGGAGAATTTGAGTACCAAGGCTTTGTCTGTTCGCCAAACGCTTCCAAAGGCTTGACTCAACTTCACTGAGAATCTGAAATGCTGAGACTTAGTAATTAACTATGTACCGTATTCACATTGGCGTGCTCTGTAAGGCGAATGACGTCAGAATTAATTATGATCACTTAATTACATGTTCAATGTTAGCGGCGGCTTCTCATTGGGGTGATCGTGGGTTCAAATACAGGCATTTACCAATAACTTTGTTTTCTAAGTTACGTACGTTTGTGAAGATATAGTCGCAATCACTCGCTAACGTAACACTTCACACATATAATAAAATGCTTATTAGTATTACGCCCGCCTATTGTACAGTAATTCCTTGGTGCAATAAAAATAATTTTAGTAATAAAAATAAATATTACACTATTTTTATTTTTAATGCACTAACTCGTGCTAAGGAACAAATTTAAAAACCTATTTAGAGGCTAAAAATTTCACCCATGCCGGGATTCAAACCCGCAACCTCTGGCTATCCGTACCAGAATCCGTATCCGAATCCCGGCATGGGTGAAATTTTTAGCCTCTAAATAGGTTTTTAAAAAATAAATATTTAAAAACCTATTTAGAGGCTAAAAATTTCACCCATGCCGGGATTCGAACCCGCAACCTCTGGCTATCCGTACCAGCGCTCTACCAATTGAGTATCTACCAATTGAGAGCTCAATTGGTAGAGCGCTGGTACGGATAGCCAGAGGTTGCGGGTTCGAATCCCGGCATGGGTGAAATTTTTAGCCTCTAAATAGGTTTTTAAATTTGTTCCTTAGCACGGGTTAGTGCATTAAAAATAAAAATAGTGTAAAAAATAAATATGTTAAGAAAAATGTTGTAAGGTAAGCCGAGTGCCTGAGGTGTTCAAACACCTCAACGCTTGAAAGTGCCAACGTGCAATGGGTACGCGTGGTAATGAAGCCTAGACTCTCTTTCGGTCACCAGAGGGCTAAGTGCGAGTTTTTTAACTACTCGATCGCGTTAACGTAAACTCATATTTCTATGGCATCGAAGAAGCGCCACCTAGCGACAAGTATGGAAATTAAAATTGCTGAGTGCGAGTTGTAATGGTTTACGTTGAGAAGTGAACACGTTTACCAGCCAAAACACGAATAAACGCGAGTGCGAGTTGTACTGTGACAGCGTTTTGCCAGTTCGAGCGATTAACTTACTCATACATACTACTCAATGCTCGATTAACGCGGTAGTAAAGTTATTCGATTGGATCTGTCACACTCGCACTAAGCACTCTGAGAGAGGGCACGTACACTGCAGTGGAACGTACAGTCTATTTATTCTTACTTGTCCAATTTAGTAAACAAGATTCTAACCTTAAAATTGAGATTAGATTCCTAAACTAGACATTTTCTCGCAAATTCATGAACTATCATGAACTATGTTTATAAAATTGGCAGCGTGTTATCTAAAAGAGTGTTTCAGGTTACTTCATTTATGGAAATATGGCAGTTTTGGACTAAAAAGTCACAGTTTAAGGGTAGAATCTTGTTTACTAAATTGGATAAGTAAGACTGAATAGACTGTATATAGGCATCAAAAAAATATTGGGGTAGGCAGAGACTACAGTTTGCCACTTGCCACGACGGTGGCAAACTTTTTCGCTTCTGTTTATACATTAAAACGAAACGAACAGTTTGCAATCAGCAAATAAGCGCCATGCGCCGCTTTTCCAGAACATTACGTACAAACAGAGAAAAAACAACTAATCTTAAATAAAACTACCGTAGCTCTTTGTTTATTCGAGTTTGTATTTTCCGATCTGTATCGGTTGGATGATATTGATGTTTGATTTTCAGCGTCAAGTAGCCATCTAG
This sequence comes from Yponomeuta sedellus, assembly GCA_934045075.1. Lineage (NCBI taxonomy): Eukaryota > Metazoa > Arthropoda > Insecta > Lepidoptera > Yponomeutidae > Yponomeuta > Yponomeuta sedellus. The sequence continues at coordinate 9,006,235 of OW203733.1, read as the reverse complement.
AACGTTACAGAAGCTTGCCTCATCCACAGGCACAACAGCAAAATGTAATTTGCTACCAACTTTCGCCCAACGCATAACAAATGAAGATCCGGCTGTCATGAAATGGCAGTCGTTAAGCGGCTTGATAAATAAGTTATACACTCTCAATAACTATTTGACGTATATCAAGAAGCATTCGTGCCCTAGGGAAGCGCTCGTGGCCCAGGCAAACCGAGTGATTGGAATCAATCACTTGCAACAACAGGCGCGGTCAGGTACAGGATGGGTGAGCGTCCCGTGACTACCGCTAGTGGCATTTTTCCGAGCGCCTCCGTGCTTCGCAAGGCACGTTAAGCCGTTGGTGCCGGCTGTCATATAATGGCAGTCGTGAAGCCATGTCAGAGGCCTTATAGGCGGCTTGATAACTTCTGACAGTAAGGCCCGCCACTGTCTTACAATCCTCCACCAACCCGGACTTGGCCCCCGTGGTGGAGTATAGCCTAACCTTCCTGTGATGCAGGAAGAGACCCGGTCCCCAGCAGTGGGGACATACAAGGGTTGATATCGATAACAGATGAAGATCCAGGTTAAGCGGATCGCGCGAATATATATATATATATGACGAATTGAATCCTCTTGTGTGTAGGTTATTACTTTTCTTATATATATATATATATATAAGAAAAGTAATAACCTACACACAAGAGGATTCAATTCGTCTTCAAACCAAATATCCCGCAATCTCTGAAGACCAAGACCTTCAAGCAGTGTATTCTGCCCAATCTCACATACGAGGCCGAAACTGGACGCTCACGAAGCGGGATATGTACCGGATCAAAGCGGCACAAAGGGCTATGGAGCGAGCCTAACATGGCCTCGATAGACTGGTACTTAGACTAGTGTATAGAGTCTCAAATGCCGCCATTCTACGTCAGACGAAGGTCAATGATATTGGTGACCAAATCTCGAGTCCGAAGAGGCGATGGGCAGGACATCTAGCGAAGCGTGAAGACGGCAGGTGGACCAGGGCAGTAACGGGTGGTGGCCTCAGAGCCGGGCGGCGGTCGGTGGGTAGATCGGCTGCCGGATGTTCGGACAATGTGATCAGTTCGCCAGGAAGCCCTTGGATGAAAATGACGAGAGACCGCGAAGGATGACGTGATAGGGAAAAGTCCTATATGCTGCTGATGATGACCAGATGAAACCATGAACTGGCAAACGCAGCGTAGGACGCCCACCGGCTCGCTGGAGCGACGACCTAAGGCAGATTGCAGGCAATGGCTGGATGAGGGTGGCCGAGGACTAAGGAAAGTGGGCCCCCTAGCGGCCTTACTAATAAAGGTTATGAGCTGTGTATACAGCCGTTATGTGAGGTCTGACTAACTGGTATTTGTACGCTAAATGCGATTAAACCAGTTAAAATTGATATACGTTATCAACCATTGTATGTCCCTACTACTGGGGCACGGGTCTCTTCCTGCATCGCAGGAAGGTTAGGCCATACTCCACCACGGGGGCCAAGTCCGGGTTCTTGGAGGATTGTAAGACAGTGGCGGGCCTTACTGTCAGAAGTTATCAAGCCGTCTATAAGGCCTCTGACATGGCTTCACGACTGCCATTATATGACAGCCGGCACCAACGGCTTAACGTGCCTTGCGAAGCACGGAGGCGCTCGGAAAAATGCCACTAGCGGTAGTCACGGGACGCTCACCCATCCTGTACCTGACCGCGCCTGTTGTTGCAAGTGATTGATTCCAATCACTCGGTTTGCCTGGGCCACGAGCGCTTCCCTAGGCCACGAGTGCTTCTTGATATACGTCAAATAGTTATTGAGAGTGTATAACTTATTTATTAGTAAGGCCGTAGGGGATTACTACGCGATTAAGGCCCGAAAATATTCTAACAATGTGTTCAAGTCGCGAAAGTTTAAAATACAATCATAAATTATTATATTTCATCAGCTGTCGACTGAACATTAATTTGTATTTGCATATTTTAAAAACCTATTTAGAGGCTAAAAATTCCACCGATTCGTACCCGCTACCTCTGGCTATCCGTGCCAGACCCGGCATGGGTAGAATTTTTAGCCTCTAAATAGGTTTTTAAAATTGTCCTTAGCACGGGCTAGTGCATTAAAGATAAAAATATTGTATTTGCATAATAATATCATATACTTTGAAGGTTTGCTTGAGCCAAAGTTCAAGCAATTTTGTGATTTCATCCTTTTGTTTTTATCTATTTTCTGTGTTTAGTTCGATGGAATGATTGAATGATGGAACATTGATTGATGTTTGCTTTATACACCACATGACATCTAAAAGCACTTAGACGGGAAAATGCTTTTCGACGCCACGTGGTACAAAATTGAGAAAATGGTAGTAAAGGTAACGTAAAACTTGCATAATTATATATATCAAGGTGTAGAACATTTTTTTGGTTATTATACTTATTCTGATTCTTCATGTGCCATCTCCTATATCCTTAGTATAAAAACAAAACATAAACGTTTCTCAAGTATCCTATGTATGTCTCACTGTAGGGTACAGAACTTTTTTCCGTGAGAGAGAGTATGGACACGTATGGGCTTCATCGCCGTGCGTGCCCAAGGAGAATTGGCAATTTGAAGTACTGAGGCATTTGAACACCTTAGTTTTTATTTTCTTAGCTAAGTACGTTTGTAAAGTAATAGTTGCAATACCACTCGTTGAAAACGAAGCAAAACATGAGGAACCAAAACAAATTTATAAAAAAACACCTAGTTAGTTAGTTAGACCTGAGATTTCCGCACTTAGCCTCATAGTTGGGCCATTGTACGTAGCAAGCGCTGAGGTACGCTAACACCTCAGACACTAGGGTTTCCTTACGATGTTTTCCTTCACCGTCAGCGAGTAGGTAGTATTGCTACTATAATTTCACAAATGTACATAACTTAGAAAACAAAGTCGGTCATGCATGCCGGGGTTCGAACCCACGACCTCCCGATTGAGAAGCCGGCGTTCTACACCGCTCCGCTACCAAAAAAACACTTATTGCTTTCACTGAAACGTTCTCAAATAATATAACATAACATTACATACAAGCACATAAATTTTTACTGGCCCCACACTAGGATACCCTGTGTCGTGAGAACCAGAAACAACGACGTCACAAACATCTAAACATCCAAGACCTGGTCTTTTTTTATAATATAAAAGTTTCTAGAATTGGAAAGTAAAACAGTAGGTTTGTATAGGCGTTGAAATGTTTCGCTCCTACTCGCCAAAACGTTTTAGAAAATCTAGCGAAATTTGGTTCGCAGCAGTAAAGCGATACCTAAAATAGGATTTGTAGGACGACATAACTCATTGTAATTTCTTAAGCTCCATTATCAGTCTAATTCAAACACATCTCTAACGCAAACACAGCCGTCTGCAGGAACCTAATTTGGCTTTCCGAATAAGGTCAACAGAAATACCCTAGCGACCCCACTCGCGTCTATTTCTGACCTGGCGATCGATCCACTGCACTAAATACCAAACTACCTTTGTATCTTGGCCTAAAAATAATAAAACAAGTGGAATCGGTCGGGCATCAAACATGCATGATTGTCTATCACGCGACCACTGGGCCACTCCGCTGTCCCGCCCTCGGGCACCAAAAAGGTCCCTTCCGCTTTAGAAGAGTTTTCGCTTTTTTTAACACTGAATAAACTGGCCAGGCTTACTCGTGACAGGTTGCGCACGGGGCACTGACCTCTGTGGCTGCTATAAGCCTGCTTGATCCAACGTTAATACTGTCTGCTGAATCGTGTCTTTTATTGTTTTTTTGTATGTGTGGTTTATTTCTTTATTTGAATTTCTGTAACAATATTCTCAATAGGAACAAATAAATAAAAACATTTACTTATTAAATTTTTATTTAGTAGTCATTATTAACTTTATTGCACACAAATCATTTAACAGGTCATTAGATAAGAAATAAAATGTACAAAGTAGAGCTTATCGCTGAAAGAGATTTCTTCCAGCAAACATGAGAGAGTCGCAGCCGTTTTAAGTTTCTTTCATGCTAAGCCTTGCCTGCATGACACATTATTTTTCATTTGGTGTGGAGTTGGTACTTGAAAATCAGTGCTGTATCAAACAGTAAACGCCGAAATAGTATCATTGTCTCTAGCACAATTTATTTTATAATTAATCACTGTTATATAACATATTTGTTTGTGGCAAAATAAATCATTCGTTCATAACCAATCTTGAAGTATAAAAATTTAAGTGATGGAAATTAAGATCTTGATTGATAGACCACAATCAGCTTTTGGTAAATTTAGTGAGCTAGTAGCTCCTTCACTACATACTTTAGCCAAAATATGAATATGCGGACTAAGAGGCCTTTTGAATTTGTCAGTTCTCACACTGGATAATAATAATAGTTATTATAAAAACTTGTTATTGAGCAAAAGACATAATATTAGAAACAAAGGCGTTCTTAGCACGTAAAATTTTCTAGCAGTTATCCTTTGGTTTGTACTAATAATCTTTTGTAATCTGTGCGTCATAACAATTATGTTTATTTGTAACATTGTTTCATTGTATTTGTTAGCTTTTCTTGCTACTTTGTGATCTGAATAAATAGTTTTTTGTTATCTGTCTGTAAATGTTAATAAATAATTAATCTATCTATGTATCTAACATCAAACTCTGCTGATGTAAAGCGCATAGTGACAATGTTTCGACGTCGCTCAGGGAGTACGTCAAGCGTTCCAAATGGCACTCTTGGGGAGACAATGGGCGCTAACTACATGAAGGCACCGTGTACATAATCGAAGCCAGCTCGGTAGGAACGACCACTGCATCGAGCGCGAGAACGCGATAAAACATCGCGCCATCTTGCTCTTACTCCTCACGTAGAGTCGATCAACCCTTGTATTTCCCCACTGCTGGGCACGGGTCTCTTCCTGCATCGCAGGAAGGTGAAGCCATACTACACCACGAGAGCCAAGTCTGGGTTGGTGGAGGATTGTAAGACAGTGGCGGGCCTTACTGTCAGAAGTTATCAAGCCCATAAGGCCTCTGGCATGGCTTAGCAACTGTTATTTACCTCAAGTAGAGTAAGATATTATATCGTCCGCTTATGTTATCCATAATATAATGTGTCTGAAAGTAGTGCAGCTAGTAGGAAGAGGTGAGCACACGAATCTTATGTCCAAAATTGACAACATTTCATTTTTTTAGCATACGGATTTTATTGTCCTAAAGGAAACTAGATACAAAATAAAACGAACCATATTTTTTTATTTTATGAAACACGCACGTTTTCTTATGTTTTTTACAGTTTAAAGTTTAAAATATTTTTACCGGAAGTGACGAAACAACGAGGCTCACAATATGTTTTCTTTTGCCTAATATCCTAAAAAAAAAATATAGTTACAAATGTCATTTTAGTATTGCCAAGGCCATGTTAAAAAACAGTTTCTGATTGTTTTTAACATATGCAAATATGTTTTTCTTTTATACAATTAAATCAGCTTAGTTCAATTCATCATCCCTTATATGTAGTTGTTCCTTTTTTGTCAAATGTACTTTGTGTTGGCAAAGCCTTTATCTGCGTTCGGAGTGTTTTTGCTGCCAGTTTGTTACTTTTGTAGCTACTTTTTCAAGGTTATTTATAATGGTATGGTAAGTATAAAGTATGGTAACCCTGATATTATGTTGTGTGGTTTGCCTTGCGTAGGTAGGTACCTAACGTAAACAAACTTTGTGTAGTGTTAAATTTATTTCTCTCTACTCAAATTCTATCCTATACAAGAACAAGAAAGTCATTGGTAGGTATACAATGGACACTTCAGATTTAGACGGATTCGTACGCGCTGACAGCCGAAATCTACCCAAGGTAGATCTTTCAATGCTTTTGGAGTTCATGCATCTCATGACGATGCAGCGAAAATAAGAGGTGAAACCGTGATGATGAAAACCATGATTTCAGTTTTATGAAATAGGCCCTGGAGACCATCAGCAACCAAAAATAAAGGGGTGGGGGCACGTGAATAACAATGTACTACTTAAGAAATACGATAATTAATAATTAAACATTATTCTTCGCCATCACTACATAAATTAAACACTTCTTCGTCCTCATTCTCATATGGCTCAGTTGAAGTAGACGTTTGAGTAAGTAAAAAATAGTGTCGGGCATATTTTTTTATCTTGTACTTAACGAAATCTTCAGGTTAAAACGTCGTCAGCAGTGTTATTATTGATACGGCAATTGCCGTAATATACGGTAATTCATGGATGTTTTTTGTAATATACGGTATACGGCAGGATTTCGACTGCCGTATCATATAATACGGCAATTCAAGTCCAACATGCTCGTAACCTTAAAACAAAAAAATACTACAAACGAAACGTAATAAATGTGTCCGATTTTCGGGATATCCCATAGAAAATTTTCCTGCAGACATAAATTGAACTAGATGTCTCATGCAATCTCTTTTATATGTCCTACTCTTAGCTATTATTTATTATTATTATTTAATTTTGTAATATTGTCCTGCTGTTGTTGTGTTCTACTTATGTCCTTTAAATGTGTATATTTTGTTAATTATTTATGTATAATATTCATTTTTTATTTTTATTTATTTAAATTATTTGTATGTATCTGTTGATAATTTTATTTATTCACACTGTTATTGAGGCATGTATTTGGAACCTCTGAAATTAATGTTTTCTATGTTTTTTTTTTGTACATCTACTTCCTTCTCTAATGTATTAGTCCAGTTCATCCGAAGGTTGTCTGGAAGAGATCACTTTTAGTGATAAGGCCGCCGTCTGTACTCTTAGGTTAAGAAATATCTGTGTAATTTCCATTTTTATGTACAATAAAGTGTTCTCTCTCTCTCTCTCTCTCTCTCTCTCTCTAAACAAGCTATTCGAAATCAAGGCGGTTGCACAAAATTTCAGGTGTCAGGAGATAATTATGCTTATCAAAATGAAAAGCAAAGAAAAATATTCATTGCACAAGCAGTGTATTAGAAACATATAGGATGAAGAAATGATAGAAAGTTGAAAATATACTTATTATTTTTGTGTTTCAATCACTAATTATTCAATTAAAAGATAATACGGCAGATCAGCGATTTTTTTTTTATAATTACGGCAATTTGAAGGTTTAGATACGGCAACCCAGATTTTGACGATAATAACACTGGTCGTCAGCTAAGGCGCTAAATTATTTTTGTCCTCAAAACTTTTTTCTTGTCGCTAAGGCTCTCGCAAAAGTCGTCATTTCTAGCGACTAAGTCGCTAAATTGGCAACACTGATTTTTTAGGTTAGATCTTGAAATTGACTTTTTTTTTTTATCGTGGCACAGGCATGTTTACTGGGAGCCGTGGTGTGACGTCATCAGCGTATTTTTGTGTTTTTACAATTTTCTCGGAAATGAAACCACAGAAAAAACTGAAATAATTTTTTACGTGCTTTACAAAGCCAAATCTCGAAATGGTTTTCGAATTAGAGCTCCATACAATTTTGAAATGTTGTCATTTGTGTCCAAAATATTGTTGTGTAATTGTGTCTATGTCCAAATATTGTTGTCCAAATATTGTTGTGTAATTTCTTTGTCCACTTTGTCCAAATATTGTTGTGTAATTGTGTCTACTCTGCCTATGCTGTTTGTTTTTGTACTTTTATGAATGTGTGTGGAAGTGTAAATAAATAATTTATCATATCATATCAAAATACGTGTGCAAACGTCTGACATTACGCGCACCAAATCCTGGGCAATTCCCACTGTCAAACTGTCACATTTATATGAAATTTGTCAGTTAGACGATTGGAATAGATCAGTATTTTAGACCAGAAGACGGACGGTGGAACAAGGCAGCCACAGAGTGGCCGAGAACTCGGCTGCGGGCCGGCTACTCGATAGATCGATGACATAAAGAGAACTAGAGGACAATGGACGAGATTGGCATAGTATCGGAAAGGTTGGCGTAACAGTGAATTGGCTTCTCCATCAGTGTAGGAGTGGGTCGTTGTCCGATTTTTCGACGACGAAACGCAACCGTTTTTTCTGGAACGAAAACAGGTCCTCGAAACGGTCCTCGTTCGCAACTGGTTTTATTGTATGCGAACGAGCAAGGCGCAGACGACGGTCAAACGAGTGCGAACGAGACGAAATCACGAAACATCGGAAAAAATAAGTGGTTTTACACGATATTCGACTGTATACTCATAGACATAAAGATTACTTTATTGTATCACAGACCAAAACGAACGGAACGAGCAAGGAGCCGACGACGACGTCGCAATGATCTCATTACGTTCTAGGCTCTATTAATATAGCACTAAAGGACATATTCGCGTCAAACAATCTAAGGACTGGTCTTGCGACGAACAAACGCTGGCACTGCTTTAGAGTCGCTGGCACTGCTTTAGAATGAAACGTAAAACGGTCCTATCGTCGCGGACAACAAAACGGTCTTATAAAGCGGTTCGTCTTTGCAACGATCACGCCTACATCAGTGGCCGTCTTTCATGTGCTTACAAACTCAGACACACACCCTCCCACACACAAACACCCACACACACACACGGACACGCATAGATGGTGATCTTTCATGAGCTTACGCACACACCCACACAAACACCACCACCACACACACACATACACCCACATGACACACACACCCTACCACATGCACACAAAAACACACACTCGCATAGATGGTGATATTTCATGAGCTTACGCACACACCCACACACACACCCTCCCACCTGCTCACACACACACACACACATAGATGGTGACGTCATTGGTTGAATCGGTTGAAGAAACTTAATTTACGCATATTTGGGTTGAGCATCCTTCATGGGATGTGTGTAATGGGTAGATAGATGGATAAGTAGAACTGTGTATGAGTGTCGCGAGTCATTAAAAATACTTTTCCGGAATCGTGTCACGGAAAACAAGGTTGGTTGGAAAATTAGGCGCTATACCGCAGAAACAATTAGCAACTGTGGAGCAAACCACTGCCGCATTGCAACTGGGAAAGTAGAGAGTTTCTAATTGAAAAACTATCCTTTGTATTCGAGTATAGTGGAGCTTAAATTCTTTCTTTGAACCTGGAGTATCTCGTAATTGCTCGAAAATAAGTTAAATTATTATTCAAACAAAAGTAGGCAAATTAAACATTTTTGTTTTTCAATTTAGAAGAAAAATACGTTTTTTCGCTTTGAGATAATTTTAAAAGACAGTATGATTGCTTGAAGTCTCTAGGTGTTGAAGATTAAAGCTTGTCAATTTGTTACTCAAAGCGTGAAAGTACATTTATGAATAAATTTTAAATTTAAATTTGTTTATTGTTCAAAAGCATAATGTGGGTTTGTACATCACTTAAACTATTTATCTATTAAATTATATTAAATTATAATTACATGCTCATAATTTTCTTAGTTGTTAACAGTAGGTACATCATTAATATAACTAAACAAGCCTTGATCAGTAATAGAAAGAAATGTACAATGGTGTTTGCTGACCCTTATACTAAGCTAAAGCCTGTATGATAAGAGCCAGAGAATAAAATATTTATTCATACAGGATGTAACTAATTTCCCTAATACATATGAATACGGGAATCGGTCGTAGCCCCGGCTTCCTGAGTGATCTTAAACGATCACGAAGGTTAAGTAACACAGGGCGCGTTCAGTGCATGAATAGTTAAGCCGTCTATGACTAACGCTAGTGGCATTTTCCTTAGGGCGGCTTGAAAACTTCTGACCAGCCACTAGTCTGGCAAGCCTCTACCAATCCGGACTTGGCCCCGTGGTGGAGTATGGCCTATACCTTAATCAGGGAAGAGACCCGTGCCCCTCGGTGGGGACATAATGGGTTGATGATGATGATGATCTGAATACGGGTGATTCGGATGGAACGGTAAAATTCCGGCTTTTCAACCACGAGGTCGTGGGCCACCCAGCTTCGATTCCACGTGCGGGCATGTACCACTGACTTTGCTTTCTAAGTTATGTACATTTTGACGGCCTTGGTGGCGCAGCGGTTTGGCATGATGACTGTAAAACCGGAGGTCTTGGGTTCGTTCCACGGCAAACTAGGAAACGAACTTTTTTAGTTTGTCTCTGGTCTTAAATGTTATCTATGTATTTATTGTTTTAAATCTATCGTCGAGTTAGCACCTGTATCACAAATCGTTTAGTTGTACTTAGTATAGGGCTAACGAGATCTGTGTAATATGTCCATGATTATGTCCATGATCGTCATTATTATTTGTGGAAATATAGTAGCAATACCACACGCTAGCAGTAAAGGAAACCAATGTGAGAAAACCATAGTGTCTGCTTGGTGCGACAATTTTTGCCTCACCTCCACCGTACCTTCTGCGGGTTCTTCTTCTTCTTCAGGCAATATTAGTCCACTGCTGGACATAGCCCTCCCCTGATAAGCGCCATAGCGCAAGGTTGTGCCATCATTGGGGGGTAATGCCCACAATTCCCACGCTGGGCATGCGGGTTGGGGATCGCAGTTCGGTGGAATTGTACTCCAGGGGGCGCTGCTGCCCACCCCCCGGTTTGTGTCCCTTAGTCGCCTTTTACGACACCCGCGGGTTATCTGGTAGAAAACGCAATTAGCATTCATTCCACCTTTTGTACATTCTGTGTAATAAATAAATAAAAATAATAATGTAGCCCAACTATAAGGCATAGGGCCAGTTTCTGAACTGAGAATTTCGCTAAGTAAATACAAAACTATAACACTATAGTCGTCTCTTCGAATTTCTTAGCAAAGAGAGTGACAAAACGTTACTTAAGTTACGTTCTCAATTCAGAAACTGGCCGGCCCTAAGTGTGGAATTCTCAGGTGTAACTAATTATCAACTAATTATCAATAGAATAATACTTTTCATTCAGTGCACACGAAACATTGAATAGGACATAACATAGGAAATGGCATGTAAAAAGGCGAGCTTATCTCTGTTAGAGATTTCTTCCAGCAAACTGTGTACCCATATAATACCTTAACTTACCGTACCTTATACCTTTAGTATGAACCTGTATAATTTTGCATGCAGTGATTACTTGTAATTGGCTTGTATACTTATCTTTAAGTTGATTTTACTTAAGCATTGTTACATAATTGTGAACGTGTTGGTATATAAGTTGTTAGTAATCCTAAATAAATAAAATTCATAAGGACGAAACAAAGATGCTTCGTGTTAGTATGCAGAGCTAGACAAATTTTCTTTCAAATGTACACAAAATTTTACTAATAATGATAACCCATACACCTTTACAAAGGTCTCTGAGCACTTACAAAACGTTAGCGACCAATTTCGCCCTCGCCTGTCCTATTAGGGGTAAAACAAGCCAATTTACTCTAAGGGCTGTCAAATGGAAAACCAAGCCAAAACTGGCTGCTTATTAGGCAGGGACAAAGTCACAGTCCTGTTGTTATTTCACAAGCAGAGTGCGTTTCACGAAATACATTTTACCTTTACTTTTAACTATTAATACCTGTGGGTTCAGCAAATATAGTCTCTACTACATCGTTATCAACCCTTGTATGTCCCCACTGCTGGGGCACGGGTCTCTTCCTGCATCGCAGGAAGGTTAGGCCATACTCCACCACGGGGGCCAAGTCCGGGTTGGTGGAGGATTGTAAGACAGTGGCGGGCCTTACTGTCAGAAGTTATCAAGCCGCCCATAAGGCCTCTGACATGGCTTAACGACTGCCATTAATAACAGCCGGCACCAACGGCTTAATGTGCCTTGCGAAGCACGAAAGCGCTCGGAAAAATGCCACTAGCGGTAGTCACGGGACGCTCACCCATCCTGTACGTGACCGCGCCTGTCATTGCTTAACCAAGTGATTGATTCCAATCACTCGGTTCGCCTAGGCCACGAGCGCTTCAACGCTCGTGGCCTAGGCGAACCGAGCTGAAGCGCTCTACTACATGGTGATAAGAATTTCTCGAAAGGTACTATAATGTGAAACGCACATGTTTTTTTTTTAAATTGGTTTAACGGCCCTGGGTACAAGCCCGTTTAAGCCTTGCTTAACCGTTCACAGATTATGTATATCGTAGGACAGCTTTACTACAGCGTCGGAGTGGTCCCTTCACCCATCTAGTGTGAGTGAAGATACCACTGGACGTTGTATAAATCATCTCATTAAGTAGATGCAAAAAAAAAGGCCAATATTAGGACAGCTTTTAGGATAGTCTGGATTTTGAAACGCACATCGCAAGTTCGTCAAAAGAAAAAATCAAATGTCACGCGCTGTCGGAGTTTGTACGGAGTTTATCGAAGTGTTTCAAAAAATTTTTTTTTAATTTATTTCGTAAGTTAACATAATTACATTACAGCTTACGCTGTTTCATAATTATTTGCGGTATATACTTAATCTTATTAAATAGGTAAACTAGCGTACAGAAGCAAATTATATTGATAATTTAAATTCAAGTGGTTTTCAAGAGGACTTCCAGCCACTATAGGCACTATGTGAGTTTTGGCCATCATCAATCAAACTAGATTTTCAATAAAGTTAATGAAAATTCTCGTGAAAATAAATTGCACGAGCAGTTACTAAAAGTACCCTCAGTTGCGATTAATTGATTTTTTGCGGGTTTTTACATACTCGACCCATTACATCGTACTTATCAACTCATTTTACTTAAACCAACTTTTACATACTTAGTTGTATATTAAATGGGTCAAATCGCGATTATTTATTAGGGAAAACGTAATTACCTTATTTCCCGACGTTTCGGCAGCGTTACAGTTGCCGTAGTCTCGGGTAGACTGAAGTGGCGAGTACAGTCAATTATTGTGGTTATTAAAGCGAAAGAGGCCTGGATCGTGGTTAGTGGCAAACCCTGTTATCTGCCTAGCCCTTTGGGATACAAGCGCGAGTTTATGTAATGTAATAAATTTATATCCGTCTCTCTACCGGTTCAGGTTTGTTTTCCGTTGTTATTATCTCTGACCCATAATTCCAACCATAGTTACAATTCATAAAAAAGTACTACGCGCATATCAAAGCTTGTATGTTTCCACTGCTGTGACGGGTCTCTTCCTGCATCGCAGGAAGGTTAGGCTATACTCCAACACGGAGGCCAAGTCCGGATTGTAAGTCAGTGGCGCGCCTTACCGTCTGAAGTTATCAAGCCGGCACCAACGGCTTAACGTGCCTTGCGAAGCATGGAAACTCCCGGAAAAATGCCACTAGCGGTAGTCACGGGACGGTTACCCATCCTGCCTGCCTGACCTGAACGCGCCTGTTGTTGCTTAGCTCAAGTGATTATGTCCCCAAGTAGCCAACCCACTGAATATCCGAACGAACGGTCAGTTCTCGGTCATCACTCTATGACTGCTTCCGGTCACCGCTCGTCTTCTCGTCCAACCAGATGTTCCGCCCGTCATCTCTTAAGTTTCGTTTTTCGTATGCCCAAAAGGCAGCAGGACGACATTGGACAAGATTAGCAGGGGACCGGCAAAGCTGGCATGACAGCGAAGAAGCCCGAAGTAGAAGAAGAAAATCTCATACATATTTAAAAACCTATTTAGAGGCTAAAAATTTCACCCATGCCGGGATTCGAACCCGCAACCTCTGGCTATCCGTACCAGCGCTCTACCAATTGAGCCAATGGGCGACTCACGGCATCAGTGAAATTTCGAACCTCTTTACAATATTCTCTGTATTACGTACAGGCAGCGACATCTGACTTAAGCAAATTGCATTACTTACAGCCCCGACCACCTACTTTGCAGTTAGGTTTTAACATCGGAACGATATCACTGTACCCACATGATTACACTTTTTTATTTTTAATGCACTAACCCGTGCTAAGGAACAAATTTAAAAACCTATTTAGAGGCTAAAAATTTCACCCATGCCGGGATTCGAACCCGCAACCTCTGGCTATCCGTACCAGCGCTCTACCAATTGAGCCAATGGGCGACTCACGGCATCAGTGAAATTTCGAACCTCTTTACAATATTCTCTGTATTACGGGCTGTAAGTAATGCAATTTGCTTAAGTCAGATGTCGCTGCCTGTACGTAATACAGAGAATATTGTAAAGAGGTTCGAAATTTCACTGATGCCGTGAGTCGCCCATTGGCTCAATTGGTAGAGCGCTGGTACGGATAGCCAGAGGTTGCGGGTTCGAATCCCGGCATGGGTGAAATTTTTAGCCTCTAAATAGGTTTTTAAATTTGTTCCTTAGCACGGGTTAGTGCATTAAAAATAAAAAAGTGTAATCATGTGGGTACAGTGATATCGTTCCGATGTTAAAACCTAACTGCAAAGTAGGTGGTCGGGGCTGTAAGTAATGCAATTTGCTTAAGTCAGATGTCGCTGCCTGTACGTAATACAGAGAATATTGTAAAGAGGTTCGAAATTTCACTGATGCCGTGAGTCGCCCATTGGCTCAATTGGTAGAGCGCTGGTACGGATAGCCAGAGGTTGCGGGTTCGAATCCCGGCATGGGTGAAATTTTTAGCTTCTAAATAGGTTTTTAAATTTGTTCCTTAGCACGGGTTAGTGCATTAAAAATAAAAAAGTGTAATCATGTGGGTACAGTGATATCGTTCCGATGTTAAAACCTAACTGCAAAGTAGGTGGTCGGGGCTGTAAGTAATGCAATTTGCTTAAGTCAGATGTCGCTGCCTGTACGTAATACAGAGAATATTGTAAAGAGGTTCGAAATTTCACTGATGCCGTGAGTCGCCCATTGGCTCAATTGGTAGAGCGCTGGTACGGATAGCCAGAGGTTGCGGGTTCGAATCCCGGCATGGGTGAAATTTTTAGCCTCTAAATAGGTTTTTAAATTTGTTCCTTAGCACGGGTTAGTGCATTAAAAATAAAAAAGTGTAATCTCATACATAGTTATATAGTATGATTCGGATCTAATCGCGATTATTTATTGGGTAAAACGTAATGAAAGACGTTTATGACCAACGGTGGACGTCTTTTAAGGACTCAAAAACACACACACACACCCTCACACGCACACACACACACGCGCACACACCCTCTCACACACACACACACATCACACACTCATATTTTAAATTTAATTTGCTGTAGGTGGTGACGTCATGGGTTGAATAGGTAGCAACTTAATTCACGCATATTTGCGTTGAGCATGGTTGACTTGAGCGCTGAGCGTTGAGCGTGCAATCAGTGGTTTGGAACGGACACTCTTCTCGATGAGCTTATTTACTCGCTTAATAGAGAATATAATTTGGGTGGTTTGTCTACCCCTCTGTGGATTGGCTTAGGATTCACCTTACCACCTCAGAACTGATTTAGAAAAGATATATACGATCTAATCTAATATCATAAAAAGACAAACGGTTTTATTCATAAAATGTAGATTCCACGAAAACGCATTTCAGAATGAGTTGTAACCGACTTACAGCAGGAATAACTGACATAATCCAGTTTTAACTCTGTCTTAAGTTTCTTAGTACAGGCAACTTTTTATGAATTACACTGAAAGTTCGTTAGTTTCGATGTAGGGGGTAATCTCCCAATTGATTATTCGAATTCAAAAAATCTTTCAGCAACATTTGGATAATAATGAATGTGGATTTTCTTTATCAGGTTATTCTCCGCGTAATCTGTTAATTCTGAAACTAACAGCTTTGACGTTAAAGCATTTTGTTACATGGATCATTTCTTAATTTGAATTTAGATTGGAGTCTCGGGACGCATGTATGCATGATGCCATAGAGCGGTTATAACTTAATTCTACGCAGGCGGACCACAAATTCTTGCAAGAACGATTTGGAAGATATATTTTTTTATCTAGTGTATCTCAAAGAGCCCCTTAATAAATACACTTCCTATTCCAATCTAAAGAGATTTGTCTTTACTGAAAATTCTCGTAAAATTCAGGTGCAGAAATACAAGTAACTTTTGTTTTTGTTTTATTATGGAAATGAGACCTCTCATCATGCTCGTTTTTTGTGGGTACTATCGATTTATGAATGAATTTCGGTCATTAATTTGTCAACTCCCGCCTTTGATTCTTTAAATTGACGACCAAAGCGGGTTTATTAAATTTTCCGACGTAAATAAGCTATCTGATTAGTTTTCAAGAAGGGTCTAGTCACAACAAGCACGCTCACGGTTCTATCAGACAAGGAATTGTCAGGCGTTCAAGCGTTCGAGAGGTCAGTTTTGCTTTTTTCCGTCTTGTATTACGTTACATATTAGACTTTGTGTTTTAGTTAAACCTACGACTCTCAGTTAGTTCTCACGATTGTTATTAGAAAATTCTAGTCTCCTGTTAAAACTTATAAAAATACGTATTTAAGTTGTAAGTTAACTTGTACTTAAGCATTTCAGAAATTGTCTTCAAGCATATATGCCACAAACATGCGCCACTTATGAATGTAAACACAAAGAACCACAACCCAGGTTTGACCTAGCTAAGTGACCACTATTCATCTGCTTATAACTATTATTATTTAACACTTCAGACACTGGTCCCCACGATGTTTTTCTTCACAGTTAGCGAGTGGTATTGCTACGAAATCTTCACAAGTGTACATAACTTAGAAAACAAAGTCATTTATATGACTTTGTTTTCTAAGTTACATGTCAGGATTCGAACCCACGACTACCCGATTGAGACGGTGTTCTACCGCTCTGCTGCCACCGCTTACACAAGACTATGTAATTGAATGTATTAGAAAGTCGCGTTTTTTCTCAATGTAAATGCGAGTATAGCAACGTTTTCCTGTCTATGCGTCTCTTACACCCGTATTCTAAGACGTTCCTTGAAGTTTTCCTCAACTCCACTTTTGCTCAATCGAGGAAAACAGTATTTAAAAACGTATTAAATTCCTTCCATCGAGCTAGTTTCTCATTCGAGTCGCGGAATTCCATCCGTAAGTATGTAAAAATATATTATTAAGGTTATTTATATGTATATAGATATGTATGTATTGTTTATTTTATATTTGTGCTTAATTATTATCTTTGCATATGTGTATAATTATCTATAATTATTGTACATAGTTTACATACATAGTTTAATTGTAAAAAAAAGATTTGTCAATAAAATATCACTGTTTGAGACTACCCACCTTCTCCACGTCACGTTTGTTGGCTAGAATAAAATACTATTTAGTATTAAGCCCGCCAATTGTACAATCTTTACAGGAACAATAAAGAATTTAATAATAATAATAATAATAATAATTAACTGAACTAAAACTTTCGTAAGCACAACACATTGTAGACTTTTAGTCCGGATTTACTTACGGGTGTTGTTATATCGGAAAAGTCCGACCAGGTTTCGCTCCGATTCGCAGAGCTTAATCATGGTGAGCAGAGACGAAGCTCGCGTCGTCGGTTGCTCGTCTCACACGATATAACAACACCCGTAAGTAAATCCGGACTAAAAGTCTACAATAATTAACTGTCAAAGCTAAGGTACCTCAAGACCTACCTTAAAGCCTCCTCGAGAAAGAAAAACTTCTGCCTGTCAACAATTAGCAATGACGTTGTGCCAACATAAAAAACCAAATTCTCACTCGAGTTAAACTACAGATTATATTGATTGTACTCACTCGAGTACACTCCAAATACTGACTGGTAATACTATCTCAAGGAAATGCCTCCACCTGTCCTCGACTCCACCTCCGTTGAGTATTGAGTCGAGGAGACTTTGAGGAACGTCTAGGAATAGGGGTGTTAGTGTTTTCCTAAAAGGGTGAAATGTTAAAAGACCACAAAACAGTCCTAAAACTCGAAACCAATACCTTAATCCCGGCAAAGGTCAACGGGGCGTGTGGACCCAACTCTCAAGCATCTATTAGGGGACCGCAATAGATCTATAATTCAGACGTTTACTACCAATCACGGAAAGTGTTTGTACCCCGACACCTCGCACGCGGGATTTGTATTGGGTAGAGATTAAGGTCACTTATATATTAAACCTGAAGAGTCTACAGCGTTGTATTCTGCGGCAGATTTCTTTTTGGTAAACAGTATTAAAGTTGTACACTCTTGTAAAGGTGTAGTTTTTAATTGAAATGTGAAAATACTGTTGGAGTAGCTAATAATAAATAATATTTATACTCGTGCTCCGTTCTCGAGATTAGTAAACTGAAATAAACTGCATAGTATATGTAGAAACACGCAAGTGATGCCACTCATGCACTTAGTCAGGAGAATGTTCATATTTTTCCGATCTCGTTCAGAAATGTTTAATATAATTAAGAGTGATTTAGCAGAAATGATTTAAAATATTTGTGATTATGACCTTTGCTTCAGAACTGTGAATACGATGTCAAAAGGTAGGGAGTAGTATATAAAATAAATTACTAAATAAATTCCACACAACACAGTCACATGTTTTGGTCCCGTACTAGGATACCCTGTGCTCTGGTAACCAAGCAAGGACATTATAAACTTGGAAATACATCCAGACTGCGACGGTAGCGTTGAAAAATGTATTCTATTACGTAATATTTAAGGGTCAGTCGTTAGAAAAGCGCAAACAAGTGAAAGTGCATTGAGTTGCTCGGCGCCACCCATGAGATTTCCTGATATTATTTGTTTATGCTAAAATGAGTAATTGAAAGTTTTTCTATCAATTGCATTTTGACGCGCACACTTTTTTCATAACAACTTCGTGGTTAGAATGTCCCCTTTAAATACGGTAAATGAATTCGGAGTCTCTCTTTGGTTAGTCAGATTCCATTTCGCAGCACTGACTCGATTATTTTGTATTTTTTTAAGACCGAACCTCCAGCTAATGATTTCATGAAACATTAAACAAAACTGTTCGTTTTCAATACACAAAAAAAATGTTTTTATTTTGCTACCAACAAAAAGTTTTGAAAACATATTGCAAATGAATTATTTGTGTTATGTTTTTTTTTAACATTGAGCGCATTCATTGCACAACCAGGAAAAAGAATACAACCATAACTTCTTAAATCTAAGTAATGTTAAATAATTTATTAGCCCCATGCACAGAACGTCTAAAAGCCGCCGCGCCGTGTGCATGTAGTACGGACACGCACACACGCAATCATGTAGTATCATAACAGCTGCGCCCCTTTCAAAATAAGTGACACATGGAAATTGTACTGCCAAACGCCCACTAAACACGCCGAGTCGAATGGTAAAAAATTGCCTGTTACACACTGATTATGAAAATCCGTCCATTCGCCCACGGAACAAATCCCATTCGATTCGGCGCCCTTTGGCTTTATTCTATTCCAGTGGATGCTAGGCTGCTTTATGACAGTGATTTTCTTATTCGGTCTTTTAACTCTTAGCCGTAGGGCTCAGCGTTGCAGCGTAGGGAAGGACATGGGGCGAGGCGTGCTTTTATTTACACTTTTATTTACAGAATGTACTGAAACGATGGGACAAAGACCAAGACGCAGCCAGAACGTGAACTCTATATAACGCGTAGCGTCTTTTCCGCATCTGTCGCACGTCCGTTTTCGATTACCGAGCGATTTGCAAGCTAGGCGGTTACGCAGCGAGGCGACGACGGTGCGCCGTCACGGTGAGTTTGCAGCGTGCGATCCGCGTTTTGGACGGTCAGTAGCAAAATTGATTAACCTGATAAAGAAACACTACTTAGTAATAGACTGGGAGAGAGCGACTCCCCATAGCTTGGGAAGTATGAATATCATATAATTCGACGATTTTGAGTTTTAGTTATGAATAACTTTGAATGTTTTGTAACGACTATTGCAGCTGTAAAGTAACCTCTAAGCTACATCTGCTTACTTTATGTCTTTAATACGACTCAAGTGGGGCGGGGTGGACTGTCGAACGCGTTTATACAAAATGGCATCAAGGGTGATAATGGCGGCGAGATTGTCGCAGCGAGATCGCAGCAATCTCGCTGCGCAATCGTATCGCTTTCAAATTGCTAGAATACAGGGATTTTATGGTGGAATAAAAGAAAAACGGACAAACATTAAACTCCGTTTTTCGCTCGTTTAAAAATAAAGCAACGGTAATCGAGCCAAAACACGTAGGAATTTCCCCGGTACGTGACTCATCTCTTTACAAGCACGGATTATTATGTCGAGCGCGTTCAAGTGGTCTTAGCAGCCGTACAATAGTAATCGATTTTACACGGCTACTTAAAAGCAAGGTGGGAAGCCAGCGAAATGAAAAATCATGACTGCGAAACCCGACTGCGGGAAAAATGTAGGCATAAAATTTTGTAACTTGATGAATTATCTAAAAATAGAAACAAGGGAAAAACATAAATTGTTTTTTTTTTAGGTTTCATTATCTGGTGCACAAAAAATGCAGTCGGTGGCATCAAATACGCCAACTGAATTTTTTGTGAACACTGTCAATTAATTATTAGTGTTAGTTATAAGCGCTCGTGGCCCAGTAGGGCCAAGTGATTGGAATTAACCACTTGGGTTAAGTAACAACGGACTCGAGCAGGTGCTTGATGGGTGACCATCCCGCATGACTACTGCTATGAAATAATATATACAGATGTATGAGCATCGCATGTCAACAAGACATAGCTGCTTAAGATATTTATCCTATCTTTTTAGTTGCAGTGAGGCACCATTTTCGGGATATTTTCGATATAATTATGGTTATCGTATCGTCAACGCCACTTTTGCATCTTCATTTTCTTTGCTCTTCATTTTTACAGAGTTCTGCGTTGGGAAGCTATTATTATTATAGTTCGGTTGCTTTAATGGATTATTTCATAAATTCCGGTATAAGCTGATTATCTTGCTAGTTCAATTCCCAGCATTCCATAATAGTGCTGATAATTACTCTGCCACTCGTCTTGGTATTGAAACATAATACGCATTGTATTGTATGTGAAACTAATTACAATTAGCACCCAGTGGATACTGTGGTTAATGGTTGATAGCAGACGAGGGAGGTAGCTAAATAATTAATTAAGGGAATCCAGAGAATTTCAAGTCTTGAAATTAGGTGCCAAACTGTGTATAATATTATTACTACGCCATGAATTTTAGGTGATTTGAAAGCCATTGCAAAATTCGCAGTCGTTCGTCGTATCGTTATCAACCCTTGTATGTTCCCACTGTCGGGGCACGGGTCTCTTCCTGCATCGCACGAAGATTAGGCCATACTCCATTCGGAAGTATAGGCCATACTCCATTCGGAAGTTTAGGCCATATTCCATTATCCAATGTCCATCTTCAGGCTATATTAGTCTACTGCTGGTCCCCACTGCTGGGGCACGGGTCTCTTCCTGCATCGCAGGAAGGTTAGGCCATACTCCACCACGGGGGCTAAGTCCGGGTTGGTGAAGGATTGTAAGACAGTGGCGGGCCTTAGTGCCAGAAGTTATCAAGCCGCCCATAAGGCCTCTGACATGGCTTAACGACTGCCATTATATGACAGCCGACACCAACGGCTTAACGTGCCTTGCGAAGCACGGAAACGCTCGGAAAAATGCCACTAGCGGTAGTCACGGGACGCTCACCCATCCCGTACCTGACCGCGCCTGTTGTTGCTTAACCAAGTGATTGATACCAATCACTCTGTTCACCTAAGCCACGAGCGCTTCCGTGCGCGTTTACTCCAACGGTTGTCGGTTCTTCGCAAGCCCATCTACTGTACAATAAACCATTTTAAAGATTTTAAAGTTATCGTGCCTTTATAGCTAACGAATGAACTCCCTTGCTTTTTTTTAAAAAGGCTCTTTCCGAATATATTTCGACACAAACGCGACTGTACGGAAAACATTAGTAGCCAGCCAGAGCGGTGCGCGAGTACCACGATTTCTCAGGTCATTCATTGTTCTGGTAGACGGAGAGTCGGTACTAATCGTTCACGATTTTTTTCGAACACGATTACATACCATCATCATATTCTGCGTATTAGAGCTACCTCGGACTCGTCCGGCAAGTATGAACGTCTTCATGTATAAATTAAAGTTTAACTTGAAACAATATTTCGCAACTAAGAGAGACTAAGTACATCCATGCGAAGTCAAAGTAATTTTTTCAATATTAGTCTTACATAATAAGATAAGAATATTCTTTATTGTACACCAGGAAAAAAAATAAACAAAAAAAAATTACAAAGATACAGTACAATTAGCGGCCTTATTGCTTAGAGCAATTTCTTCCAGACAACTTACGATGGAGAGTTGCTGAAGGAAAAGTGAGATTATAATTATTCATCTTCTAGCACGAAAATCCCAGACCCTAGTACAAGCAGACAAGATTGTTTCTCCGGCGGTGCTCCATTTTCCTTTCAATTGTCACAGTAAAACAAAAGACGGGCGCCATCGATTGCCTACTGCAGTTTACTAACCTACGTTACACCTTCATCATAAGTATATCCTTATAAAATAATAACAAAAATCATGAAGAAATCAAAGATATCAACGTTAAAAATTTACATTCTGTTTTGTTGACTATCAAAGTATTTGTCGATATATTTAGTCAATGCATGACAATTTCTCCGTCAGAAATAAGGCCTCTAATTCTACCTCTTCTTTGGTAACTATTGTCTTGGTAATAATTTTCTGGTGTACAAACCATAACATATATTCTTATCTTATCTTAGTTCTTAAGTATTTGTAAATCGATGGACAATTTATTTAACCTTGTGGCGAGCACATGTCAACTCTGCGAGGGCACTATACACTCCAACATTCCTGCATCGCGTAAGCAATGTGTTTCACATGCCATGCCATAAATACAATGTCCGGCGAACAACAGTTGGACCGGCCATCCCCAGGCATTCGATCTGCCTTGCGGGAAATTCCCCTTTATAGTGGAAGATCGCGATCACCCGCTCTTCCCTATAACCCTATTTTCAGCTACGATAAAGGCTTTTATTATGCGCCTTCGGTCCTTCAGGCCATTCCTTTTATGCGGTATGACAGTGATGGCAGCTTCGCTTATTGTGCATATCTCCGGACATTGTGACATAACCATTGTTGTGACACGATACAATTCTGTTCTATTATTGAGTTACGTCATACCGCGTTACTGTAACTGGTTCAGTATGGTAGGAAGACGCCGCGAGTCTCGCATTTTGGATAGTCAAAAGAAGGCAAAGAGGCAATTCAATACGCAAGTCGTGACTTCAAATTAAAAAAATTCAAAAATTCTTTTATTTTCTTCCAGCTAACCTTGGGTTACGTGGATAGTGGAATGGGGTAGTGACATAAAATATCTATTGCAAAGACTATACTTATTTATTT
This sequence comes from Yponomeuta sedellus, assembly GCA_934045075.1. Taxonomy (NCBI): domain Eukaryota; kingdom Metazoa; phylum Arthropoda; class Insecta; order Lepidoptera; family Yponomeutidae; genus Yponomeuta; species Yponomeuta sedellus. The sequence continues at coordinate 8,983,053 of OW203733.1, read as the reverse complement.
ATGGTATATAAAAGTATATATTCATATTCGATATCAACCCTTGTATGTCCCCACTGCTGGGGCACGCGTCTCTTTAGGTTAGGCCATACTCTACCAGAGGGGCCAACTTCGGGTTGGTGGAGGATTGTAAGACAGTGGCGGGCCTTACTGTCAGAAGTTATCAAGCCGCTCATAAGGCCTCTGACATGGCTTAACGACTGCCATTACATGACAGCCAGCACCAACGGCTTAACGTGCACGGAAACGCTCGGAAGCGGTAGTGACGGGACGGTCACCCATCCTGCACCTGACCGCGCCTGTTGTTGCTTAACACAATTGATCGATTCCAATCACTCGGTTCGACTAGGCCACGAGTGCTTCATGTATGTTCATATATATACATAATATATAACTAACATAAAATACACACTATATTATATACAACTACTTCCTTGTGTTTCCTAAACATTAAAGTTACTGTCAAATTCTGACAGCCAAAAAACGCGTGACCCGCACCTTTAAACTACGTTTACTGACTTTGCTTTGAAGATGTGCTATTATTCAGGACATGATCTACTAAGTTCAATAACTTATGCGTGATTGTCTGACCAACATTTTAAAATATAATTTTTTGGATAGAGTTCAGTGTTGCTAGATAGCTTTGTGAATTTCTCACCAAAGCGCCCTCGAAGTCACACCAAATACTGGGTATTTTGAGAAAAACTCCGAAGACCACATCAATTTCATCTTGAACTAGATTTATTCTTTATTTATTTACTTGGTAAAAAAACATGTTTTTATTCTTAACTTTTTATAAGGGACTCATTTGAATACAATTTAATAAAAATCAAGATTTATTTTTTTATAAAAAATAATTTTAGGGAAATCCCCCGTCTGTATTAGTTCAACAAAGTAAGACACAATCTACACAAAGTAAGTTATGTAAACCTCTCTGTTCTACATTCTCCGTTTTCATAATAGCTTGGAGGCACTTCATAATCGATAGCTCATTGTTGCAACATTGTATATAATTTGTAAGCTTGCAACGCTCGAGTTGGTCTGCATTGTTGGAAATTCACAGAATCCATCAAAGTAACGCCACGTCCACGCAGTCGGTGAATTTAAACTTGGAACTGACCGCAAATCAATACCATTCAGTACCACGTTAATTTCATATCATTCATTTATATCGGTTAATAGTGTTGTATGTTAGGCAAAGTAGCGTTTTATTTCAATGTTATAGAGCTTTTTAAGGTAAATCACGCAATGTTTCAACTTAGTTAAGTTCCTGATTGACATACCTACTTACTTTAATCTAAGGGAATAATCTAGTTTGCTCAACATAACTACCTATTACTTAGCGAATAGTATCGCTTAATCTAACTTTTACGTTTGCTATCCAATTAAAATGTCAAAACCAACAGCAAAGTCACTCGTAAATGAACAGTGGACGTACAGTCTATTTATCATTAATTTTCCAAATTAGTAAACAAGATTCTAACCCCAAAATTGTCATTTGATTTTTTTTTAATGCACTAACCCGTGCTAAGGACAATTTTAAAAACCTATTTTGAGGCTAAAAATTCCACCTATGCCGGAATTCGAACCCACGACCTCTGGCTATCCGTGCCAGTGCTCTTTCCAACTGAGCCAATGGGCGACTTACCGGAATCAGTGAAATTTCGAACCTCTTTACACTATTCTCTGTATTACGTACAGGCAGCGACATCTGGCTGAAGTAATTTGCATCACTTGTAGCCCCGAGTACCTACTTTGCAGTTAGGTTTTTTTTACACCGAAATGATATCGCTGTACCCACATGATAATACTATTTTTATTTTTAATGCACTAACCCGTGCTAAGGACAATTTTAAAAACCTATTTAAAGGCTAAATCGTCATTTGATGCCAAAACTAGATATTTCCTCGCAAGTTCATGAACTTCGTTTATAAAATTTGCAGCGTGTTATCTAAAATAGTGTCCAAGGTTACTTCATTTATGGGAATAAGGCAATCTTCAACTAAAAATCACACTTTACCGGTAGAATCTTGTTTACTAAAATGGACCAGTAAGGATATAGAGACTGTACCATAAGCCAGGATTGCGCTGAATCACCTTAAGGTTTGTTTTTTCCTGCAATGCCCAGATGCACCCGAGCAGTGTTCCAAACGGTTTTGGAAGTTAAAACAAACGGTTTTGGAAGTCGACGAAAAGTAAACAAAGCCCAGGGGGGTGGGACCAGCTATGAAGGTCACGTGCGAGCTCCAAACAAAAAGATTCTAAAATGATGTCCCGCACCTCTAGCTGATAGTACGTGAAAATTAACGTGCTTTCTACTGTAAATCTGGCAAAAGATTTTTTTCACACTGTATAAACATTAAAAAACAGCCTTAGCAGCCTGTAACTATGAGTCGATTCATAGAGGAAGATGATGTAACCATAAATGTGCCAAATTGCATGTTCAGTAGTAAAAAATCGAACATGGAATGGTAATCGAAGTGCTACAGTTGCCGTGGTCACGCGTAGACTCAGTCTACAATCCACCCGTGACCACGGCAACTGTAACGCTGCCGAAACGTTGGGCTAGATGACCTATACCTTCCTCAGGAAAGAGACCCGTGCCCCTCGGTGGGGGCATAATGTTGATTACAAATATTTTGTGTATAGGTCTGAGAACAGTTCGAAAGCAACGGCAAAACAACATTTGCGGGGTAAGCTAGTAAAAATATGAAAAGAAGCTTCATTACCAAAAACTCGTTTTGCATGAAAGGCAAAACAACAATAAAACAAATATGAATGGAAAACAAATACATCATTGTATTTGTATCCCAACAAATTTGTGGTTAACAAACCCGACGCGCGTAGCCTTAGTGGCGAGACAATCTGGTAAGACGCAAACACACACACACACACACACATACACACACACACACACATATACGCAGCCAGCACTAAACGCCAGTTTGTGAATTGAGAATTTCGCTAAGTAAATAGTTAACTGCAGTGCCGTCTCATCGAATATCTCAGAAAAGAATGAGACAGAACGTTACTTGAGTATTTACTTAGTGAAATTCAGAAGCAGGTCATTAAACAAAAGCGGAATAACTAGGACCTGCGAAGGGCGTAGTTACTGGGACTCTGAAATCTAGAAAGCGTGTCAGAAGTCGTTTCCTTAATGATGGCCATTCGGAGAGAATGCCACTGTTCCATTTCAATCCTCGAAATTGCCCTTTTCGCCTTCGCCCTAAAATTGGAGTCGCAAATTGAATTATACCTGAAAGTGAAGGGCTATTCTGCTGCATCATCTGTTTTAAGATAAGTTAAACATGTGTAAACAGTTATAGATAATATGGAGATCATATTATAAGTGTTAGTTCAGTGCTAGTGAATGAGTAATTAGTGAAAATAGTAAGACAAAGTTCAAAGTAGAGTCAAAATGGCGTGGATTAAGAAATTCATGTCGTCATTTGAAACTCATGTAAGTTTTATTAGGTTTTTTAAGATAAGATAAGATAAGACAAAGAAATTTTATTTCGGGTTCGTACACAATCACACAATTAATTACATCAAAATATCAGATACACTTTTACAACTACCAATGAGAAAATGTTTACATAAATTAATAAACTAAACCCGAAAATGGACATAGCTCAGCTGGATGCCATCTGGAGTAGACTCCAGAGGGCGCTGATTTTCAGCTATCCCCATGCCACTGACTGGTGCTTATCTATCAGATATCAAACATATTTTTAGCTTTTACATGAGACAAACATAACAAATATTAGCATAACAACTATAATAATTGGATAGGGAATTTTATGCAGATTCTAATGATATATAACACTTACTACGTAGTACTTTCTCTAATTTGAGAAATGTGGAACTGCGTTCACAAAGAATTCGCAAAAACATGAGGCCCGATCGCGTCACGGGTTAAGACGTTTTCCTGCACGTCTTTGTACGACTTGAGGCGCATTGAGATATATGCAGTTTACCGGCATAAACTGGCATCTTATGCGAAACATCGTATTATTATTATACGTTTATTTCGGATAAACAAATCCATAGAGTTGTTAGTACGAGCTTAGTCTATGCTAGTAAGATACAATTTTAGATAACGCTCTTTTTTTTAATGATAAATTAATGTAAATGAACCTTGGAGTGGTGCTTCAAAAACGGGCTATCCGCCCTATCATTTAACAGCCCCAGGATGCCGTTGGGACTGCCACGAATTCTGCTCATCAGGGAGGCCACGCGATTCCGGATTATGGCCAGCAAACATCCCCGAAGCGCTGCAGAATCATGAGAAGCGGGAAAACTTTACTGCCAATATTTAGTCTAGCTCTGAAAACGTAAAGGTTAATGCGGCAAGCCACTTACACATATTGTTATATGTACTTATGTAAAAATTTAAAAGGGAGTAGATATATAAAATATCATAATTTATGCTCTATAAAATATCATAAACTTATAATAAATACTCCACTTCAGGGAGAACTTTGGCTGTTTTGCAATCGTTTTTTATGAAATTTTGCCTATAATACTTTTCATAGCACTGCGTGCAGAGAAGGCCTGCTTCTCTCAGAGAGAGAAAGAGAGAGAGAGAGAGAGAGTGTAGCTGAATTATAGGCAATTTCATGCATATAATGTGACCACCTCAGACACTCAGGTATCCTCACGATGTTTTTCTTGACTGTTAATATAATTGTGAAAACATCTCCAAAAACTAAGATAAAAACAGCTGTTTCATACATTTCGCAGAGCAAATTAATATAATTATTTTACAGATTTTATATTATAATTGAAAAAAGAAAAGCTAGTATTCTTTTGGATATTACGGAGCTGATTTCTCTGAACTTAAATCCAGTGTATCGAATTGATTAGAAACTGGAGTATAAACAAAACAAAAATTGGAAAATAGATTGTTTGTCACCGATTTTCTACTGAACCTTCTACTATACTGAAGTCTGTATTGGTTTTGTTTGTTAGGTTTTTAAAACACCTTACAATGTTAATAAAACATATCGTAAAATCAACCAGATGTTGCTGCATGTACGTAATACAGAGAGTATTGTAAAGAGGTTCGAAATTTCACTGATGCCCATTAGCTCAGTTGGAGAGCGCTGGCACGGTTAGCCAGAGGTCGCGAGTTCGATTCCCGGCATGGGTGGAACTTTTAGCCTCTAAATAGGTTTGTAAAATTGTCCTTAGTACGGGTTAGTGCATCAAAAAGAATATAATTATATCGTGAAATGTTCTAGGGTTAAGCTACTCGTAGATTGGAGTGTTAAGTTAGATCGTGGAGACCACGAACTGCCAAACGCAATGCAGGATGTCCACCGGCTTGCTGGACCGATGATCTGAGGTACATCGCTAGGTGGCGGAGGATGGTCGAGGACAACAGAAAGTGGCGTACTTGGGGAGGCCTATGTCCAGCACTGGACGAGTACAGGCTGATGAATTATCAGTTTGTACTTCGATATCAACCCTTGTATGTCCCCACTGCTGGGGCACGGGTCTCTTCCTGAATCGCAGGAAGGTTAGGCCATACTCCACCACGGGGGCCAAGTCCGGGTTGGTGGAGGATTGTCAGACAGCGGCGGGTCTTACTGTCAGAAGTTATCAAGGCCTCTGACATGGCTTAACGACTGCCATTACATGACAGCCGGCACCAACGGTGCCTTGTGAAGCACGGAAGTGCTCGGCAAAATGCCACTATCGGTTGTCACGGGACGGTCACCCATCCTGCACCTGACCCTCCTGTTGTTGCTTAACTCAAGAGATTGATTCCAATTGCTCGGTTCGCCTAGGCCACGAGCTCTCCACGAGTCTGTACTTGTGCAATGATTAAGCTAGCTTGACACTTAAAGTCTGTGGCGCAGCGGTAGCACATCTGCCTACCAAGCTCGAACCCCGGCTGGGGATTAAAAAAACCCCAGGTCTTTGATGTTTACATGTTTGTGATGTCGTTGTTTCTGGTTCCCACGCACAGGGTATCCTAGTGTGGGGCCAGACGCAATGTATGTACCTGTATGCAAATGTTATCTTATGTTAAGTACGCATAAAGTATAGTATTTTTATATAGGTTAACACGAGCAGTAGACATAATTAAAACTGTTGCGGATTTATGCTCGTTTATTACATTTTTACAATTTTCCGACGTTTCGGCACTTTTTCAGGTGCCGTGGTCCCGGATGACGAAACGTCGGAAAATTGTAAAAATGTAATAAACGAGCATAAATCCGTATAAATACAGTTTTAATAACGCATAAAGTATTCAGATTGACAACTAAATTATGCGTGTCTTTATATTATGTCGTCATATCTGCTAAGAGACAGCCCATAGTTATAACTTTGGTGGGAAAGCATTTTTTTCCACTTTTTGTCTCTATTCAAGCTCCAGCTTCTAATAATCTCGTTTAACGGTACTTATTACCGAGTAAAGTGTAGTATTTCTTGGGCACGAATTATTTCGAAGGTAAACTTTTGGTGAGAAAACTGTAAGCCGGCAAAAGTTTTCCGTAGCCTAGCAACGTAATGACGTAACGGTCTTTCGAGGACAGAGAACATGGACATCGTTGTATTTTACGTCCTAAGAGAAAACTTAATATCTTAAGATTCGTTCTTGAAAGTTAAAAGTCAGCATATAGCATTGAAGTGCTCGCCTATTCGAATTGAGTAATTGGAATCAATCACTCGAGTTAAGCAGCAACAGGCGCGGTCAGTTGCAGAATGGGTGTACGTCCCATAACTACCGCTAGTGGCATTTTTCATTTCACATTATTTTCATACGAATAAGTAGCTTCTTGTTACCGTGGAAACACACTTTTCTTTATTCCTTCATCCTCGCCATAGGAACAAATCAATGAGCATTTTCTTCTCAATTCTAGATAAGACTCTTGTAAGGGATAGTGGTTTATGGAATTTTTTCCCCCATATTTGAAATATTTTTCATAATATCTGACTTTTTTCAGACAATATATATATACAGATAAGACTGAATTTATATTTTAGAATAGTGTCTAGTGTCAATTACAGAAATAGTAAAAGATATGTGCAACATGCGTGCACTGTACTCAATTACGTTTAGGCTGACTTTAAGACAAACGGGATGTCAAGTTAATCAGGTGTCGACTGTACCCAATTAAATTAAGAAAAAACAAACTTTGTAAGCTGAACGTAGGAACAGTTGCAGGCAAACATCTTGAATAAAAAACTACGCGAACGGAAAATAAAGAACAGCGCGGGATGATATCAACCCTTAATATGTCCCCACTGCTGGGGCACGGGTCTCCTCCTGCATCACAGGAAGTTTAGGCCATTCTCCATCACTGGGGCCAAGTCCGGGTTGTAAGACAGCGTCGGGTATTACTGTCAGAAGTTATCAAGCCGCCCATAAGGCCTCTGAAATGGCTTAACGACTGCCATTGTATGACAGCCGGCACCAACGGCTTAACGTGCCTTGCGAAGCACGGAAGCGTACAGAAAAATACCACGAGCGGTAGTCACGTGATGGTCACCCATCCTGCACCTGACCGCCCCTTTTGTTGCTTAACTCAAGTGATTGATTCCAATCACTCGGTTCGCCTAGGCCACGAGCGCTTCAGCGCGGGATGCATTGATCGATTTGTATCGCGTTTGTGTCAGCAGCGTAGCGCCGCTTGTTTCGTATCGCCAGTCGTTTTCCCCTTAGCATCCCGGGTACCTACCGGCCTAGTTATTATAGGGCTTGGTTAAATAATATACAGTGTTTAACGTTCCACGTTGTTTAATTGAAATCAATCAGACTTCCCTAAATTGGCGACGCTAGAAAATTTGTCTGTGAACAGTATTTCATAATGATTCGCGATACTCATACATAGATAAGTATCAAACGCGTCGAAAAGCTTTTAGAATATACCTCGAGCTCTAGCGGCGGGTTCCGTTTTCGCCGAAAGCACACGAGTGTAATACTACTTCCTGCTCTTTATAAAACTTTTCTGCACTATTTTGAAAACTTATGTAAACTTATAAATAACAATATAAAATACTTAATCCTTACTTTATTGCAATTATCTATCAATATCCGATAGTAGCCGAGGTATATTCTAAAAGCTAACAGACTGTACCTGAATTGCATTAAAAAAACAGTAAAATAAACCACAAAGTTACAGTCGTTCCAGTTCTATTATTTATAAAAGTTCTACAACACTACAAGCTGAGCACTTATTGAAAGCCGGAAAGAACCACTGGATCGAGCTACATCGACCGAAAGTTCTCTCAACCGATTGACAGTATTACTGAAGAATCGTTCGGGAAGCAATTGAAATAAAAAAACACAAGAATTTCAACAGAGAGGATGGTTTCAAGCTTTCAAGTATGTGGAATCCAGTGCTAAGTAATTACAAGTCACGCGCCTTATCACCGGACCGGGCCGTTGACGCAGTGAGTGTTGTGTGTCGGCCAGCTGCGAAAAATGAATAGTGACTACCCACAATAATTGACTGTACTCGCCACTTCAGTTTAGCCGAGACCATGGCCACTGTAACGCTGCCGAAACGTCGGGAAATAAGGTAAACGTTTTACCTAATAAATAATGGCGATTAGACCAGTTATGTAAGGATAAATAGACTGTACTGGGCAATGTTACAGATGTTTGCCAACATCTGTACCTATGTATAAGTTTAGAAGTCTATTAGCATGTAATGAAAGCATCTAGCCTCAAGTTAATAGCGTATCAAAGTTAAGCCGTTAGCGTACGTACATGAAAGTAATTTACACTGAGACGGTGTTATTAAATTCGGGGGTATACAAATATTAATGACGTTTTAAGTTGTTTCTGTTTGTGACATGGAAGTGATCTCTTTTATTGTTTTCCTACGCCACTTCAATTTCAGCAACCTGACAGCGTGACGACAGTATCAAATAATCTATTTAACTATATTTCGTTAATATTGGAAAGTAAAGAAAGTGATAGCGAAGAGTAAATATTAAAAGGATTTGAAACACTGATGTAATTTTATAAAAAGAAGAGATTACCAATATTTTCAATAAACTGTAATACTGCTTTCAGCAATTTTGACTGAAACACCAATCACACCGCGTGACGTCACACTTAGGTAGTGTAATTGAACGGGGTGTGGCCTCTTAATAAAATTAATGCGAGACGCCACCTCGTCACGAAATAAAATATATAAACATATAAAATATAACCTGAAGGGTTGTAAATTATCTTAAAACAAATTGGCCAAGTAAAATAGTCGTGATCGTCTAGAAAAATAATAAAAGACCCATACGTTGTGTTGTGAATTGAAAACCAGAGAAAATGAAATAAAGACAAGGTTTAAATAAAATCTGCAAATTAATTAACCGTACACATAATCAGTTTAAAATAAGAGAAACATGCAACTTAGCTTCGGTCAGTAATCGTAAACGTCCCAGGAAAAACAGCATCGAGACTCGATCAGCCTCAATGCCCGCGACTAGCGAGAGAGTGAGCACTGCTATCCTTCTGTACACTTTATTATGCATGCCGATGCATGCCCGTTGTTTTTCTAGTAAGACTTTTGACACACGCGCCTAGTCAGTTTCACCCGCGAATCACGAAATAGGTAATAACGTATAGAATAAAATAATATAAAATAGGACAAAATACAAATAATATGTCGTTACAAATGGAATAAAAGGGAAAATTCACGGCGTTTGTAGACAACAAATCTCCTTCCTGTGAATAAATGGAAATGGGAGGGGTTCTAGACTTTCAGAAGAAAATCTAGAAGAACTTTTGTTTCCCTAGCGTGATGACGATGGGCTCCCTTCCAACGCTACACCCATCCCGACGAGCTTCCACAAGAAACTCGCTCCTTCAAAATCCATCGGGACGCAACGTATCACCCTATCACATTCAAACCTTCACTTAACGCCCGACATCCGCTGAAAACATCATTCATCCATGTTCTGTCGTGGTTCTTAATAAAACAAAACAAGATGTCCTACGGTTTCTGCAAGTGTATTACCCATTTGACCTCCGGGGTAAGGAACAGGCTACCGTCCTACACACGTCATTTAAGACAGGGATTCAGGCTAGCCGATCAAGCCGAGTCGTACACCCGTGAAAACCATAGTCACATCATCGACACAAAATGTACCTCGAGTTGTACACCCGTGACGATACTACTTTAACTCTACTAGAACACACACGACATACAATCCTAAAATCACACAATCTCAATTCGACCCTAGCTAAAGTGAAGATAGAACGGATAGAACGTTCCCGATGAAACCTGTAATATCCATGATGATGTAGAAAATCCTTGTAGTGATGTAGATCCATGATGATGTAGAAAATCCTTGTAGTGATGATGTAAGTAATCCATGATAATGCAGCTCAGCTTGTCGTAATAAATACAGAAGATATTAACTCCGTCGTTTCTCCAAATTCGCAGCTCCATTCAGATGATATAGTGTTAGTAAACCCTCCTCCTATAGACAAATGATTTTGTCTTGTCCATTGTGCTCTGCTCCTGTTGATGGCTCCTAGTTCCTAGCTAAGTTCAAAAGACAAACGCAGAACCCCTGTGGGAAGCACCGCGCCTTCTGCTCTCGCTAGTTAGTGGGAAATCTATAAATAGAACTGGAAGAATGAAAATTAAGACTGGCGGAGAACATTTTATACATGTATAATGAAATAAATAGACATATAAGTAGAATACATAAATAAAATTTATATAAACACGCGTCGCGAAATTCGGAAAACGGTTTGTTCGGTTGAAGAAATTCGCCCCTCGACGGAAAATCCTTTATTTCACGGAAAACGGACCGACGCGACGCACATCCTAGCTATTTTGCGAATTCTCTGCTCGCTAGCTTATTATTGCACTCGCGAAGTCTTCACTGAGGACTTGTCATAATAGAACACTTGTAACGCGGTAAGTCTAGATACTAGACTCTTGAGAGTGTTTCACGCTCGGTTGTAAGTTCTAGTAGAACTACCACTCTCTTCGAAGGCTGCGACTGAACTCCCGATGCCATCTCCTTGATTTACCAGCTCTCCTCCGTCCGAACCTCGTCCCCCGCACGCAAAACCATTCATCATCAATTTTATTGCTTGCCCGAAATCTTGGTCCCAAGTACTTGAAATCAGAATCCGAACCATATTCGTCAAACATCTCGAGGCTAGTTTAGATTAGAGAATATTGTTTACATCTACACGGTGTGTTCCCCGTTGGACCCACTGCTTCGAAGATTTGTATGGCAAATAAAGGAAATTCTATAATATAGTAGATTCGTGACTGAAAATATAACTCTACTCATTGGAAAAATACGATGGCGTCATTCCTCGTCGTTTCATTCGAAAATCTTACGGATATATTTGCAAAAATATCTGCTGGTCTCTCTATGCTAAACTGTCATACAACCTGTGTAAAACTTTATGACGGTTTTGTTTCGCGAAATTACTCACTAAATACATTTTTTCCATACAAAGACGAGTTCCAAACCTGAGAGATATATGAGGACAAACCCATGAATTCTTAAAAGTTAGGTCCCTGTAAGGCGACGTAATTCTAACCCTTTTGTGCCTTAGCCGACAAATAATAAAAATTCATAAACATCCATACAATATTTATTTACGTTAATACTGAGACCCCCCTACACTTATTTCTTTCTTAGAACATATTCCGAATGGCATCACAGGCCACATGTAAATGTTAGCGTGAAATTTAGTAACTACGCCTTATTGGCATACGGTTAAGGTTGAAGTTGCTCTAGAAAAACAATACTTTTTTCTAAGTGATATGGCGTTATGGTTTTCAGTTTGGGCTGACACTTATGTTTTCGACGAATCTTGCTTGCAAATGTGTGCGTATAAGTTACACGTTTGGCATGACTTAAACGATCTTCGAGTGTATCAATGAATATTTAAGGTACATTATTCTGTAACTGCAGATGCTTGTACTGCTCCATAATGGGTGGTCTTCCTTGCGTCTCTATCCCTTCCTATAGAGGAAAACTTCCTTTAAGATCACAACAGGTGGCGGCACTCGTATTGATTTTGGAAATATTTTGCTGATAACTGTACGGATGAAAGGGTTGACCCTTTCAGCCGTTACAGAACGCCCCTAAATTATTTTATGATTTTAATCGGAAAATACTTCGTAGAATAGTCGAAGTAAATATGTAGAAGGAAAATAATAAAATAATTTGTAACTTTAATTTACTTTTTGGTTCATAGGGCTACCTGTAAGACCTAGAAATAAAATGAATAGGTACAATATAGTAACAACGAATTCTCCCTCACCAATAACAAAAAGGTCCAATGTGAGTTCGATGTTTTCCTCCACCTTGTATATTCCGATAAAGAACGGAGATCTTTCCATTGTGGCCCTTCTGTGCTGATCATAGCGAACCGATAAACTAACTTATGGTTGGTTGAACCGATAAACCAAGTTTTGGTATTTTTATTATTTTTATTATTAATAATACTTTATTGCACCATAAAATTGTACAATGCGGCGAACTTAATGCCATAAGCATTTTCTACCAGTCAACCGCAGGATTTTTAGTTCACCTGTATCCATGCTGGCATATAACTTTATTAAGTCTTAAATCCTTGTAATCGATCTATGTCACGCTTATCCACTGCTGGTTGCCGTCTATATCCACTGCTGGCATTTTAGATACTGATCACTATATATTGTTACCTCCCCAATCTACAGCTGGTAGCACAGGCATACCTATCCATTGCTAGTTGCGTAGATACTGACGACTATCAATCGCTACCGCCCCGATCCACTGCTGTGCTGATTGAAACTATCCAGTGCTGGTAGACGAGCTAGTATTCTAGGTATTAGCCACCATAACTTCCATTGACCACGTCCACTGCTGGCAGGCTTAACTATCCACTGCTGATAGGCATAACAATTCACTGCTGGTAGGCATAACTATCCACTGCTGGTACGCATAGCTGTCCACTGCTGGTAGGCATAACTATCCACTGCTGATAGGCATAACAATTCACTGTTGGTAGGCATAACGATCCAATGCTGGCATGTAGCCTCTTCTACTCGTTGTTCCTTTCTCTCTCTATACTGACCACCACAATTAATTTTTTATCCTTGTCCCAGGCAACACTACACGTAACTTACATAGTTATTACAGTATTCAGCATCACCTTTATCACCATCAACTTCGACTACCGTTAGGTACAGGCCCTTTTAGCCACATGTGAATCTCAATGTCCCTCGTCATCCGCTTCCGTGTCTTAAATATTACTAGAAACTTATTTAATAACTATGTCTTATATGCTACGTCTGCTTGCATAAACGTTCCTATGAGTTTTATGTACATCACACCATCACGCACAAACCACTGAACCGCTATCGGTAAAAATGCAAATATACACGTAAGATCCACACCTTAACTCTTGATAAGATGACACTCATAAAAATCTTGCTTGAAACCCGACTTATCCGCAATCGAAGCGGACTGAAAAGTTACTAGTAATATTAACAATCACCATCAAGCCATCTTGTGTCTGGCCATCAACCTTAAAGGTTGAACTAAATCATTCCAAAATCTCAACGCGCTACGTATGAACCCTAAGTCTGCATTTTGGTTGGATTATGGTAATTAGTTGGATCAAAGAAAAGAGCAATATTATTATTTTCTTCTTATGAGTAGAGAATAACATAATTTTACCGACACAGTCACAGTAACAACCAAATACGAGTTCACCCTACTGGAAGGCAGTGCTCAATTTCTCGCATGCTTACTAATTCTTTTACATAAATTTCCCTAAACCGGGAAGACAATAGTCAATCTAATTAAGTATTTATTAACTTTTAAAGCTTGTCTACCCTTAAATATTGGAAAAATTTAAGAATTCAGATAAATGAAATAAGTATTGAAATTATAAACGAAACTAAATGAACATGAGTGTAAAAATGCTGTAGTTAAATAAATTTGGAGAAAAATATGAAACTAAATCTAAATAAAACAAATGATAACATTTACATTCACAAAAAACACATATGCGCCCCTAGGTAATCAAAATTGGTTGAATGTTATTAATACTCTTTAACTCTCTAGTAATCAGTCACGTAGACGGAAAAACTTTGTATTAGTACTTACTTGTATCTACTATGCTATAACAAAAACAAATCAACGTCTTTTAAAAGTTCACTGTACAGACGAAACATAAATAAATCAATGAAGTTTAAATTAAATAAATTAAAGCAATAATGAAAATAAAGGAAACTCAGGATACAAAATGTATCTTCTCTTACGCCCAAAACAGCTTTTATTTCAATATAACGTTAACCGATATTCCAATATTCAAAATAACAATCAGATGTTACTAAGTCAGCTGATTACAGCCTCACCAATAAATGAACACAAATACTCGTCGCGCCCCTATTCTCCGAACACAAACGTAAACACTGATGCGAAACGTAAACAGACACACGTGCACTTTGACAGTTGACAAAAGGTCGATACTGTCGCCCTCTGTGGCATAACCGACGAACTAATTCCGGGTCACAGGGACAACAAGCGGGATCTAAATATTTAGTTTGTTTAGATCGATGATTACATTAGTTCTACTTTTAAAACACAGGTGGCGCCGATCACAAAATTTACGTACAGGGACTCAAATAATGTATATACAGGTAAATAAACACACAAAAAAACGCAAGCCAATAATAATAACACACATAAGCAGAAAAAACACAAATTTGCATTCGCATCGCATAAATTTAATCAAATCAAATAATAGAACAAAACAAATTCAAACAAAAAGAGTCCAAATTAAAGTAGTTCAACTTTACGCACAGACTTCTTTGTATAAAGGAATTTGACAAAATATCGTGGTATCAAAATCTAAACATTGGAGTAAAGTTTGTGATTAGCGCCCTACCATAGCAACAAAGGACAAAATTCCAACGCAAAAAAGAACCGCTTGAGCCGCGCGACCCATTTTTTTCTATGCGCTCATTGTTTATGTAACACTTAAGTAACAGAACTCTAAACACCATCTTCAACGGAATAAAATGAGATCTAACAGAAGAATCATATCAATTTCGTTTTACACCAGAGATTTTAATAATTATTTTGTATATTATTATTATTATTTTATTAAAATTTTAATACGCCCCTACGCCTTGCGCCCCTACGGTTTGCCTTTACCTAGCGTTTTTGTCTAATTTTAAAACCATAGTAACTCAGATTCTTTTTATGCGTTTTTAAATAACGAAGTATTTAAAATTTAATGACGCAGATCCTTTGGTCACGAGCACCATCTGTAATTGAACGGGGTGTGGCCTCTTAATAAAATTAATGCGAGACGCCACCTCGTCACGAAATAAAATATATAAACATATAAAATATAACCTGAAGGGTTGTAAATTATCTTAAAACAAATTGGCCAAGTAAAATAGTCGTGATCGTCTAGAAAAATAATAAAAGACCCATACGTTGTGTTGTGAATTGAAAACCAGAGAAAATGAAATAAAGACAAGGTTTAAATAAAATCTGCAAATTAATTAACCGTACACATAATCAGTTTAAAATAAGAGAAACATGCAACTTAGCTTCGGTCAGTAATCGTAAACGTCCCAGGAAAAACAGCATCGAGACTCGATCAGCCTCAATGCCCGCGACTAGCGAGAGAGTGAGCACTGCTATCCTTCTGTACACTTTATTATGCATGCCGATGCATGCCCGTTGTTTTTCTAGTAAGACTTTTGACACACGCGCCTAGTCAGTTTCACCCGCGAATCACGAAATAGGTAATAACGTATAGAATAAAATAATATAAAATAGGACAAAATACAAATAATATGTCGTTACAAATGGAATAAAAGGGAAAATTCACGGCGTTTGTAGACAACAAATCTCCTTCCTGTGAATAAATGGAAATGGGAGGGGTTCTAGACTTTCAGAAGAAAATCTAGAAGAACTTTTGTTTCCCTAGCGTGATGACGATGGGCTCCCTTCCAACGCTACACCCATCCCGACGAGCTTCCACAAGAAACTCGCTCCTTCAAAATCCATCGGGACGCAACGTATCACCCTATCACATTCAAACCTTCACTTAACGCCCGACATCCGCTGAAAACATCATTCATCCATGTTCTGTCGTGGTTCTTAATAAAACAAAACAAGATGTCCTACGGTTTCTGCAAGTGTATTACCCATTTGACCTCCGGGGTAAGGAACAGGCTACCGTCCTACACACGTCATTTAAGACAGGGATTCAGGCTAGCCGATCAAGCCGAGTCGTACACCCGTGAAAACCATAGTCACATCATCGACACAAAATGTACCTCGAGTTGTACACCCGTGACGATACTACTTTAACTCTACTAGAACACACACGACATACAATCCTAAAATCACACAATCTCAATTCGACCCTAGCTAAAGTGAAGATAGAACGGATAGAACGTTCCCGATGAAACCTGTAATATCCATGATGATGTAGAAAATCCTTGTAGTGATGTAGATCCATGATGATGTAGAAAATCCTTGTAGTGAGGATGTAAGTAATCCATGATAATGCAGCTCAGCTTGTCGTAATAAATACAGAAGATATTAACTCCGTCGTTTCTCCAAATTCGCAGCTCCATTCAGATGATATAGTGTTAGTAAACCCTCCTCCTATAGACAAATGATTTTGTCTTGTCCATTGTGCTCTGCTCCTGTTGATGGCTCCTAGTTCCTAGCTAAGTTCAAAAGACAAACGCAGAACCCCTGTGGGAAGCACCGCGCCTTCTGCTCTCGCTAGTTAGTGGGAAATCTATAAATAGAACTGGAAGAATGAAAATTAAGACTGGCGGAGAACATTTTATACATGTATAATGAAATAAATAGACATATAAGTAGAATACATAAATAAAATTTATATAAACACGCGTCGCGAAATTCGGAAAACGGTTTGTTCGGTTGAAGAAATTCGCCCCTCGACGGAAAATCCTTTATTTCACGGAAAACGGACCGACGCGACGCACATCCTAGCTATTTTGCGAATTCTCTGCTCGCTAGCTTATTATTGCACTCGCGAAGTCTTCACTGAGGACTTGTCATAATAGAACACTTGTAACGCGGTAAGTCTAGATACTAGACTCTTGAGAGTGTTTCACGCTCGGTTGTAAGTTCTAGTAGAACTACCACTCTCTTCGAAGGCTGCGACTGAACTCCCGATGCCATCTCCTTGATTTACCAGCTCTCCTCCGTCCGAACCTCGTCCCCCGCACGCAAAACCATTCATCATCAATTTTATTGCTTGCCCGAAATCTTGGTCCCAAGTACTTGAAATCAGAATCCGAACCATATTCGTCAAACATCTCGAGGCTAGTTTAGATTAGAGAATATTGTTTACATCTACACGGTGTGTTCCCCGTTGGACCCACTGCTTCGAAGATTTGTATGGCAAATAAAGGAAATTCTATAATATAGTAGATTCGTGACTGAAAATATAACTCTACTCATTGGAAAAATACGATGGCGTCATTCCTCGTCGTTTCATTCGAAAATCTTACGGATATATTTGCAAAAATATCTGCTGGTCTCTCTATGCTAAACTGTCATACAACCTGTGTAAAACTTTATGACGGTTTTGTTTCGCGAAATTACTCACTAAATACATTTTTTCCATACAAAGACGAGTTCCAAACCTGAGAGATATATGAGGACAAACCCATGAATTCTTAAAAGTTAGGTCCCTGTAAGGCGACGTAATTCTAACCCTTTTGTGCCTTAGCCGACAAATAATAAAAATTCATAAACATCCATACAATATTTATTTACGTTAATACTGAGACCCCCCTACACTTATTTCTTTCTTAGAACATATTCCGAATGGCATCACAGGCCACATGTAAATGTTAGCGTGAAATTTAGTAACTACGCCTTATTGGCATACGGTTAAGGTTGAAGTTGCTCTAGAAAAACAATACTTTTTTCTAAGTGATATGGCGTTATGGTTTTCAGTTTGGGCTGACACTTATGTTTTCGACGAATCTTGCTTGCAAATGTGTGCGTATAAGTTACACGTTTGGCATGACTTAAACGATCTTCGAGTGTATCAATGAATATTTAAGGTACATTATTCTGTAACTGCAGATGCTTGTACTGCTCCATAATGGGTGGTCTTCCTTGCGTCTCTATCCCTTCCTATAGAGGAAAACTTCCTTTAAGATCACAACAGGTGGCGGCACTCGTATTGATTTTGGAAATATTTTGCTGATAACTGTACGGATGAAAGGGTTGACCCTTTCAGCCGTTACAGTAGCCATTGGTAAACTTCACCCGGGCTTTGTTTATCTAGGCGTGACGTCAGATTCGACGCCATGACACTGTGAGCTGTTTTCCCATATATATAAATAATTTTAGAATAATGGGTTTAACTTTCGTTATACTCTAGTTTATTACGGAAATATAGGTTTTTTAGGACATAATAAATGCTAACATAATAGATGACGATTTAAAAAATCATTCACTATGCATATTTGCACTGGTATAAAATGACAGGTTACAAGAATGTCAAAATAAAAAAAAAATCGTTCATTGTGATAAAAATTGTTTATTTATTTTACAAAATGTTTACAATTACATAATCGGTCAAGAACTTCCATTTAATTATGCAAATACCTGTACTAGGAGCGTGTCCATTTCAATAAATATCTATCATTAAATATTTATTCAATAAATATTTATCAAATAACTGTTAAGTTATATTGTAACAACCTTGAAACTTGTGGAATGCAATAAAGTATTGAGTATCTAAACTGGTTCCAAACCATGGACAAAAAACCTTTAATCAATACAACTTAAGTTCTTACAGTCTCATAAAAAGTAAGTAATGCCTCTCTTCAAGCCTTTTTAACTGATAACTTATCTGAAGATTTATAAAAAGTTCTCGCTGAAACGCTATCAGTGATGCATGCATTCACATATTCATAAATAACCTGTAGAAAATTATGTCAAACAACGCTTTTGAGACGAGATAATCAATTCTTTGTCTCGTTAGATACACACTAATTATTATCGTATAGCTCATTTTTATCAACATAATGTTGATTTGCGTGTATCCTCGATTGCAGGATACAAAATCTGAAAATAAACGGCCACCACAAAGTTCCTCTGACATGACAACAAGGTTTTGTTTGAGAATGTAATCTGTGAAAACCTACTTAGAGGCTAAAAATTCCTCCCATGCCGGGACTCGAACCCGCGATCTAAATAGGTTTTTAAAATTGTTCTTAGCACGGGTTAGTGCATTAAAAATAATATAATCTAATCTGTGTTCTGATATACGCTTATTCAATATTTTTGCGCGACTTTAGGTTTTCTAGGGGAGCTAATAATGCGGATTTTAGTATGTAAGTCTTAATTTAGTTAAGAGCTTTTGTCGCACCGTCATAATTCTAACTGAGAGGTGGTCCATACGCCCTGTCAAAGAATAAATCAGATTTTATTTCCCTCGGTCTCTACTGTACAAGTCCTACTCCTAGTGTGAAGACCACATTAATGCTTGTATGCGTTTTTCTATTCTGAATAAATAATATCAAATTGAAGCGCTCGTGGCCTAGTCAAACCGAGTGATTGGAATCAATTACTTGAGTTAAGCAACAACAGGTGCGGTCAGGTGCGGGATAGGTTACCGTGACTACTGCTAGTGGCATTTTTACAAGTGCTTTCGTGCTTCGCAAAGCACGCTAAGCCGTTGGTGCCGGCTGTCATGTAATGGCAGTCGTTAAGCCATGTCAGAGCCCTTATGGGCGGCTCGATGACTTCTGTTCTGACAGCAAGGCCCGCCACAGTCTTACAATCCTCCCCCAACCCGGATTTGGCCTCCGTGGCGGAGTACGGCGTAACCTTCCTGCGATGCAAGAAGAGACCCGTGCACCAGTAGTGGCTCTCACACCTATTCTATTATTACTGATCCATGTACTGATTTGTTCGGATTCTTAAGCATAGCTCCACCTGCTAAGATTCATCTGAATGAGTAGCCAACTTAGACCAGCTTAGCAACTGACTTACCTCGAGGCAACTGACCCCAAGGGGAGAAGTGGGGACATACAAGGGTTGATATCAATATCAAATTAATTGTACTGGAATCGTTTTTCATTAGGGGAGGGCTATGTCCAGCAGTGGACTACATAATATAGCCTGAAGAAGAAGAATTATTTTTCTATAAATAAGACTGGTAGAGCGTTGGTAGCGGAGCGGTGGAACTCTGGCTTCTCAATCGCGAGGTCATTGTTTCGAATCCCGGAATGTACCAATGACTGTGTTTTCTAAGTTATTTACATTTATGAAGTATAGGAGCAATACCACCCGCTAAAGGCGAAGGAAAACAACTTGAGGAAATCTGAGTGTATAACGGTGCAAACCTCTTTACACCATTTCTTATATTTCTTTTTCTATCTATCACTTTCAAATATTTAAGATTACGTCACACATTGTTCGATTTCCCTCATTTTCATCATCACAACTTTACCCATTGACTAGATCTGACAATTTTACCTGCTTATCCGTTTTTATCCAGTTTTTTGATTTATTATAAAATGAACAGTATAAATAAAGCAAAAGTTAAAATCGTTCCAGTTTTATTATTTACAAAAGTTTTACAATATCACAATGAAAGAAAAAGAAATATAAAGAATGGTGTAAAGAGGTTTGCACGGTTACAAGTGTCTGAGGTGCTCAACTGCCTCAGTGCTTGAAGTTGCCAATCAGCTGTGGGCCCGTATGGTAATTAAGCCCATACTCTCTCTTTCTGAGAGAAGGCCTGTGCCCTGCAGTGGGACGTATTTAGGCTACATAGAAAGAATACGATTGACTGATATTGATATTATTATATTCTTTTTAATGCACTTACCCGTGCTAAGTACTTCCTGTACGTAGTACAGAGAGTATTGTAAAGAGGTTCGAAATTTCACTGGTAAGTCGCTCATTTGCTCAGTGTGGAGAGCGCTGGCACGGTTAGCTAGAGGTTGCCGGTTCGAGTCCCGGCATGGGTGGATTTTTTTGCCTCTAAATATGTTTTTGATATTGATATTATTCGTTGCGTATCAAAAAAACGTAGGGCGTTACGTCTATGCTATAGATACATTAAATTATCATCAGCTATCCCTAGATATTACGTTAGCAAAACCTCATAATTAGGTAGGTGAATGAGAAGACAAGAAATGTAATAGTGGAGCAATATTTTTGTATAAGGTTTAGCAAACTAGTTTCGCTACAACATCTTATTAGATCTCAGCAAGGAAGGTTCATGTAATATGAATGTTTATGTGTTGGCTGTTACTGAGTTATCTTTTTCTTTTATCAAGTTCGGACCATGAGCTTGTTCTAATAGATAGGTACAGTACTACACATCATAAAACTCCCTTCGGGAATCTACGTTCGCGCAGACTAGGAAGGAGTGTAACGAAAGTACACGAAGCTTTAAGTACATTCAACATGATCTTTAACCGATAGGGTTAAGGTGCAGAATTGTTTGCCGCAGTAGCGCTACCTATTTCGCTCACGCTAATATTGCCAAACTAATAGTCACCTGCATCGATGACGTTGAATCAACCAATAGCAACAAAGGTGCGCGGCCTGCTATACAATGAAACTATCTGATTGGTCGATCAACTTGCCGCACATCCAAAATTTGGTCACCTGAGCAGGTATATCCGCGGGACTTATTTCTTGTGTAGCACTGTACTGGCTGCTAATTTGAATTAGTATATAGTAATGTCAATTTAGCAGCCAGTATAACTAACTACCTACATCAAACTGCTATTGCTTTGGGCCTACCAGTCAGATATACTTTGTTAGCTTCAACTCCACACATTCCTTTTTTGAATTCCAAATCCATTAATTTCATTCTGAAACTAACAATTATGAGTAAATAAAAAAACTTCTAAATTTGAAATCGGCCAAATGTGAGTCTGACTTTCGGACCGAAGGTTCTGTACCACCAAAATCAATACTGAGACTTAAAAAAGTTTTTAAGGGTTGTCAGAATAAATTTATTATTATTATTATTATTATTATCAATTTTTTTATTGCACAAAAACACAAGTCTTTGATACTAAGGTGTACTTTATGCTAAGTAGCACTTTTTTCCAGTCAACCTTTGGTTTGAAATTTCTTCTAACGATAAGGCCCTTAGTTGTACTGTAGATATATCCTTCCAAATTTTTATGTAACATAACATAACAATTACATACAAGCACATACATTGCTTCTGGCCCCACACTAGGATACCCTGTGTCGTGGGAACCAGAAACAACGACAGCACAAACCTGTAAACATGCAAGACCTGGGATTTTTTTTGTTCCCAGCCGGGATTCGAACCCGGGACCTCTTGCATCGTAGGCAGACGTGCCTACCAAGAAGAAGAGATGAAGAGATGTCATGTACTCTTGTGTACAATACAAAATATTCTTATTTTATCTATTATTGACGACCTCTGTGGCGTAGCGGTAGCGCGTCTGCCTACCATGCAAGAGGTCCCGGGTTCGAATCCCGGCAGGGAACAAAAAAAGCCCAGGTCTTGGACGTTTACATGTTTGTGATGTCGATGTTTCTGGTTTCCACGACACAGGGTATCCTAGTGTGGGGCCAGAAGCAATGTATGTGCTTTGATGTTAATGTTATGTTATATCTTTAAGTCCGAAACTTTTCGTGGGAGTTCGATTCACACTTGACGCCTTTTATAGTTTAACCATATTCGACCGTCTGTCTGTCCGTGGCTTACTACAGAGATGACATGTTCTAGAAAGCTGAAATTCGGCACTGATATACTTGTACATTTCAATCATGTCAACAATCGACAATCGGTAGGATAAAAGTAAAAAAAAAAGGCTACGGATTAGGTACACATAAATTAGGGATGAATTTTATTTATCACACCTATTCAAACAGAGCTATTTTGAAAACCTATTTAGAGGCTAAAAATTTCACCCATGCCGGGATTCGAACCCGCAACCTCTGGCTCTACCAATTGAGCCAATGGGCGACTCACGGCATCAGTGAAATTTCGAACCTCTTTACACTATTCTCTGTATTACGTACAGGTAGCGACATCTGACTTAAGCAAATTGCATTACTTACAGCCCCGACTACCTACTTTGCAGTTAGGTTTAACATCGGAACGATATCACTGTACCCACATGATTATACTATTTTTATTTTTAATGCACTAACCCGTGCTAAGGAACAAATTTAAAAACCTATTTACAGGCTAAAAATTTCACCCATGCCTCAAATTTTTTTTAGCACGGGTTAGTGCATTAAAAATAAAAATAGTATAGTGCTATTTTGGTCCTTGTAAACATTGAGCAAAAAAACATACTTAAATTATTCAAGTAGTGACAATGGACGTAAGCTAACAACTCTAGAGAACAATATCGGACGCAAAAAATGTGGTAAATAAACTAAAAAGTAGAGTCCTCGGGAGTAGGTGGGCTATTCTAAGACTATTTTAAGCTCTAGTGGTGTACTTTACGCTTTTAATAAGCTGTGGTGTCGGCCTAGAGAATAGCACCAACCGAAATTCTTCCCGCGGGTGCCGTAAAAGGCGACTAAGAGACACAAACCGGGGGGTGGGCAGGAGCGACCCCTGCAGTACAATTCCACCAAACTGCGATCCCCAACCCGCTTGCCCAGCGTGAGGTATGGGCATTACCCCCCAATGATGGCACAACCTTGCGTTATGGCGCTCATTAGGGGAGGGCTATGTCCAGCAGTGGACTTATATAGCCTGAAGAAGAAGAAGGTGTACTTTGACTACCTCGCTACGTTCGGGATCCGATTCTAGAAACCTTCGCTCCGCTCTGGGTTCAAAGAAACACTATTGCCTAAAAGTAATTGTTTGCTATCTTGCTAAACAACCTATTATTTTCGCCTACACCATAGTGGTATTGTCAGATTGGTCTTTACAAATATTTTTGGTCTAGGGGATGAAGGAAGAAAGGTTGACGAAACAAATATATATAATACATATATACGTAATACAGAGAGTATAGTAAAAATGTTCGAAATTTCACTGATGCTGGTGAGTCGCCCATTAGCTTAGTTCAAAAGAGCGCCAGCTCGGATAGCCAGAGGTCGCGGGTTCGAATCCCAAGATGGGTGGAATTTTTAGCCTCTAAAATAGGTTTTTAAAATTGTCCTTAGCACGGGTTAGTGCATTAACAAGAATAGAAACAAATATATATTGCGAATGTGAGTGGAAGGGCTGGAAAGGGACGTCCCATGCGGACATACACGGACCAAATAGGGGATATATTAGCAAAGGGGAAGATGAAAAGTACCCGGATCAGGCGTGCGTGCATGCAACGACTTATATACGTTGATGAAGCGAAGGTGATCGGTCCCTGGTCTCTGCCTACCGCTCTGGGATACAGGCGTGTGATTATGTATGTTTAAGTCTAGGGAATCTAGGCACATACAGAGGTCGCGGGTTTGAATCCCGGCATGGGTGGAATTTTTAGCCTCTAAATAGGTTTTTAAAACTTACTTAGGTACCTACTCAAAGTACTTTTATCGATTTCTTTTTTGCATGCCTACCTCAATTGTTGCCTCTCCTGTACCTCCAGCGGGTTGACTGGTAAAAAATGCGATAGCATTAAGTCTTCCTTTTGTACATTATTTTTGTGCTATAAAGAATTAATAAAAATACCTAGTAATCTATTTTTCGATAAAGGGATCCGTTTGCGAAATATTATTTCTATTACTGATTAGTTACTAATGTCATGTTTCTACGATCAACCGTTTAGCTCTCATGGCTAAACGTCTGATGGCAGAAACATGAGAAAAATCAGGTCAATAGCACATAATAAGGAACTTTAAAGAAAACAGATAAAAATGTCAATATGAAATAAAATAGTTTAAAAAAATGTCACGCTTAATAAAAAAAAAAACATGCACAGTACGATATCCAATAAATTTTCGTCAAGAACACGCAACATAATAATAATAATTTAAATACACAAAACACCCTAACTGAACAAACCAAATCAAAGAAAGAAAACTATCACGTCTCTGTAGTTAACACAAGTTATCGAGTAATTGGCGACTAACTTACTAAAGGAAAACTTCGTACAGTCTGAATTTCAATGGTATGAAAACTACTTCGATGAAGTTTTTAGTTCTTTAAAGCAGGTAAATGACACCTATTATAATCATGTGGTAACAGCGATATCAATCCGATGTACAACCTACCAGCAAAGTAGGTACTCGGGGCTGCAAGTGATGCAAATTACTTCAGTCAGATGTCGCTGCCTGTACGTAATACAGAGAATATTGTAAAGAGGTTCGAAATTTCACTGATTGTGAGTCACCCATTAGCTCAGTTGGAAAGAGCGCTGGCACGGATAGCCAGAGGTCGCGGGTTTGAATCCCGGCATGGGTGGACTTTTTAGCCTCTAAATAGGTTTCTAAAAATGACACAATTGTAACCCTACACTGCAAGCAAGACCCAACACGCACTTGGCAGGTATTTATTATTAGTTATTAATAGAGACGTGCAGTGAGAGGACATTGGAGTTCGGACATGAAAAAAAACCTTGTCGGCTGGGGACAAAAAAACCCTAGGTCTTGGATGTTTCCATGTTTGTGATGTCGTTGTTTCAGTTATCCACGACACAGGGTATCCTAATGGGGCCAGAAGCAATGTATATGCCAGTATGTGTGTAATGGTATGAATACTTTAAATTAGACAATTTTTAGATTTTGTGTTATGAATACTTTAAAGAAACTTTAAACATTTTTTTCATTTTGCTTTACAGTTTCGTGTATTAAAAAGCTACAAAAACACATTTAAATGAACCATAAGGAATTAGAAGGTGTATTTTATTAAAAAAATAGTTACTTTGTCCTACAGTCAAACCGTGTAATTAGTTTTGTGGGACCTTATTATAATATTCTCTTTTATTAATAAAAAATACATACATACATATGGAAAAACGGTGACCAGCGACGTAAGGTTTTATTAAATTTTGCTGCCTGGTGGTAAAATCTTTTGCATATTTCAACAGTCTGGATGGCGACCGCGGATTTCCAATATTTTTCGTTTTACTCGTTTAGTTGTGGAATAAAATTTTGCATATGAAATATTCGGAGGCTTTATGTATAAATATCCCGCCTGGGCCAACTTGCACCTACACTCACTAATAATCATCTATATATTCAGGGGTAAGCTTTAACAGTGAATAAGTTCAAACACTTCTGTCAGCGTGACATTTTTCAGAGATATCCATGGATAAAAAATCTTACAGTTTACTCGTTCATATCAACTCTTTATTCGACTTTGAGCAAGTTGTCCTTATTTATTTAAAGTATAGTTTACGAGTACAAGGTCTGTGAATAATATAGATGTAACGTCACTGACAAATAACAATGGTGTTTTGAAAAGTTTTCTAATTTGAACTCTATATTGAACACATTACAGTTTTATTACTATTGTAGTAAATTCCTTTGATGACTAATAGTTTCATTTATGGATAATGGGGATGGATAAGCGGACGAAGCTTCCAATCTTTAAATTGAAACCCAACAATATTGTAATACTAGCTGACCCAGCGAACTTCGTACCGCCTAACAATCGATTCTTTAAATTTTCTCTCCGTAAGAACCATCCTCGTACTTCAAGGAATATTCTAAAAAAAGAATTAGCGAAATCGGTTCAGCTGCTCTCGAGATTTGCGCTTACCAACACATTCAGGGATTCACTTTTATATTATAGATAGATGTACAATATTCAAAGCTCAATGACATAAATGTTTTTAACGATACAAGGTCTTATTTAAAAAAATAAGTAATACCTCTCTCAGAGGCTGTTTAAGTTGTTTTTGATTGTGTACTCTGCAAGTTAATATTTTTTTTACTTAGCCTTCTGTATACCACTGAATTAAATAGAATAGAAAATATTTATTTGTCTTCAATAAATGAGGCAAAATAAACACTTATACTAGAGCCATTAATGACAATTTAAAGAGATATTTATTTAACAGCATATAAATTACAAATGAAGACAAAAAGGTCTGTGCCTCGACTTGTAACTAATGTACACCAATGTGCAACTAGTTGCCGATTTTCAGGCAAGGCCTTTTTTTTAACTAAATTATACCTATCTGGGTATAATCATACTAATGCTAGGCACAGGCCTCCCTCCTGCCTTCCATCTCTAGCTATCTCCAACCGCCCCACACTATTCTGGCAAGAATGGATTTAGGTAGTCCCGCCATCTTCGCCTTGGTCTGCCGCAATGTCCGGCGGTGTCCAATTCGCGAATTCACAGTTATTAATATATATCATGTTTTTTAACAAATGTCGAAGACGTTGGTAAGCGGATCAAAGAGTTAAAGTGGAGATGGGCGGGACACTTGGCTAGAAGGGAAGACGGCCGGTGGACCAGGGCAGTACCTATCGGAGTGGTGGCCAAGGGAGGGAAGGAGGTTGGTAGGCAGACCACCGACACGATGGTCGGACGACATCGTGAGGGTTGCGGGTCAGACATGGATCAGATTGGCACAGGATAGTGAGGAATGGCGTAGTAAAAAGGAGGCCTATGCCCAGCAGTGCGTGATGTGGGCTGATTATAGATAGTTAGGTCATATTTTTAATTATAACTTCTCTTCCGCAGAAGCAGCATGGCATGAGCGGTGGGGTCGGCGCGACATGCGGCGTGCGCCGCACGCGCAGCCCGCCGCCGCCGTCGCTATCGCGCTCTCGCTTCTCCTTCGCCTCGTCCACGCAGGTAAGACAGAGACGAATAGAGTACCGATGTCTAGTGTTATCAATACACCAGGCCCTAGAACCTAATACAGATATAGATTTTTAGCAGTTCTTTACACGAATGGGACTCTATTACTTTGCCTCAGCTGTCAGTCCGTCCATCCGACATTTAAAAATTTTCGCAGTATATGTGTTATTAAGTGAAGTATAGTAGCAGTACCACTCGCTAACCGAAAAGGAATACATCGTGAGGAAACCCTAGTGTCTAAAGTATTAACATACGTTAGCGCTTGCTAGGACAATGGCCCAATTATGACTCAAATCTCTTAACTATGGGGCCTGTATCTTTGTAACTACCTTTTTCCAAACAACTTTTCTAGGAAAATGTGAGGCACGCGTAGTGATTAAACCGGGATTCGAACCCAAGACCTTCCGATTGAGAAGCCGGTGTTCTATCGCTCCGCTACCACCGCTCTTGT